>JAWNPC010000835.1:1200000-1640000 GCA_035045365.1 Drosophila leonis
TGAAAGTCTTCATAGGTTTAGGTTAGTGTCTACGAGTATGTTGAATGTTACTTCTAGATCGAAACATTGTTGACAGTTGGCGATTGGCACCAACTGAAACATTGAGTGCAATAATATGTTAGTTGAGTTGCTTCTTAGAAGGCAAGTTGTTCACACAAAAATAATATATAAATACATATATAACATATGCATATATAGTTCCGATTGATCTGTTTTAACAGCAGTTGTGAGTTTTGATTCTTATTCAATTTATTTAGTTAAGGCTGGATTATCAATAAGCAAACAATATATAAACACGCACAAAACAAGAGCAATAATCCACGGCTAAGAAAAGAAAAAAAAACACATGCAGTCACACACACACACATATCGGCATATAAATTAAAGTGCATTTCTTGATGAATTTAATAATTATTTCTAAAAAAGGGAATGTTAATTTAGCAACTTACTATTTATTCAAAACTTTATAATAAAGTTGAGCACTTATTTAAAGTAACCCAAAATGTAAATATATTCTTAAAAACTGTATTAAAGTAAAAAATATAATAAAAAAAAGAAAAAAATACAGATAAAAATCAATTAAAAATATATAAATACAAATATTTCAAGCATTAAACTACAACACAAAAAGCATTAGTTTAAATTAAAAACTGTGAATATATTATGATTAAAGAGCAACATATATTTTAAGTAAAAACTATACACAAACACTCACACACACACCAAAAAAAAAATTACCAACAAACACACACATAAAAAGTAAAAACAATAAAATGAAAATAAATTAACAAACAAAAAAAAGCACAAAACCGTGCCAAAATGCTTTTACTGCAGCAAACACCGCAAAAAACTGCAGTCCAAGAGGCTGGGGACGGCTAAAGGGTAAGGTGTAATCAGGGTATGTGTTGGAGGTAGTTGTGTGCATGCGAAGAGCGTGAAACGCCTTTGCCGCACAACTATTCGCGTCTGGCGCCCAAAAGTATGCCGCGCAAATATGCGAGCATAAACTGAGCAGCCATAGGAGGTTGCCACGCCCATTATTTATGCTTATGTATTAAGGGCCTCAGGCGTAGAGTAACTAATTTATAGGGTATGTACATAGCCCATGGACATTTAAGCAATCGTGATTCATAATTGTCAAAGGTTAGCGAGGCACTTAACAAAATTCTTACGCCCTTCCACCTTATTGATAACTGATTGATAATTAATTTGCACAAAGCAGACCAAGTTAAGTTAGTTGGTAACGCTTTCTGACAACACAGATTCGGTGAAATGCCAGTTTAAGTTTAAGTGAAGTCACATTTTTTATATACTGCACCCATTGGTATCATTGGTATCATTCAGAGTATAATGGCTTAGTGAAAATGTATGTAACAACCATAAAGTATATATATATTTGATCAAGATGACGAGCTGAGTCGATATAGCCATGTCCGTCTGTCCGTCCGCCCGCCCATCCGTATGTATGTGTGAACGCGTCGATCTCAGAACCTGTACTTGAAATTTTTTGTAGGTCTCTGTATGTGTGTTTCAAAAAATCGATAACTATATTCTTTTTAATGTTGTCGATTAGAAACATTATCAAAATGCAGTTATTAAATTATATCTCGTACGTCTTTGCAGTACGAGCTTTGTATTGAATTTTATATGTATTTTGTTACAATTTTGATTTCATTATATTTCGGATGGCACGCCCCCTTCGCCTCAAATTTTCACAAAACGTATTTAAAATACTAGAGACTTGTGCTTAAACAAATACACACATATGAATGATATAATCACGCTCTGAAAGTTTGATTACGAAAGTCCATCTACAAAATAACTTATTCAACAACGAAGTTCCCATTGTATAGGCATACTGCAGCCCAAGTGGAGTCGCTGCGTAAACTGCGCAGTTAGCAGAGCGCGTGCATATGCGTGCCTGTGTTTGTGTGTGTATGGGTGAGTGCATGCGTTGTTTAATATGTACATATGTATAGAAAAAGCGTAGAATGATTGTAATGTCAGCTCTTCACATGTTTCAGGGTATCTCCTAGTCGAGCAGTCTCCACTAGAGCACTCTTACTTATTTACCCTGAACACCGTGAAAATTGGAAATCAGGGTATACTAGTTTTGTTAAAATTTCAAATGTATATAACAGGCAGAAGGAGGCGTGGCGGACCCCATAAAGTATATATATTCTTGATCAGATCGACGAGCTGAGTCGATATAGCCATGTCAGTCTCTCCATCCGTCCGTCCGCCAGTCCGTCCGTACGCCCGCCCGTCCGTCAGGCTATCAGCAGTCTCGTAAGCCACAAAAGCTAGATATCTGAAATTTGAAATATATACTCGTGTATACCATACGCAGTACAAGTTTATAACTAACGATAACTCATCCCATTTCCTTATTATCGATGAAAATCGATAATTGTGTTTCGTTTTTGAGGCGTAACTTACATACCGTTATAGCTAGAGAGTTCTGACGTACTGTGTACATCCCCTTCTCCCCAAATAAAAAAAAAAACTTATTTCAAATACTAGGGACTTGTGGCTTGGCAAATTCATACATATATATATCGTTCTTATGCTCTACAAGTTTGATTACGAAAGTGCATCTAGAAGAGAACTTATTTAACAAATAATATAGTGCATAATATAGGGCATCCCAAGCGCAATCGCTGCGTAAACTGCGCAGTTAGCAGAGCACGTGCTTTTGAGTGCGTGTGCATGTGTGTGTGTATGTGTTCCTTGTAATGTATAAATAAAATAAGCGTAAAGTGATTGGAATATCGGATCTTCACAGGGTTTCTAGTCGAGCAGTCTTGACTGGAGCACTCTTACTTGTTTAAACTAAAAAAAAAGCCAAAGAAAATGTCACTATGAATTGAATACGGAAATATATTAGAATGATATTGAGAGCAATCTAAAGTCTGAAAACTTTCTTGTGAAATTTAAAACTCAAATCGTATCTTAGGTTATCGTAGACTTACCTTAAGTAAGATCTGCAACCAAATGACCTGAATAACTCTAGGATTTACCGTCGGATATGAGTATAATTGAAATTGGCCTAATGAAAATGAGTATCTTAAAAAGTTCGTGGGATAGGCATCCAAAAAAGAATTGATTTGATGGATTTATAAAGTGAACGGACAGTTGATGTCAAGATATTGATGAAAGTTGAAAATTACACAAATAATTATTTTTATTTTTTAAAACCGTACTGAATTCAGAAAAGACAAACCACTAAGAACGTTGCAGTCAGGCGTTACCGACTGCAGAATATTCATTCACGGCCAACACGTTACCAGTTCCATTTTTGATTTGTCATACCCATAAATATATATAATTTATACAAATCAATAGAGGAGGTCAATAGTAATTTAGTCTTTAAATTTGAAGTTTCTAGCTTTAAAACTGTACAAAATACCCGATTTACCACGTCGCCTACAGACGTAGATATATCCGCCATATCTTATTGTTCTCGGGCTGTCACCCTGAGCATATATTTCAAATTTAAAGTCTCTATCATCAATATTGCTCAAAATATAACAGATTTGGAAGCTTAAGTTCCACAAATGTGGAAATTACAGGGTGTTTTTCTGTATGCCACGCCCCAGAAGGGCGTAACAGTTATTTTTAGGTCATCGATAGAGGATGTCACAAGTAACTCAACTATACAATTTTGATGCTTCTAGTTCTGAAACTTTGGGTTCTGCCACGCTCCCTATGGTCGTAGATAAGTATATCCTCCATATCTTTTTATACCCTGAACCCATTGAAAATGGGAAATCAGGGTATAATGTTTTTGTGAAAATGTATGTAACAGGCAGAAGGAGACATGGCAGACCCCATAAAGTATATATATTCTTGATCAGCTCGACAAACTGAGTCGATATAGCCATGTCCGTCTGTCCGTCCGTCCGTCCGTCCGTCCGTCCGTCCGTCCGTCCGTGTGAACGCAGTGATCTCGCAAACCACAAAAGCTAGAGATCTGAAATTTGAAATGTATACTCGTGTATATCCTACGCAGTACGAGTTTATCATTTTTTTTCGATAACTCATCCCATTTCCTTATTATCGATAAAAATCGATAACTTTTCTTCGTTTTTGAATACTGTTATAGCTATAGATTTCAGATTTACTGTGTGTATCCGTGTAATGAATACAAACATTTTGCAATTTTTGGATTTTGGATACCACGCCCCCTTCTCCCCAAAAACGTATTTCAAATACTAGAGACTTGTGCTTTGGCAAATACATACATATGAATGTTATTATTACGCTGTAAAAGTTTGATCACGAAAGTTCATCTAGAAGCAAACCTATTCAACAAATAAGTTTCCAAAATATAGCCCATACTGCAGCCCAAGCGCTGCCCTCGCGCAGTCGCTGCGTTAACTGCGCAGTAGCAGAGAAAGTGCTTGTGCGTGCGTGTGCATGTGTATGTGTGTGTATGTGTTGTTTGTATATATGTATATATAAAAGAAGCGTAAAATGATTTGAATATCGCATCTTCGCAGGGTTCAGGGTATCTCTTAGTCGAGCAGTCTCGACTAGAGCACTCTTACTTGTTTATCTTGGGTTGTCAACCAGATTAACCAAATTTCAAGTCTCTAGCACCAATAGTGGTCAATTTATATAAGAATATGAATGAAACACTAAATAGTCAGATCCGATTTGCCACGCCCTTATTGGACGTGGATATATAATGCTTTCATCGATCTTTATAGGATGTTAACAGTAACTCATATATCGCCAACTCTTTTTGATATTGGGTTGTCCACGCTAGTATACGTTCCAAATTTCAACTGTCTAGCACTTCAACTAACAGGGTTTCTGATGTACCGGATCATTTTCCCATTTGTCCCGCCCGTAGTGGGCGTATCGGGAAAATCTTGACACTTTATAATTCGAGGGTATACACGAGTACATATTCCAAATTTCAGTCTCTAGCTGCAATAGCGGCGAAAGGGTTTGCGTTCATACGGACAGACAGACAGCAAGGCGGACATTGCACAAACCCAATATACTCATTTCACTTTCGTAAATGAGTATAAAAAAAGCTTGTTTTTCATAGGTTAAAATATATAGTAAATAACGAACAATTATATAATTGTTAAGATATACTATAAACAATCGAAACCTATAAATATCTATGGCCAATCCGCAACAGAACAGTATTTCTTTTATTAACGTGAAAGGTATTTTTGGTTAAAAATGCTACAAAGCACACGTTGATTAATTGCAGCATTCGTTTGTAGGGGCATTCTCTTGAAAACTAAGCATCATTCAAATGATTGAGCAATCGAAATCGTATTGCAGGAGAATTCAAGCAGCGCCTCTTTAGCACTGAGGAATCGTGGGAGAAGGAAGAGCCAGGGGATGCGAATTGCAAGGGGGAAATGCATTTCAATTTAAGTATCTATGAAGTTGAAGCCGTTTTGCTATTTCGACTACCAAAATTGAGCAAATCAATATGAGGTATGGTAAGGAGTGAGCAGTGACTATTACCTGCTTTCAGGTGAGGGACAGCAACTGTCTTCGAACTGCCTGCCAATGCAGCTCAAATATTTACGTTCCATTTAAAGTGCCTGAGATAAAAACAACAACAACATCAACTTTCTGCTATTGCTTGACCTACAGGTACACAGACTCACTCATACATAGTTGTACCTGGAACCAAGCCATTTTCAACTTCGTTTGTTGTGCAAATAGGTGAAACGCATTTCTGACTGTTCCTGCATATCTGTGTGAGTGTGTGTGGGAGTGCAATACCTGTGTGTGTGTTTTAATTTAAAGTCATATTTTTGACTGGCTGAGCTATGCCAATGCTCATAATGTTGTGCAATTGGTTGCCCAAAGCTATTTTTCGAGCATTGCAGCATGCTTGAGGCAAAGCAACTAAGCCACTCGTTCTTCTTCTCCTCATTGCTGCCACAGCAAACAATTTCTAGTTGTCTTTTTTCTCTCAATTTTTTTCTCGTTTTTTGTGGTGCGTTTTAATTGATTGAAATATCTTTGTGGCAAACGGCAAGTGAGTACCCAAATACTTAAGCGCCAGGAGAACGAGAAATAGCAAAGGAGAGAACGAAAAGTTAGAGAGTGAGAAGTGCGTGAATGTGAGGGACAATATAACCAATTCTGTCGTGGCTCTATTTGGCTGTATATTCTGGATACTCTTTTACCGTCTGGTGGCTTAAGCTACGCTTTTTTAATTCCTTTTAAGCGGCAACAGAACGATTACAATTTGTTGTTGTTTTTTCATATTTCCGCTGCGACTAATCTGCAATTATGTTTTACATAAAAAACGTATCTCATGCCGCCAAACAAACAAAAGCAACAAAAACAGCAACAGCAACAGGAGCAACAAAAGTTTTTCGGTAAAGTTTTGTCGAGTTTGTTAGACGGTTGGACTCTCGACTCGCTACTTGATTGTTTGCTTGTTGTGATAGTCGTGAAAAAGCGAAAAACGAAATAATAAAACTAGCAAAGCCAGCTGCAACAGCAGCAGCATCAACTGTCAGTTGAACAGTTGGCCAACAGAGCGTATGTGTGCTTTTTAGTAAGCGGAACTATTTC
Organism: Drosophila leonis; assembly: GCA_035045365.1. Taxonomy (NCBI): domain Eukaryota; kingdom Metazoa; phylum Arthropoda; class Insecta; order Diptera; family Drosophilidae; genus Drosophila; species Drosophila leonis. The sequence goes on from JAWNPC010000835.1 coordinate 1,206,562, forward strand.
TATTGTTGTTATTGTTACAGTTGTTGCTTTAGCATCGTTTACAAATCAAAGTTAATTAGAGAACGGCGCACGATTACAAACTATTGCCGTTAGCAGCAGTAGCTGTGGCAGCAACAACAACAGCAACAGCAACAACAGCAGCAACAACAAATTTTGTCACACAACAAAAGTTGCGCACGAATTCGCATTGTTTTTTTCTATTTTTTTGACAATTGCTTGGCGTTGAGAATTGCTTTAACTCTCGTTTAACTAAACGCATAACTATTAGTTATTGATGTCATTGTTTTTCACACAATAGCAGTTAAAACTGAACCATTTCATTTGGTTGCAGTAGAACAGTAACTTTTATTGCCAAATTCGTGACTCATTGCGCGGGCCACCATATATAACTAAATCTAAATCTAAAATCTTGGGCAAGCTTTTGACATATTAAAACCGAATTTGAAACTATTATAGGAAAGCTCTTTTGCCAGACTTCAGACATATTTTATAATAAAAGTAAATAAAAATATATAAATTCCGTTATTTATTATTATTACCATAGAACACAGAGGTCGAGTTTGTTTCAAATAATCGAAAAATTGTCTTATTGGAAATTGCCGATTTAATGCAGAAATCTCCCAACTTTGTACTCAGTTTCTTGAAAATTTCATAAAATTTGGTTTATTTTATATTTAGCTTACAAAATGAATGTTCACTTGCAAATTTATTGGATGTGTCAATAAACTGCTTTCTCTGCGATATTCCACAGTCGGCAGTTTCGCCTGATTTGTGTTTGAATTGTCAGCTACTGCCTTCGCTATACAATTCCCGTTTGGTAAAATGCGATGCAGTTGCAGTATATAATGGGCCTTAAAATATTTTAATTATGTGTGTGCTTCTATTATTGTGTATGCAAGGCTTACTCCTACTATTGTACGTATTAGTACTAAATCCTGCTGTACTTTCATAATAATTAATAATAATAATTCATAATAATAATTGCAAAATTAATAATAGCTATTCTAGCAGTTCGCTGTAGATGAGTTGTCTAAGGTCTGTCATTAAAGCAACAGTTTTGCTTTACTCCTCTCTTAGAAGGGAAGAAATGAGAATTTTTGGTGATTTGAACTTTTGTGCATTATTGCTAGTGAATGATTATATATGTATATATAAATATATAATGTTTGTATATATATCATATTTGGCACATGAAAATCTGTTAAGATCATTTACAGATCAAAGAAACAATGACTTGAAACTTGATATATATACTCGTGTGTGTTATATGTGTACCTTACATAAGATTACTATCTATAATGAGGCAATGGGATGAGTTATCGAGTTATCGTTGGGTACACAGAAAAACATATCAAACATAATAAAAGTTATTTATCTTGTCATATTATACGATATATATTTCCAAATATATTCTTATTGCTGTTGTAAATAACAGCACTGATTTACAAACTACCTTCACATATTATTTGATAAGAAAAAAATGACTGTTTTACTGTTTCTATAATACATGAAATACATTAGCCAGGAAGGACTAGATAGTGAATCCACGTTGTTAAATTGACCGAGTTACTTCAAAATTGTATTAAATTAATTTAATTACAAATAACAGTTTGTTTTTCGCCTAACTAACAACCAACAAAGAAATACTATTTCTATTCTTTTGCTTAGAGAAATATTTTGAGCAGAAAAAAACCTTATACTAACATTTTTTATTCACAGTAACACAAAATTTTCTATTTTTATTTCTAAGATCTTTGACTTCAATATTTCATTCAATGCAATGCAATGCAATTTGTTTCCAAAAATAACATGTAAGACTGCTCTTATTGGGACGTCCCGACTAAAAAATACCCTGAACACTGCGAAGAACTAATATTTCAATAACTCTACCCTTCTTTTATATATACAATAAAACAATAAATTCATACATACATACACAGTTAACGCAGCGGCCGTGCATAGGCCGAGGCATGGGCTGTACGAAGGGAACTGAATTGTTGAATAACATTTCTTCTAGAGGCACTTTCTTAACACTTTCTAAACACATTTCTCTAGTACTTGAAATAGAGGATGTCCAAAATACAAAATTTGTGTATTCATTACAGGAAGACCCACTGCAAATTGTATGTTTCAATTTTTGTGGAATTCAAGCTACGCTTAAATACGAAGTTAAATTATCTATTTTTATCGATAACAAGGAAATTAATTGAGTTATCAAAAAGAATTTTAAACTCATATGGCGTATAGTATATAAAAATATATATTTCAAACTTAAAGTCTCTAACTTTTGTGGACACATGGACAGACAGACGGATAGACATACATAGCTCGTCGACCTCAATCAATTGTATATATTCTTTAAAGTGTATGCCACGCCTCCTTCTGTTATACACATTTTCATAAACCATTATACCTTGATTTCCCATTTTTAGTGGCTGCAGCGTATAAAAAGAAACACTAAATTGCCATACAAATTCACTGGTTTTTATTGAACACAATTTTATCCATTCAATATGCATCTTGTTTTTTAGCACACTCTGTTCCGTAGACTGATTTTTTTGTAGTCCTTCATTGAAATACATCTTTGCCTGCCCCGCTATCCCGTTGTCTGGCTGCCACACGCAAACAAAGTGTCGCAAAATGTTGCCAATGATCAAAGCGAACGACGGACACTTGAAATCTGTTGCAGCAGTGCCAAAGCCGAAACTGCCTTCAGTTATAGCACAAAGCGACAGTTGGGACAGACAGGAGCAACTAGGAGCTACAGTAGCCACACGAGGAGGAGGCGTCGCTGCTTGACACCTAGCCGGGTGACTCCGCAAGTAGCCCGCGGGCCTCGCGGGGCTCGCGTGGCAACAAGAGTTTAGCATTTTGTTTTCAGTGCAATTAAAACGCTCAGCTCTGTTGGCAGCGCTCGAGTATAGCCTTTTGTTGTTGTAGTTGCCATCAAACAAACAGGCAAACAAACAACGAGCAGCCACAAAAGACGCATACAAATCCAACAACAACGAATGAGCCCCTCAAAAGTGCTGCGTTCAACAGTCGTGCGCTGAGCTATCCTCACTCGCTAAGCTACAAAGTGGGTATATTAAAAATTAAAAAGAGCTCAAAAGCTAAGAACTGAAAGTTGTCTACATATTTATATCTGTCATCAGTAATAGTTGAATTTCGTATGACTTCAAAATTTTCAACTGTGTAATTTAGAATTGGACAGTTTAAAAACTAGTTCAGTTCATTTACTTAGTATGCGAATGGAGGACATTTTACATTATTTCTAGTCAGTGAGTAACTTTAGATGTGTATTCAGCTCTTTTTATATTTGTAATTAAAAGACACTAACATTTAGGTAGTTGAACAAGTTCAAAATTAAAAAATTATGATTTCCAATTTGTTTGTTTTAATTAAACTTGTTTGTTAAAAATATAAATTCATAAAATAAAACAAACCTTTTTAATTTTAGAACTTTATTAAAATTCGCTTAAATGGATATGTCTTACAATAATATATTAATAAAAATTACATTTTTCCTCTGTTGTTGTTAATTGACTTAGGATTAGTCAAACAATAGTAGTTCAAACTAAAGTTTTCATAAAAAATAAAAGAGCTCCTAACACTTGACCGGGTATCTTTCGTTCAGTTCACCCACAGCAAAATCTCTGTTCGACTAGTTTTTTAACTGCGAATATGACATTTTTCGCATGATGCTAAATCAAAAGGAAGCGACGATGATGTTCAAAGTGCGCCTGGGGATATGCAGTAAAAATGGCATTTTAAGCACAGACCTAAACGTATTCTATGAGCGGGCTGTGGAACTTGCCAGACATGTCAGACAGTCAGTGAGTACGTCAGAGACTCGGGTAGGTTCTTTGCTGCCTCAATCACCCAGTGGTATATGCTAATGCAACACTTAATATGCAATAATTGCAGTTTTTGCAACAATCAGCAAAATGAAAGACGCAGACGTTCATCTCGAGGAGCAACCGAAAAATTTTTAAATTGCAATTTGGCAGGCAGAGAAATGCCTTTTCAGGCTTAAGTATGCCAAAATAATTCAATAACTGTGCGCAAAGCATATAAAAAATCACTTAGTTCATCAATATATACATACATACATATATATATATATATATATATATATATATATATTGATTTATTTATAAATATATACGCATTTATTTATTTATCTTTCGGAAAAGCTGAACAGGGGGCCTAAATTCGCTTCAATTATTCAAAGCATGTAACTGATGATGCAGAAATGCAGCAGACGAGACTCGAGACCCCACATTGAAAGTCTGGAATAGATTTCGTATTTTTGAGTGCAACGTGTTATAGATATGCACATTTACCGCAAGTGCGTCAGATGTCCAAACGTGTGTGTATGTGTGTGTGTGTGTGTGTGTGTGTGTGTGTGTGTGTGTGAGTGTGTGTGTGTGGACATTGCCTATTATGCTACCAAATGAAAGTGGTAATAAATTGGACAAGATGTTGCAATAAACCACACCAAGACATGCCTTAGCAGGCCCAAATGCAAATGCAACGCATGCAACAAAAGCAACAGCTACAGCAGCAACAACAAACAGGCACATATCCAAACGTGATTATCATGTACGCAATGCATATGGTCAACAGCTGACGTAGCCGCTTGCCACTTTGAGTTGGCAGCTTCGATGCCCTTCTATCCATCCAAATGCCGCAAACGCAAACGCACAGCCCCAACGTGCTCTCCTTCTGGGCCACGCACTGCCACGCCCACGCCCACGCAACCACAAGCAGCAGCATAAATTGAGGCAGCGTAGGCAGCAGGTTGGCCATTTAATCTGGCCAAGTGACTTGAAATTGAAAGGAAAATATCAAAGTGAATATGATGACAGCACGACAGGACGAAATGCCTCTAAATGCATCTGAGGTGCAGACCGTCAAGGGCTTATAGCCGAAAGGGGGTCCCACTGCCAGCCAGATACAAAAGCAATCATATTTGCGGCTTTAAAGGCTAAATAGCTAAAATCCTTTAGCTACTGTGTGCAATTATTGGTTGCCTAATATCCCAAGTACTCAATGAATTGGCTTGGCTCACAGTGCGACGAGTAACATTTAAATGCTTTCTAAGCCAGCTCTTAGAGGTTGCGTCTCGATTTCATCAGATGGAAAGCGACAAATAAACAAGATTTTTACAGTTTCCGGGTATTTATTCTAGGATTAACCAAATGATGATATTACAAATATACATATATCAAATTATATGTAAATAATAAATAATTATTGAAGCAACACAGTGTTTCCAATGAGTGTCAGCCAGCCGAGTCTCTGATTTCCAGAATTGTCAATAAAACCGAAAGTTTCGAACTTAATTTCACCACAGCCTGGCGACACTACTCACACTACTCGGCTCAACTTATCTTTTAGCTCTCAACGGCAACTTTTCCGAATGTACGCGAAATGTTCATGAAGTCGATTGAGTCAGTGAAGGTGGCCAGTTTCAGCATGTGGACGGCATTCACAAACACGCTGAATACTTTTAAGTCTAGCTAATGGCTAGGTGTTTGTTTATTAGCATTATTATTTTAAATCCAAATTTTTAATCGTAGGCTGTGTAATGAACCTTTTAATTAATTTTATTGTTAGTCAAAGACTTTTTGTGCGCAGTCGATGTAAGTTTGATGCACGCCACGCGATGTTGGCCGACGATGGACCAATAAATGTACATTGACATCCTCAAAAAAAATTTGGCCATCTTTGCATATGATTTATGATCCGTTCTGAGGAGCTGCAAGATCCGCCCACTTTTTTCTAGAGTTAACTCTTATCGGGGCATATTTACGAAGAAGTTGGCCAACTTCGTCCAATACAAGTAATGTACACCAAGTAGTATACATCTTGACGATATTGTACATATGTTTCGAAAATCCCCGTTACTTCTAAGAAGAATATTATTGTGTAGATAATAGATTACTTAATAACCCTGCATATTTTGTTTCATACATTTTTTTGATTTATAAAAATTAGACGAAGTTACAGCGTGTTTCGTGAAAATGTATCAAGAGTACGGTGACTTTATTGGCACACTGCATTTAAAAACGCAGATAGGACGGGGCTTAGGGGATCTCCTAGTCGGGCACCACCGACTAGAGTTTTCTTACTTGTTTTATATTTTTACAATTGGTGGCATGGTATAAGTGTAGCGCACGATGCTTGCGGGACGGCCGTGCAGCATTTTTTCTTCTCTTTCGCTCAATACTGCGGAGCTCCCGTAGCCGCGAAGGAGCTTATTAGCTTCCAAGCAGCCTCCGACTCCAGCATGATTTTGAGTGGGATCATCAGAAAGCGCAGCTGTCTCGGATTGCGCACAATCTGTAGATGGCGCAAATACCTCGTCTGGCACTTGGCCAGATTGGTGCTGCATGGAGTATGATGGTGCATGGAGTATAATGACACTCATCAGAAGAAGGCGTCGATGTTGTTTTAGTTCCCGACTGTTCAGCATAATTCGGGAGAGAGCTCTAGAAGAATCCGTCGCCTTTTTATGCACATATTCTAGGTGCTCGCGACAAGTCAAACTGGTGTCTAACATGACGCCAAGATACTTTATCGCCCTCTTTGAGGCAATAGTGACGCTGCCAATCTTTATATGGGCCGTGTTCACTCTTTTGCGACTTCTGACAAGGACAACCTCCGTTTCGTGCGCCGCTAGCTCAAGTCCACCTTTTGTCAACCAGCTTCGAATGCTTGGGCTCCTTTCCTACGGCGATGACAGCTACATCATCAGCTAAGTGAATGGAGTGCGTAGCTGCTGGTTATTCCAAGCGCAGTACACCATCGCAAATAAAATTCTATTGGAGAGGGCCCAACACTGATCCTTGGGGGACTCCAGCTAACACTGTATGAGTTTGGAAACCCTCACTCATGTTGTAAATAAGTGTTTTTCCTCTGAAGTAACTCTTTACTATCTCTTTTAGATATTTAGGGATCTTATATTGACACAGCGCATCCAGTATCATATCCCAGGTAGTTGTGTTGAACGCATTTTTGACATCCAGAGTCGCTATGATGCAATACTGCTTCGTTCCATGCTTCCATCTGGTGCTTTGGATGGCGGAAACAGCAAGGCCAACAACTTGGAACTTAGTCTTTCTGGAAAGATCGTTTCCACGGTCTATTTTAGCTCCAAACGATCCAGCCGCATCTGTTTGCCGGAGTATAGTCTTCTGACCACAATTTACTATGCCCTGCCCCAAGGGTCAAATACGGTAGAGTCTCATAAGTCTCGTTTGCTTGTCCGTATGGCCTTCTGTAGCTGCATTCTTGCCGCCTGGTAAGCTAACTGCTTCTCCATGTACGTAGGCCTACCGCGACCCCGTTGATAGCTTCTTCTCGACTGGATGCATGTACGTCGGCTTTCGCCTATTTGCACATTCCACCAGTACATAGGCGCTTGTTGTCACTTGAACTGCTTGCGCCGTTGCATGCTACTGTTGCAGGCACTCTGTATTTGGACCATTTGGCAAACTCTGGCCTCAGCAGATGTACCAGATGTCAGATGTGCCCAGGGACTCCATGGACTTGAATAGGCCGTGGTGACTCCCGATTGTGAACAGATATGCAGAATGATCGCTGCCCATATAGCTGTCACAAAGGCTCCACTTTGCTTTCCGGAATAGGGATGAAGTGACAAAAATGATGTCAATTATAGATCCGTAACCAGCCCGACTGTAGGTGAACGCATGACCATAGTTGAGCAGATCCACGTCCAGCGTCGCGAAGATCTTCAGTAGTATACGGCCTCTGGCATTTGTTTGATGGCTGCTTGTATATATCTATTGTATATGTAAAAGAAGCATACAATGTTTGGAATATCGGCTCTTCGCAGGGTTCAGGTTCCTAGTCGACCAGTCACTATTAGTAGACTAGAACACTATCACTTGTTTTAAACTGTGTAACAGGCAGAGGGCGGCGTGACAAGCCCCATAAAGTATATAGTATTCTTGTTCTGGGGCAACAGCCAAATCAGTCTGTATGTTCATATGTATGTATGAAGACGTCTCTTTATCTCTGAGAGAACTAGAGACATTAAATTTTTATACCTTGAACCCATTGAAAATGGGAAATCGGGGTATAATAGTTTTATTAAAATGTATGTAACAGGTAGAAGGACGCGTGGCAGACCCAATAAAGTATATATATTCTTAATCATGATCGATTAAAAGCCTTATAAAAATTCTGTTATTAAATTATATCTCGCACATCTTTGAAGCTAGAGCCTCCAAATAATGTATTTACTTTTGTGTATATTTTTTTAAATTTGGATCTTTGTTACATTTTGGATAGTGGCTTCAAATTTTATTAAAAGTTCTTTAAATTGAAAGTCAATTGTAAATATAGCCAATCTGTGAGTGAGTTTCCGGTTTTTTCTAAAATCATATATAATATAATATTTATTGTATAATATGCGTAAAATTTAATTTAAATTAATTTAAAACGTTTGACCAATTGGCAACAGCATGTTTGCAAGCAGCGCCAAGCGTATGCTTTTTCATACACAGTTGTACACATACATTCAAACAGAAGTGCCTTTTAGTATATTCTAAGAATCGCGATTCCGGACGAATTATGTTTAAATTAGTAGCTACTACTTTAGCTTAGATTTGCTAAATAGCGTTCGAACAGTGAAGTAGCCGTGTTGGTAGCGATGCAGGTGAACTTCAATTTGTGAACTTAAATTTTGGGCTCGATATCGCCGATGTTACTTGTTTACATAGGTCCATTATAACAGGCGTAAATCAAGTTTCTTTCAAATAACTGATAACTTTTATCGCTTTCACGCATTCGATTTGAAATAATATCGACTCATATCTCTTAGGTGTTCGGTGCAAGTGACTAATTTTCTATACTATATATACTAAAAAGCTAAATAGCCCAGTTAGCCTCAAGTTATTAAAGAAACGTGAGTTCAATTGAGACAGCCACGCGGCAATTAGCGCTAGGCGTGAGGACTTTTTCTATAAATACTTGTGTGTACACAAACATAGTCGGTCGCTCCCCAGTGGAGCTTGCTCTTTTGCTGTTGCCTGGTACCTGCTCCAATGTCTTTTGTTGATTTAATTAACTGTGGACTTTTATAAACTACAAATATAACGACTATAAATTCACTGGGCTGAAACTGCACAAATTATGCCACAACTTTGCGCATTTTGCGTTTAGTCGAAAATCTCAAACAACTGAAAGTTGTGAAACTTACTTTGGGGCCATTATATCTTCACTTTGTAAGCACTTTGATAGCACAAAATACTGTTTGTTTAAACAAGTTGGAAACTTAACTGGATTATAACTGTGATATGAAGCAAATATTTAAATATTTATGAAATAATTATTAGATGGTTCATTGGCTGTATGCGTATAATTAAGCAGCACACAGACGCAGACACACATACACATACACATAGCAACAATTTGTCACTGGTGTTGAGCGAAATGTGGGACTCTCTGGCGACATTTGAAAAGTTCGAAAATAATATAATTTTCAACGCAATGGCAAACGAACAAGTTCGACTTTGACGCTGAGACGCGCTCAAGTTTTGCCCAAGCCCGAACAACTTTTTGGCTGCACTGTTGCAGCGGCCGTGGACTGGGATAGCGCTACACACATACATACATACCCACACATTGTAAAATATAAAGAAAGTTTTCTTAGCCTTGCTGGCAAACGCTGCGTTTTGGCAGCCGCATCGACGCTGTCTTTGGGGAAATTAAACATTTTCTATTTGAAAAGTTTGCAACGTGTAAATGTGTGTGTGCATGAATGTGGGGGTTTGTGTGTGCTTAACTGTGGCCAAAAGCAACAGTTGCCTGGCTTTGAACTTTTGCTGCGTTGCCAAATATTAGTTCCTTCGCCGCATCCCGTGCTCGTCGGCAATTCCAGCAGTCATAATTTTTTCTAATTTTTCGACTTTTGTTTGACAAATTCAGGCTGCAAATTGCTGGCAGATTTTTGGGCCACCTAGGTGTATGTGTCTGTGACCATAAAGTTTTGCAGTTACAATTACTGTTGCAGATCCTGGTCAGGGTCGGCAACTGCACCCTGTGTTATGCAACACTTGCCTCAGATATGTCGCTGGAGGCCAAAATACCAAATGTCAAGCGAGCACCTGTCATAGTGTTGCATATTTAATGACATTGATGCTACTGCTGCTGCTGCCACTGCCAAGTGCACCCCAAAGTGCATGCAAATATTTTTGTCAACGATTGTTTTGTCGCCACTAAAATGATGTCCTGCGACCTATTGCCAGCAGCTGATGCAGCAGCAGCTAGCAACTGTAAACAGCGCCTAGAGGCATGCTTGCCACTGACGTTTCTGTTGAGTAATTGCTGCGCTAGTGAAAATTGGCAACATTTACAACAGCGGATTGCTTGGCGAGTGCCACATCCATTTGCATATGCAACACATGACAGAGACACAGGCGACACTGGGCAACTGTTGCATATTGTTCAATTTACAGGTAAGAGTAATTTAATCACCTTTTACTTTACCAACTAGTTACATTTGCTCATTCGCCAAATGAATAGTGAAGAAATAAGTTTTTTAAAGGATATAATAATATTTGTTAAATCATTTGAAATCATTTATATACTAATAAGTAATTATAAGTAAAAAGAGCTGCACTTGAAGCTGAAGGCGGTCGGTGTTGTGATATTTGTGAATCCCTATATCAGAAGAAGAAAGCCGCAAGCTGCTTTCGTATTCAAGTAAATTTACTTGAAGAATATTAATATAATTACATAGGCGTTTTAAGTTTTAATACTAATATTTGCTCAGATTGAATGATTTTGCCTTTTGAACTGATTAAAAAAGTATTAATTACGATAGTAAGCAATAACATTTATAAAAGTCAATAAAATCCAAGATGAAACATTAAAAAAAATTAATATATAACTCGTAAAGAGACATGTATACTTTGAAGCCCTGATTTTAACTAATAATATCATGATTTAGTCAGAAACTATTAGAATTTTGTAGCATGCTGGTTCCCAATCTGAAATCCATTCTCACCCATCACGTCACGATTTCGAGATATATTAACCTAAAAGTGGAAAGTTCCTCGGATCAGTTTGAAACTATCTGAAATTAATAATCTTCGAATGTTGTTGGATTGTATATATGTCAGTGTAAAACAAATATGTTTCTATTAAAAAAAAGATTGGTTTAAATTGAATTAAAACCACGCTCTTCAGAAAACTACTTAAAATCAATCAAAAGCACAAATGACATGTATTCACAGAGCTGCTGATAAATATTTGACTACTTTCTCTATAGAGTGTCAGTCATAAAAATTAAAAAAATGATTTGCGAAATACGAAAGGGTGAATAGTCGAACGCTTCTGTAATAGTGATATATACCAAAAGTAAGTGAAAGTTACATTTTCTACCATGATGAAATGCAATGAAATTCGATACTATGCGTTTCCATGCAATACGCTGTGAATGATATTTTGCTATACGTCTTTTATTTTTCTATTTCTATGCAGGTCCATGGGCATTATCAAATAATTCAGATGTAATCTGTTTTAATCTCTCCGTTGTTTGTGTATGTGTGAATGTTTTTGTGAATTTGTGTGGAAACTCATCGGGAAAATGTTGCCACAGGTTGACTACTCGTATTACCCAGTGCATTTTACTAAACAGCATGCAGCATTAAATCCGTGACATCAAATGCAAACACACACCTTTCTCACTCTTACACACACACACAAACACACTCACACACACACACACACTAGTGCAGCTGCATTTGATAGAGTTGTCAAAAAATATTTGCTTTACACGCGTATTTTTTGCCTGCGAATCCATTGCAAGGGCCGAAATATGCGTCTGATTAAATGCAGTCAAAGCGGCTTAGTGTAATGGACAAAACTAAGCGACAAAAAAGAAAATCTCTGTGTGCGGTGGCTTAAATTATAAAGTATAATTTGGACGTGAATTAAACATGCGCACCGATTATAAATACGTAATCAAATTTAATCTACTGCTTCACTTCAATAAAAATTCTATAAAGCCAAAAAAAAAGGTTTTCAACCACGAGAAGAAGATGATTATATACATACATATTTGAATAATTTCAATAAAAATTCCATAAACAAGTAAATGCTTTCAAATAGAAACAATCGACATAAAATACTCTGTGCGCATATATGTATGTATATTCTTACTTGTATTCTCATTTCTAGCTTTTGTACTTATATGTAGAGAAATATATATAAAGGTCATATACATATTCCTGATCCGTATCAACTGTCTACAGCTGATTTTAATATTTAGAGTCCTTATATAGCTGTTACTTTGACCACTACTAAATGTTTAGTATGGTGGTAGCATTATATATATGTATATTATAATGAAGTTAAATAAAAAATTTATCAGATCGAAATATATAACGCCTTATTGTTACGTCAATCGAGCATAAGTTACAGTCAAGTAAAACAAGTAAGAGTGCTCTAGTCGAGACTGATCGACTAGGAGATACCCTAAACCCTGCGAAGATCCGATATTCCAATCACTCCACGCTACATTATAAGCAACACATGCACACACACACGCATAAGCACATGCTCTGGTAATAGCGCAGTTTACGCAGCGACTGCGCTTGTGCTGTTACATAATGTTACATACATTTTCACAAAACCATAACACCCTGATTTCCCATTTTCAATGGGCTCAGGGTATACAAAAGAATATCTGCGTGTTACATATCTTTGAATAGGACTCTATGACTATAGAAAGTAAGTATCGTATATTTTGTCCTAATCAGTATTGTCAGTCTGTCTTTCCTTTAAATGGTATTTAGGAAGCCTAGCAGTTGCAAATTAGGCTAAAGAATCTGATGGATATTAAAGAATGTTTACCTTCCTTTATACATATAGGAAGAAATAGATGTGTTCCAAAGAAAGAGAGAAAATGCTTATTTCATATGAATAACTATTGCATTGCTTTCTTTGCTATTGATTTTATTCCAAATGCCAATTTCACATCTTAAAGGTCCCTGTATAGCAGGCGCAGGTCAAGTTTGCTTCAAAAACTCGATAATTCAGTTTTCCTATACATGGACACACATACATTGAGGCATTCTTGACTGTTCTAAGAATCACAATATTTGCAACTGACTCTGCTTGAATTTTGTTATAATTCTTAGCTGCCTTTAGTTTCGAATTTGCTACTGATTATTAAAGCAGTGACGTGGCGGTGTTTATAGCAGCGTGACGCGCGTCGCCATGCAGACCCAGGCCCAAATCTCGCCGATGTTAAAATTTCTTTACTGTTTTATTTTTTCACACACGCAATGGTTTAGTCGGTAGAGGTGATGCGCTTTGATAAGTAGATATTCGACTCCAGGTGCGTTGCTGTCTGATTTTCTTAATTTTTTATTTTTTTCTATTATTAAATTATTATTACTATTATTCTTAAAAGAAAAACTATTTTTTTGACAAATTTTCTATTTGATTGTGAACGTGCAAGATTTGCAATTCAATTAAATGTTGTATAAGTTTGTGATAGATACGGAATATAGTTAAACACGCAGATCGGACGGGGTTCAGGGGATCTCCTAGTCGGGCACCCCCGACTAGAGTTTTCTTACTTGTTTTTCTACATTTAGACACTTTTTAACAAGCCGCACTCCTGCACATATCATTGTCATATAGAACAAATATACTTGCTTCTGTGACTGACCCGCAGGCTAAGCACTCAGTTTGGCTCAAATTGAGCCCGCCGCTGTCTATGAGCCACCTAGTGCTATGCAAATTTAGACAGTTTATGTGTCTCTTGCATTATTCATCGTGCGAGTGGAAGAAGAAAACACTTCGCACTTTGGCAACCGCTTCGATTGCACTAACGCCTGTGGTCCATGTACTCAAGTTAATTAAGGTTTATTTTTCTTATACGAAAAGGACACGAAAATATCAGCTGAAAGCCAAAGACAAATCGTTGGTGCCCTGATATACAGCGCGGTTGTTGGCCGTCATTTATAAGCCCGGAGCAGCACTCATTTGTGTGCTACCGCGCTGCAGGTAATGAAGTTGCAGCAGCACGACAGCTTGCCACATATGAATCCGTTAACGCTCACCAGAAGCTGCCAACTGCCAACTGGCAATGGCTACATGGATTTTCCTTAGCTTTTAGCCCAAATTGAAAAGTTTTTGTTAAGTTTCCATTGGCCAGCCCAACAAGTAGACAACTTGGCAGTACCCAGGCCAAAGACAAATATGGGCACTGAGCTTCTGACGCAGCTGGCACAGAGACATCGGCACAAAGCCGTTTTCGACCATTTATCAGATCTATGTTATTGGCCCAATACAAAAAATAAAACACAATATAAACTTTCTATCTACGGCCAGCCAAAGACTAAATACCCTTTTAATATATAATATTATATATATTTTGATACAAGATATTGAACAACTAGATGGTTTGATCAAATTATCTTAAGAACAAAAAATTGCACTCATCATTTCTTGATTGACTGTTCCTAAATGGCAAAATATTAAAGGTGTCAATCCTTGATAAGAAATTTGTTGAGAAATTTCTTGACTATTAATTTCAAAACAAATACACTTTCAAACATTTGTTCTTGTTTCTGAGATCTATATAAATAAACTAGACTATGAATTTAGGCGATATATAAGAAGGGAAAAGTGTGTCAGGTAATAATATCTAAAGGAATAAAGATTCATAAAACATACATAGTACACCGATCCAGCAAAAATCTTTATAAGCATAGACATGTGTTATGTCTCCTCGTACTAAAAAAATTTGAAAACTAAGTATATTTGGTGTTGTCTCCTAATATGCGTTACATGTTTATTGAAAAAACTCGAATTTTTTCTAGAAGAGTATTTCAAATGAGTGGAAACCAAAGCAAACCAAAGGCAAAAGGCCAGCAACGAGAACGAATGCAATAAAATGCAATGTTTCTATTACAACGATTTACGTTCAACACACACACAAAGACACACGGCCTCTGTCCGTATGTGTTAGGGTCTGTGTGTGTTGTCGTCATGCTTTTAGCTATGCCACGCCCCTGCTACCCAGCTCAATTCCTCACTCTGCGCATTTCGCGAGCTGCAACATTTTTATTGCTTCGAACAAATTTTGGGCGGCCAACCAAAATGTTAGCTAAGTTTCACGGCTTGTTGTCCTGGCTGTGACTGTTGGCCATTCTGTTCTTGTTGTTGTTGTTGTTATTCTTGTTTGTTAACTAGCGCAAGTTAAGATAAGCTATTGTTGTTGCTGGCCACTCACATTCGTTTTCTTTTGGCAATTTTAATTGCTGTTGAGCTTGGTGTTGGCTACAACTGCAACAACATTAATGACACCAATTACAACAAATGCAGTAACAACAACAACACCGAAGCGTGTGCGCCATATATTTGATTTAACTTGTTGGCGCTAAAAGTTTTCACAATATTTTGTTGCAGCGCACAAATAAATTTATTTCTCCCTTTAAAAACTATTGTGGGAATTTAGAGATTTGTGGTGCACATTGTTGCAGCGATACAAATGCACGTACACATGTACACACAGACATACCCACCCACACAATAAACTTCGATTTATAGCATACTGGAAATAATATGATATCCAGTGATTTTTTTTCTTTCACAGAAACTCAGCAAAAATAAATATAAATCAAAGCCTAATAGTACTTTAAGTACCGAAATATATTTAGCAAACATAAACTAAAAATGTATTCTTAAAATAAAAATACATGTATACTTTTTTCATTAGAAGTTTTCGCCATAAAATCTGTTTGCCTCTTAAGTTCTAAAATTTGAACGACTATTCAATAATTGAGGGAAATGTAGAAATTTAACAAGGAATAATTACAATATAACAAATAAATAGAAATGAGAGAAATACAAGTTTAAATTTAAGATCAAAATTGCAAATCGCCAGGGGCTCGGTATGTGAAAACTGGATTTTTGATTGATATAATCATAGTCATCTACACAGAAGATTTATATTTATATTTAATCCTATAGTAATATTATATTATGACAATAAGGATCAATTTTTCGAGTGTCTGCAGCAACGAAAGCTGTACATTGCTGGATGACTTAACAGGTAAGAACGTTGCAGTCGGGCGCTACCGATTGCAGAATACTCATTCACGGTCCAAGCGATACCAGCTCAATTTTCCTATTTGCCACATCCCCAATTGGTATATATACAATATAATTTTTGGTAAATCAATAGAAATGAAGTTTGAGTTTGGGATATAGCTGCGATATCCAATTGATAGTGCACAAGATATATAAGAATACTATATAGTCATATCCGATTTGCCACGCCCCTAGTGGGCGTTTCATCGTTTTTCATCGACCTTTTTAGGATCTTAACAGTGACTTACATGTCAAATTTGGGTATTCTAGCTATAAAACTGTAGATGATACCCAATGGGCGTATATATATTTGCCATATCCTTTTGATCTTGGGTTATCAATACGACTACACATTCCAAATATCAAGTCTTTAACTTCAAAAGCGACGAAATGGTTTACGTTAATACAGACAGACGGACGGACAGCAAGACGAACATTGCTCAAAACCAATATACTCATTTAAGTTTGTGAATGAATATAAAAACAAGTAGGAAAGTAAGACTGCCCGACTAGGATATACGCTGAACCCCAGCCGATTTGACTTTTGAAACATATTTTATAGTACACTCGAATCCCGAATTTGAAATGGCATGGGGATAGCATTTACGAATCACAAAATCGCGAACTAACAGGGATTTTATATTTTAGATTTTCAAATATTTAACTTTATTATAAATAAATATATTTACATTATTTGTATGTCTTAATCATGTTGTATTAAAAGAGTAAGATTTAAACAATTTAGTAATTTTCGTACGCTTGATGTTCTCTCGTAGAATAACCTTTTTTTCTGCAGAATTGATGTGATTGTTGATGGAGTAATTTTCGACTTAGCGGATTACAAATTATCGCTATTCAAGTATATCTATGCAGACCAACACGGACAAACAGAGCTTCATCGACTCGACTGTTGCTGCTGCTATATACTATAGTGGGCTCAGTCACGCTTTCTTTTGCCTATTACACTATTACACCTTGAACACATTCCTATTTGGAATCAAAACATATCAAATTAAATGATTGTGAGTGATTTCACCAGCAGATTTGATATCCTGTTTGATATCAACTCCATATTTCGCACAGTGGAAGAAGATGTGTTTCATTCCGTTTGAATTTTTATATCAAATTAAAATTTTTTCCAGCGAAAGTAATTAAAACAAGTAAGAGTGCTCTAGTCGAGACTGCTCGACTAAGAGATACCCTGAACCCTGCGAAGATGCGATATTCAAATCATTTTACGCTTCTTTTATATATACATATACACAAACAACACATACACACACACACACACATGCACACGCACGCACAAGCACTTTCTCTGCTACTGCGCAGTCTACGCAGCGACTGCGCGCGGGTAGCGCTTGGGCTGCAGTATGGGCTATATTTTGGAAACTTATTTGTTGAATAGGTTTGCTTCCAGATGGACTTTCGTAATCAAACTTTTACAGCGTAATAATGACATTCATATGTATGTATTAGCCAAAGCACAAGTCTCTAGTATTTGAAATACGTTTTTTTCAAATTTGGGGGGAGGGGGGCGTGGTATCCAAAATCCAAAAATTGCAAAATGTTTGTATTGATTACACGGATACACACAGTAAATCTGAAATCTATAGCTATAACGGTATTCAAAAACGAAGAAAAGTTATCGATTTTTATCGATAATAAGGAAATGGGATGAGTTATCGAAAAAAAATGATAAACTCGTACTGCGTAGGATATACACGAGTATACATTTCAAATTTCAGATCTCTAGCTTTTGTGGTTTGCGAGATCACTGCGTTCACACGGACGGACGGACGGACGGACGGACGGACGGACGGACGGACGGACGGACGGACGGACGGACGGACGGACAGACGGACATGGCTATATCGACTCAGTTTGTCGAGCTGATCAAGAATATATATACTTTATGGGGTCTGCCATGTCTCCTTCTGCCTGTTACATACATTTTCACAAAAACATTATACCCTGATTTCCCATTTTCAATGGGTTCAGGGTATAAAAAAAAACATTTTCTTTGAAAAAGCAGAATAGAATGTAGAAAAAACTGAAACTTTTTGTAATAAAAGAAAGTAAGTATATGTAATATGTATTGTGTCTCAGATTTTGGATTGATTAACTAGCTTAAACGTTTTTTTTCTGATGATTCAATGGTTTTAAGCAACCAGTCATGGAAATATGCAATACTAGCGTATACTCCTGGGTAGTTTGGTAAAGCACAGCCATGGCCCCAAGAAACAACACCAACAAGTTCACCGTTAGATACCAGGGGTCCGCCAGAGTCTCCAGAGCATGCATCTTTTGAATCTTCGAAAGCGCAGATCATGTCTTCCAAAATTGTTTGGCCATAATTGGTCTGTCTGCATTGCTTGTAATCCATAACTTGGACTTCTACACCATTTAAATGCTCTGGGTTTTCATATCCTGTAAAGCCCCATCCTGACACATATGCTCTTGCTCTGTTTGAAGGACTGTGGGTCGCCAGGCGAATCGGTTGTACCAAAGATCCGAATATAAGAGGTTCAGCTAACCTCACCACAGCAATGTCATTCGCTACGGTTTTCCAAGAGAAGGCTTCGTGGCTCCAAATGGAATCCACCTTCCTCACCTGACCATCAATATATGCATTCGAGGATCCAGCTCGTACTGAGTAATGGTACACATATTTATCCTCAACACAATGGGCCGCAGTTATGACTATATTTGGGCTGTAAATGGATCCGCCACAACAAAATTCGTCGTGTCTCAGCAATGCGATTTGCCACGGTACAAGGGAAATGTCAATTTCTACCCCATTTACAATTCGAGACCCAATCCTCTTCGTAAACACTTCCCGTGCATTCAGGCGGGAAGCCATCGAGAGCAGCAGGACAAGTTGTGCCAAGTAGATCGCCATGTTGTGGTAAAGCGAAGTACAAAACTCTTGGTTTTATAGCAAATTCTGGAAATCAGAAACCTGGCAGGTCTCATTGGCAACATTGTATGTCTATATCTGAAATGACTTTTTGTTACGGGTTTCTAATTAGAAAACCTTAATTAGAGTTATCTACTATTTACGTAGATATAATTTAATTTATAAATATTTTCATTATCAATATTTGTTAATTAGGAAGTTTCTTCCCATAGAATGTATACAGAAAGTTGTTACTGAGAAATTAACTTTCAGTTGTTATTCTTCAACAACAAAATACCATGATAATTTCAAAAGTAATACCAGAAGAGTGGAGCTACATGCCGCGATATTAACTTGAGCGTGAAACAACTCTTAAGAAATTAAATGCCCATGCGAAACTTATAACATAAAGCCTGGTTTTTGCCAAATAAAACAAATTAATATGAATTAATTGTATAAATCATCAAATTTCACTCTAATTGCGCAGGAATAGAACCAACATCTCTTCGTATGTCTGCACATGGATGTATAAAAATTGCGTATGCTTGGCGCTGCATGCCACCTGGTTTTGCCAATTGACCAAAAACGATCCGATTAGCTACATATATTAGCAACTAAACTTAAATTTCAAGAATTTGGTCAAATTTGGATCCGGTTTCCAAAATACAATATAACAATTTTTGTTATTGTATAAAATATTCGAGGGTTGCTGTTTATACTTCGGGAATTGTCAATACCAATCAATCAATAGTCAATACGTAAAATCTGGCAGCGCCATAATAAACTTTGGCATTTTTAATAAAGTTGGTTGAAATAAGCTGTGGAATTATTTTTTGCTGATTTTTTAACTTTGAATTATTATAAAATTATTATTATAAAAACACGTAAGAAAACCCCGTCCGATATGCGTTTTTAAATATATTCCGTATCTTGTATACATTACAAACTTATACAAAATTTAATTAAATTGCCAATCTTGCACTTTCACAATCAAATAGCATGTTTGTCAAAAAAGTATTTTTTTTTTAAATAATAGTAATAATAATTTAATAAAAGAAAAAAATAAAAAATTAAGAAAATAAGACATTTCCGCTGCTGAAGTCGAACCAACATCTACTGATCAGAGCGCATCACATCTACCGACATCGCCATTGTTCGCAATGTTTGCATTCGAATGTCTCAATGTATGTGTGCACATGTATAGAAAAAATGAAAACGGGGGTGGGTTTCTGGTCACATGTCGCAATTGACAAAACGTTTTGTTTAATTACTTTTATGATACTTAATGGATTTCAATGAAATTTTCAGCATATGATCTACATATTATATTGAATATTTGTCAGTTGTCTAAAATTGCAAACTCATTCACATATTGGCTATATTTGCAACTAACCTTCAAATTGCAAATTTTTGAAAAATTTTGAACCAATATCCAAAATATAACAAAAACCGAAATTGTAAAAAACCGAAAAAAAAAAAAACTAAATGCAAAATTTGGAGATTCTAGCTCCAAAGATGTACGAGATATAATTTATTAACTTCATTTCGATAAGGGTTTTAATCGATAACAAAAGAACGGGAAAAGTTATCGATTTTCTAAAACAAACTCGATATGCGCGTGCTATACGGACAGACAGACAGACAGACAGACGGACAGGGCTAAATCGACTCAGCTCGTCTCCCTGTACAAGAATATATATACTTTATGGGGTCTGCCACGCCCCCTTCTGCCTGTTACATACATTTGACAGCTTAACAAAACCATTATACCCTGATTTCCCATTTTCAATGGGTTCAGGGTATAATAAAATATTTTATAAGTTAAAGCATAAGGAAATTTCTCGAGAGGGCTTTCGTTGGATTATTTGTCACAACTTCCGACGTGGGTTATCCCAACATGAATGTGTCGATGAACTTAGCTCTTTGTATGGCGAGAAAGCACCATCAAATCGGCAGTTTATAGCTGATTTGCAGAATTTAATCGTGGTTGTAGTTCAGTCGCTGACGAATTCCGTGAATGTCGTCCAAAATCGGTTGTTGTGCCACAAGACACCGATCGTGAACTGATAGTGCAAGATCGACACGTGAGATAGAGGCATCCTTGCACATTAGTTCCACTTTAATACATTCCATTTTGCATGAACACTAAGTTGTAAAAAAGGTTTGTTCTCGTTTAATACCCCATAACTTATCAATCGCTCAAAAAAAGCTCGCGTCGATTGGAGTTTCGAAAGACGTTTATAAAATCGGGACAGGTGATGAATCATGAATATATGCGTATGACGGCTCAACTAAACAGCAATCAACTGGGTGTTCCAAGATGAGCCAAATCCAACAAAACTTGTTCGAGCACGAAACACTTCGAAGCAAATGGCTGTTTCTTCGGGAGAATGGGTCATGTGGGCACTGTTCTGCTAGAGCAACGTAGGACTGTCAATTCTGAGTGGTACACGACCATTTTTTTGCCGGAAGTCTTCGGAGAAATTCGCAAAACTAACTGCCAAAGACGAATCATTCTCAAAAACCATGTATTGGAGGTGACTCAAGAGGAATGGAAAAATTGCTATGACCAATGGATTCGAACGAATGCAGAAGTATATTCATCATCAGAGGAATATTTTAAAAAACAATAAAGCCATTTTCATTTAAAAATTTTTGTTCTTTTTATATAAATATAAATATCATATAGTTAAATGCATATAGTTAAATGCATATAGTTAAATGCAAAATTTGGAGACATATAATTAAGACGGTGCTAGTTATCGATTATTTGAAACAAACTTGATCAGCGCGTGCTAAGGACTAACAAACAAAAAAGATTCTAGCTCCTATATAGTCTGATATCGACGCGTTCATACATACGGACAGACGGACATGCTTACTGTATAAATGGACACGAGTAGTAAAAAGTTACTGATTTATTCAGACAAATTTGTTCGTCTTATATAGCTAACATAGTGTCTTATCGTTATTGAACTTATGCGAAGATAATTTACATTGTCTTAACTTAAGGGATTTCATGTTTACATATTTTCTTATCTACAGCGAACCCATGCGCAGATGTGGACCTTTTTGTTATTTATTTAGAACAATGTTTGTTTAAAATTATCGTCACTGTAGTTTTGGTTTCTTCTGGTAGCGTTATCCGTGTTCATGCTTGAACACCTACATTAATTCAGCCGTTGTCCTGATCAAGGATATATACACTTTATGGAGTCTGCCAAGCCTCGTTCTGCCTATTACATATATATTCACAAAACCATTATACCTTTCCCATTTACAATGGGTTCAAAGTATAAAAATAGAAAATAGGATTGAATTTGATATTTAACATAAATCTAAGTTATTTGTGTATTCTTTATTTTAATTAAATATTATTTTTAACTTATCGCTAGTTCCAGATGCTCAATGAAGCAACGTTGGCGTCTACTTCTGGAAATCCGGACTAAGAGCAACTCTCACCCCAAGAAACAACACCATCAAGGCGGCTCTCAGAAATTAACCCTCTATCAAGTCGGGCCGCATGTGTCCATGAACTCCTTGTTAGCGCAGATTATATTTCTTGTGATTTCCCAGGCCACAAATGATAACATGGGCGTATAAACTATTTATGACATACACAATGCAAGTCATTTAGGTAAGTATTTACTGACTTTAAATGTTGTTTCAAAGCACCACACACTGCCTCTCACATAAGTTTCGGCATTATTTGGCCCACTGCCTTTAGCCAACTCAATCTTCTTCCAGCCCGTTGAAGCCGCCAAAGTAACAGTTCACAGTGGCAGTTAATTGTGTTCTCCCCAACAGCCACCGAATCTGCTTAAATTGTGCTTTCACTGTAGATCGAGTTAACTATTAGTTTCTTTCCCCTTTTGCAGGTATTCGATTAAAATAATATTTTCTATGCTGACATGAAGGTAATTTGAAAATTATATTACAGAAACCAAAATGTCTATTTTCCAATTATGTGTAATACGTTTTTAATATTGAAAAGAGATATTTAATAGAATCTGTTATGCAAAACGTTTTTGTAGCAAACTATTATTTTTTCTGTTATTATGGCATTCGTTTGAACATGTTTGCTAATTTTTGTCCAGCAATTAAATTGTTGGTTCATTTTAAATACTGTTGGCTGTCACACGGGGCATATGCGTAATGTGAGTAAAACATTTAAATTAGGATTAGTTGACTATGAGAGGATGTGCGTGCACATTAAAATCGAAACATATGCAAAATGTTAATGCAGCGCATATGGTCGAATCGGCAAATGGGAATAGCAGCAAAAATAAGGGAATATGTTTATGTACACCAACTATTTTTTGGCCAGTTGGCGAATTTGCATCTTTACGCTGCGGGCATATTGATTTCATATGGCAACACATAAATTAATGCCCATCGCGTCTAGCGACAGTTGTAACCAAGCAGCGCCAGCCGCTGACCATTGACCATTGGCCCGTTGACCATTAGACCGTTTGCCCGTTTGCCTGTTTACCCAGAGTTGGAGCAATTGACCCCATTCTCCCAAAGCAGTTCGGCTTACGGGCACGTCAACGGCTGGCGCGCATTTTAAAATTATATTATTTTGAATGGCTTTTTAGAAATTAATAATTACATGTGACAGCGCTGCATGTGCATGTGTTTGTATACAAATATATATATATATATGTGTGTGTGTGTGTGTGTGTGTGTGTGTGTGTGTGTGTGTGTGTGTGTGTGTGTGTGTGTGTGTGTGTGTGTGTGTGTGTGTGTGTGTGTGTGTGTGTGTGTGTGTGTGTGTGTGTGTGTGTGTGTGTGTGTGTGTGTGTGTGAGGGCGTGACTGCGTACGTGGCATTTAATTTTTTATATTATGCAACTGTCTGCGTGCTCTGTCGCGTTGGCTTTAATGGCTATTTTAAATTTGACTAGCAAATGGCAAATGGAAATTCAAGTTTCTAAATTTCATTGCAATGAAAGGAATGGGTAAAATTATGTGCAAGCCAAACATGTGCAATAATAATTGGCTAATCAAATATTTGGTTATAAAATATTCTATAAATAAATGTACATAAAAGCAACTTACATTAGAAACTGATCTGCAAATGTGACCCAAACAATTAGTAATTTATAGTTCTACATAAGGAGTGATGCCATACTCCCTGAACTGCCTTCGTTATTTAACTCAGAGTACCTTCGTAATGATCGGTTAAGTGTCAAGCAATAATAAAGTTTTTCACTGAATATTCGATGATTAGGATTAAGGAATGTAAAAGTTATTGAATGAAGAATGTTGCTCTGAATCAGTATGCGTCCAAAACTTCTTACTTCGTGAAAATATATATAGTTATGACTGCTAAACTTAAAGTAAGAAGTAAGAATGCTGCAGTCGCTTACTGCTAACTGCACAATTCCGTTCACGTCACAAAGACCAACAAATTTATGGTAAAATTGATATTCACCGATTTACCACGCCCAATTGATCCGAAGATCAAATTTAGAGGTCTATCCGTGGCAGTGGTCAACAGTTATCCACCTGTAAGACTAAGTGATACTGAACCCCCAATGGTTCTAGCTGTCAAAATATAGATTAATCAATAACAATTTTACAGCTTTTCACTCAAATTTAGAAACAATAATTTTAAGGTAATTACTTTTGGAATTTCTGTCAGTTTATTAAAAAAACAAATATTATCGTTGACAGATTTCAAGCAGCACTTGAGCACTATTAGTTGTTGTCCCTATCTTTTTTATTGACTTAAGATTTCACATTTTGCCAATGGAATTGGCAATTTCACCCATTGTACACTTGGCCAACAACGGTTGGGCAGCTGCAGCTGTGGTCCTTTTCGGCCGTCTTTTGTGCCCATATCACATTTGTGGATTTCTTTTTCTATTTTGTTTTTTCCTTTCCTTCGCTTAGGTCCCCATACGCGAGCCGCCAAATGTCTGGCCATTGCTTTATTCCCACTACTTTTGGCCATTATTAATTGCTAACGTGCGCTGATTTCTGTGCTACACTTTTTACGGCTTTTTGTCTCCGTTGTTGTTGGCGCTTGTGTTATTTGTTGCTGTTCGCCTTTGCCCATTCGCTTTTGCCCATGTTCGGTGTTGTTTGCTCACTATTGGTTGTTCGCAATTCGCAGCGCACGTTGTAGGTTGTCTTGTCTGCTTGGCTCAGCAGTGACATTCATGCACCGTCGAACAACTGGACCAGTAGCAGGGAGAGAGTAAGTAGCGAAGGGAAGAGAAAGAGACTTTGGCCAGACAGAGGGGCAACGCGTGCCCCAATACGGCAATAAATCAATGCAAAGTTATAGTCAATATCCTGGCGACGGCGCCTTTTTAAAGTCAGTCGTTGGCAATTTAATGCAGTCGGCTAAAGGGTATGAAACACTTTTCTAAATACATGCACTGATTGCTGGCACAAGATATACACACAAGATATACAAAAGTGTTTTAAAGCTAATTTGCAAATGTTTTCTTCAGCGGTTGCCTATTAATATTAAATAATATTAAAATTGTTATTACATAATATTAATATTATTATTACATAATATTAATATTATTATTACATAATAATATTATTACAGCAAAAATTGATGTTAAATACCTGATATATGGGTACGGATATATGCAGTTGTAAAATGTATGATAAATCAAATTATTTTAAAGAACATTTTTTGAAGAGATTTTTTTTAACACTTTCTTATTAGTATTGCAATTATTCCGATAAGAAAATTTATCATCTGAAAAGGTATTAAAGCAATTATATATATTATAACCCAAGATTTTGTTGTGATACTTTACATCACTGTGTTATCACTTCTTGTCTATTTGATCTGCCCTGTTAATAAATATATTCCTGTCGTAAATAAGTACAGCCCAAGAGCATTTAATTCGGCACACGCGCAATCCTGCTTGCAGCTCAAAAGAGTTGAGATTTTCATGTCGAAAGGGACATTCGATTAATTACACATAATAAACATGAAAATTTGTTGTAAAACATATACGTATGTGTCGGGAGCATTACGACTTAACAACATTTAAATTTGATTTTGACAGCAAATTGAATGCGAATCGAAAAAAAAAATCACTTGGCAAGCGAATGGCGCATGGTGTATGGCGCACGGTGCAACGTATTACGAATCAAACCGCAGAGCACAGAACATTGGAGGTTACATACAACAATAACATTAGATCGGCATTAAATGGTATTACAGACCATTGTATGCAGTGCCTTTATGCTCTGATTTTTGAATTGCATTTGGAAATGTACGAAGTTAAATTTCCTTTCGCCGCAAACATGCCTTTATTTCAATATTTCAATTATATTATTCATTGAATGTGCCTAATTACAAATTCTCGCAATTGGTAAAGTATTTGTTTAAGCTGCAATTACCAAAAAAATGTAATAAAAATAATAATAGAAATTGGACTCTAATTTGTATAAAAACTTTAAAAACTATGGAAGTATGTTAATTAGATTATTACGTGGTTTTTTTCGTTTTTAATTTTAATATATTTTCATATATCACACAACAAATCATTAATATATTTTCATATAGCACAAATGAATTCAAGTAAGAGTTGTCCAAGATTACAATATCTATCATATATCAACAGTTCAATTGCGCGAGCCTTCTTGAGTCCAAGAGAGCATTCAACCTGTCCATATCAATTTTATTTGCTATCACATCGAAAACGGCAGACGTACTTGCTGAGACACTTAAATCAACAGTTAAATAAATAAAAAATCGATAAATTGTTATAAAATATTCAGTTGTTTATTAAAGTTTCGCTCAACGGTATCGCATGTCATTTATATGCCAGTTTAAGCATCAGGGCTCTCAGCATTTCCGAGTGCGAGACCTGCTTCAGAATTTATTAATTATTCTCTTTTAATTTAATTTGTATGCTGAATCGGATATCAAAGTAGCAAACGACAAATCTGAATATTCAACAGATATTTAATGCGATAAGAAACTTTATCGCAGTACGTTCAGATAAAAATAAAAGCGAATGCAACAAGCTGTGTAAATTGTTATTGAAAGCTGGCCGACAGCCAGCAGCCCACAAGGAAGGCAAACAATGCAACGACAACAGCCACAGCAGCAACATCAAAAGCAACTGCAACAGCAGCAACAAAATTCAACTGCAACTGCAACTGCAACTTAGTTACTTACAGTGGTTTTAACGTGGACAAAGAAAAAGCGTTCGAGTGAAGGCCAACAATGGCCAATCTCCGAATATATTGAAAATAAAAAAAATTGATCAGCACACGCACACACAAAAAGAGAGAGAGAGAGAGAAAGAGAGAGGGCTGAGTGAGACGCCAACTGTTTTTCCTGCGATAAATCTGGCTAGAGTAAATGCAGGCAGGGCTAAGGGGGCGGCGGCTGTTCGGGGTGTGGCTGCTTACAAGTTTCCATGACATTGTCATGCATATGTAGTGCCACACACATACACACATACAAAGGAAACATGAGCCTTTGGGCTCTTAATTGTTGTTGGCTCAGTTGCCGCTGCGTTTTGTTTACAAGCTGCGCCAATTTCGCGCTGCTATTAAATTGTATTTAATATTTGCAATAAGCCAAGCGCATGGAAATACCCAAATTGGTTGCACAATTTAAGCGTCAGTTGTTGATGTTGCTGTCGCTGGTGCTGTTACTCATTTTAGTTTAATTTCTATTTAAATTCATGTCGTATAAGCGCGCGCCAAAAAAGTTTGCCCAGTTATGCTATATTTTATGGCAGTGGCAACACTCAGCGCTTAATTACCCCAAGCTTATCTAAACATCTACGAGGCGCTGACGTTGATGACTGCCACAACGTGGTTGCAGGACGGAAGGGCGAGTGAGAGCTGGGGGCGAGACGCTGTGTGTTGTAAAGGCACTCGCCAAGTTTTCTTAATGAATTATTTAATCTGCGCTACATCTTCGCTCGGCAAACGAATTTTGCGCGGCTAACCAACATTTTTTGCGCTCCACTTGTCAGCCCTATAGACAAAGTGTTGCATATTTTATCAGCATGACAACGTGCGCATACACTTATAACATCAATTAATTATATCAAACTAGATATTTTTCTCGTACTTCTTCAATTGTTAATTTTTATCTTTACCAGAAAATATTTAAATTATCAAAATTTTAACCACCTCACTCGCTTAGTTTTTACTCTCTCTGCTCCGCTCCTCTCACTCTAACTCTCACTCTTTCTCACTCTCTCAGTACATCTCACTCTCTCTCGCTCTCTCTCTCTCTCTCTTTCTTTCTTTCTCTGTCTGTTTGTTTCTATCTCGGCTCGAGAGAAAGCTCTGAATATCTTTCTCTCTATTAAACCGAAATATGTCTCAAAATTAGGCACTCCTCAAGCGCAGAGTATTAAAAGGCGGAGAAAATGTTAAGGCTAATGCAAATAGGCCACAGAGCTGGCCAGGCTAATAAGTTAAACGACACCGTGACACAGTTATGGGGGACGGGCAAATATTAATGCCAAGGCGGCGCGCTGCCCCACACAGACACAACTACAGACACACACACAGGCACAGACTCGGCTTCAGCAAAGTCGATCCGCAAGCTCAAAAGTTAAAGACGAAGTCGAAAATGGTGTGGGAGTCGGTGTCGGTGCACGACTGGCTGCGTATTTGTTCACCTATTTACCACGCAAATGAAGTTGAAAATAACTGTGAAATGAAGATGAAGTGTTTCAGTCAACAGCAGCGCAAGCCGCAGCAGTAGACGATGAGCCTGCCCAGACAGCCCGGTGCCTAAATGGAATGTAAATATTTGAGCAGTGCCAAGGAGCGCGTTACACTAGAAATGACTTCTCTCTCTCTCTCTGTGTGTGTGTGTGTGTGTGTGTGTGTGTGTGTGTGTGTGTGTGCGTCTCTTTACATGTGTGTGTGTGTGTTACTCTGTTTAAGTTGGCAGCGAGTGTCTATGTCTATATGGCAGCCGAATGTTGACTTAAGCGCACTCGACTGACACGCAGACAGCTAGCTAAAAAGACCTTAAGCGCCAAAACAATGGCCAAGTCAACTCATATTCACTTGGCTACGTGCTGTGGCCGCTGGTGTTGAAAATTAAAGGCAATTAAAAGGGCTAAAGTGTGTGTGTGTAAAACTGAGGCTTATTAGCAGCAGCTCAGGCTGAAAGGAAGCCAGCACATTCGACGGTGGCATAAATCAAAAACCAACGAGCGACAAGCTTAAAGTGCTTCCGACAAAGCTTATGTGAGTATATGTATATAATGTATGAGTGTGTGTGTTGAATGTAAGTGAGAGTGTGCTTGTGTGTGTGAAAGTGTGTTTGTAGCGGTGTTGCGCGGACAAACACCTTTTCGGTGGGTTACAAAATTATTATAGTTCGAGTCTGACTGTAGGAGAAAAGTGAGAGGATTTTCATTATGATTGAACTATACGTTGATGGCGTAAATAATTGGTTGCTCAACCTTAAGTAAAAGTTTGCCAAGGAAAATCTGATTTTCAGCGAAAATAAATTATTTATTTCTGTGCATTATTTACAACGTGCATTTGTTAATGCATTGCAAGTACTTTACATAAAACCGTCCACAATAAAATATGAAATCGTAAAACTGGAGATGTAAAGATGAATCGAGACAAATGTGTGAATCATATCATTAAATTATGCCCTTAAGGAGGCGGACAGACCCCATTCGGTATATATATTCTTGATCAGATCAAAGAAGCTTTAAAATTGGATTATTGAGTTACTGGTGGATGGATTGGAAAAAACACATGTCTACGCCCACTAGGGGCGTGTCAAATCGGATCTGAATATATAGTGTTTTCCAACAATTTTGCTATATTTTGAACACTATTAGTGCTAGAGACTTGAAATTTGGAATATATGGTCGGGCTGACAACTTAAAATCAATAAGATGTGACGTATATGTATATCTACGTGCACTAGGGGAGTGGCAATTCAGAAAAAAATGTTTCTTTTATAGTTTTATATATATTTTTATATAGTTAGACTCTGAAAATTTAACGACTAAATTACTTTTGGCCTCGTCTATTGATTTGCCAAAAGTTTATATGTACATAAGTATATACCTGTTGAGTGCGTGGCAAATCGGAAAAACTATATCTACCAATGTTTTAGAGCTGTCAGTGTTTTTACCGTGAATGAGTATTCTGCAGTCGTTAGCACCCGCTGCAATGTTCTTACTTGGTTAAAGCTGAAAATACTTTCAAAGAACAGGGTATCCTGAACAGCTTTTCACTGTGAGCTAAAGGTGATCCATCCACGACTCAGACCATCCTTCGAATATTGTAGATATATTTTATATCAAATAGAATATGTTTAGTTTCAACTGTAGAAAATGTTAAATAATAATAATGACTAAATAGATTTGTGGAGCTTTCGACCCAAATTTGCACTTACAAATATTGTCTTAATAATGATTGAGCTTAATTTTAAAGATAAATACAAGCTTCACAATGAACATAAATCAGCAATGCCGACTGCCTAAGAGCATGCAACAGTTTAGTTGAGTTCAACACAAAGCCGCCCCAAATCCGTTGCGAGTGCAATTTGCAACGTGCAACGTGCAGCCAGATACCTGAAACCTGCTGCACGTGCATTTAACAACACTTAACGGCAATTGTTTTATGACTGGGAAAACAATAGGAAAAACAGTAGCAACTAGGAAAATCACAGAGTGAAGAAGCCAAAACAAAAGGCATAGAAAAGCAGGCACATGCAAAAAAATAAACAAAAAGATGATTTATTCAGCGCAAAAAAAAAAACGAAAAGCAAGAGCATAAAGGAGTAGAAAAACTTTTCAACACAAACGAAAATTTGCTAAAGTTGCGTTTTCTTATGCAGCAACTGCGCCCTCGTCCTCGCCACACCTGCGGAGTTTATCTTGTGGCAGCCTGCACCTGGCCGCAGCTGCTGCCTTGACTTTGGCACCAACTGCCGCTGCTAAGGCTGCTGCTACTGAGGCTGCGGCTGCGGCTGCTGCTGTGGTCACGCTTTTCTAAGCGTTTTCCTTATCAACTGTGCAAAAAGGCGACGTGACCGCGCGCTTTGCCAGAGCTGCCTTTCAGATTGCACTAAAAGATTTGTTGGCAGTCGGCTTTGGCCACTTAAGCTTTTGTTATTTTCCTTTTCATTTTCATTTCTTTTTTCGGTATACAATATATATATATATATATATATATATATGTATATTTATGTAGCCTTTTGTGGATGCTGCGACTGAGGTCGTGCAATGGTCGACTGCGGGCAAACCGCGCCTTAAAACTTGAAATCCTTGAGCCGCCAACGCTTGCACTTGCAATTAATAACCATCAATGCATTTGCATAATTAAAAGGCCAACTCATAGGCGGTGCGTCTTAAAGACTTAAGTTGCAGCACGCACTGCACGGACTTGAGGCATTCGCATAGCTGCTCGTAAAAGCGGGTTTAATTTCATGCAACTCAAAAGTGGCAATAAACGTGGCCAAGGTATGCCCGAGATGCCGGCACGAGGCCACATAGCTGCAGGCGCAGGGCTGCCCCAGGCAACAGCAACAGCTACACCTCTGTCCAGGATAGTAAAGAACCTCGCACTCGCAACTCGCAATCGCATTCGAATTGACAATAGCCTGCGTGCTGGAATGCCAGCAACAGTTTACTAAATTCCCTTTAAACAACAGCGTAAATCTTTCAATTTGCCTCGCTAGGACAAGCCTCAAAAGAGAAGAGAGTGCCAAGTGGCAGCACATAGCAAAAATAAATACTCAGCTAAGGACAAAATCAAGCAGCAGCAGCAGTCAGAGCAGCAGCTCAAAAGGATACAACTAGCCAGGCCGTTTTCGCTCGCCTCCCCCGTTTTGGCCAGCTGTCGAGTCAGTTGAATTGAAGCAGCTCAATTGCAGGACAATCAGCACAATTGATTTCCCCAAAGTGCCTGCAAGTTGTCTGCTTCCCCTCCTGCACTGCTGGCGCCCTGCATTAAAAGGATTTAATGCCATTTAAGCCAAACAATGTGAAGACAGCGCTCAGAGCAACCGTCAAAGAGTCGTCCGTTGCCACAAGCATCCCCACCTCCTACGGCTTCTGACACCCACCTGCTACATTGCCCGCGAGCCACTCCACGAAAAAGTTTATCAATAAAATAACTTGTCGACGACGTCGACGACAAGGACAGGGATGAGTGCAAGCAAGAGTGTGAGTGCAACTCCTTGGCAGTCAAGTTGAAAATTGCAGCAAGTTTCTGTCAGTCAACGAGTCTTGCTCGACGGCTCGACGGGTCGTCAGAGTGCAGAGGCACACAGCGCAGAGCACACACAGCACAGCGTAGCAGGGCAGAGAGCAAAGGACATCGAGTAGCGCAATCTTGAGTTGTGCCAAGGAACTTCAATTGTACTTATAGTTCGCTTGCTGCGCCGCACAAAGACTTCTTGCATGCATTGACGACATATGACGCATACGCAACGTATGCCCGTCTCCAACTAACCCAAGCTAAACCGAAATACTCATACGTTGACGTTAACGACAACTTTTCGGCTATCAATTAGTGCGCTTGTTCAAGGCGGCAAATATCCAGCAGAGACAGACGAGAGGGAGACCCCATACAATTTTCATTTTAGGTCATCTAAATAAAAGTAATGCTGTAGTTGAGACGGTCTACTCGTCCATTGAATATATTCATACACAATAGTATCATCAGCCAAGTTATATAAGTTATATTAAAGTTATAGTTACAATAGTTTCTAAAGTTCCGACTTATTATTATACAGAGTCAATGTATCAAGTCAATCAAGCCACATAAGAACATTCAAGGGAACACTAAGTCCATTTATTAGCATTTAAAATGAAAATTTTTTTCTTTTGATTTATTAACTTAACGTAGAATTGCACCCAATCACAAGACGAATCCGTGAATCTATCCTTAAGCGATAATGTAAATTGCGTGATGCTGAAGCTAAGCAAATATTTAATCAGCTTACATATTCCGTAAATAATTTGTTTTATTGATCATTTATTTTTGAGAAGTTTTAACTTCAAAATTTATCATCAATTAATGCAACCTTTAAAAAGTAACTTTCAGTCGAATTTTCGTTCGAATAATCCGTTCGTTAAGCTAATCAAAGTAGCAAGTATTTATAGACGTTTTATGCGAATGCCGCTACAAAACAATGGTCATAAAAAAGTAGCTAAGATTTGACAACTATTATTAAATTACAGCTTATATACATACATCCAAACATAAACTGTCTTTTGTTTTTCATGTAATTATTTCAAATCAAAGTCTTTACTAAACAAGGGTCACCAACGTATCACTTCTAACTTCTCTCAATATGCTGCCGACAAGCTGCTTTTCACATGTAACACATACATATGTGACTGTATGAGTGGATGAGTGTGTGTGTGAGTGTGAGTGTGAGTGTGAGTGGGTGGCAATGCACAGCGACAGCCTAAAATTTCACTTAAGGCATACATCAATTGCTATTGTTGCCCATGTTGCTGCTATTATTGTTGCAGATGTTGTTGTTGCTATTGTTGTTATTGTTATTGCTGTTTCTAGCCCCTAAGCCAAATGCCAAAGTGGTAAACAATGTCCAAGGCTTTGGACTGTGTGCAAAATTAAAACAATAATCGGTGCCTGCCAGACTTCAAACGGCAATCGCTGCATGCTATATAACGTAAAGGCGGCCAAAAACTTGTGAATACCTCAATACACACACACACGCACAGCACAATGTAGAGATGTGCGTTGCATGCAACATGAGGCAACAACAGCAACAGTACCAATAGCAACGGCAGCGGCTATGGCCATGGCTATGGCTATGGCAGCCGGTCAACTGGCATTCTACCTTTTAAGCAGCTCTCATGCATGAAATTGGAAGAGTAGCAATTGATTGCAAATTTGCCGAGAGCTGCCATCAAAATCCAACAACAGCAGACGGAAAATAAAGATGGAAATTGCGGAACACATGATATTTTTTGACGTAATTCGAATTTGCAAACTGAATTTGGCTAAGGCAGTGGTCGCTGTTCCTGGTGCTGCCGCCCCAATGTAAATTGATAACGCAGCATTATTACGCATACGACGCTTGGGCTACACACACAGTCGCTTTTATATACACAATATGTATGTAGATTTCAAACGACTATAGTCCAGCCCACTTTAATGGTAGTGGATTGGAGGGGACGGCAGGGGCTTGGCTAATGCCTTCAAATCCGGCAGCCAAACATTAGAGTAAAGCGCAATTCCAGCGCACAAAGCAGCGCATTTTGGCGCATTTCACTTTTCACAGGATTATTTAGAATTTATGCATAAACAAGCAAAAGGACGTTACCCGAAGTCATTTGTTTAAGTCAGCGTGTGCTCACATGCCAGTCCATACCAGCCCGCCAACCCTTGCCACGCCCCCAGCCACGAGTGTAGCATAAGCAGCAGCAAAAGCCATTTATAGCCTTCACAATGCTACAAGGACTCTGACAGTCAGTCAGACTCGGTGTCGTCGTATTCTTCAGTCCACCAGTTTGTCAGTTTGTCAGTTTGTCAGTCTGTCAGTCTGTCAGTCGAGCAGCTTGTCTACCATTTTATTGCCACTAGTAAAAACAATTTGACAGCCCCACTTGCGAATCCTGCAAATTGGCGACACATCGTCGTCGCTCGACATTGCTGGCTTCTTTTGCAGCCCAAGTGGCATTCACAGTCCAGTCCACCAGGCTTTTGGGACAAAGCCTACGAAATGCAATGCCAAGAAAATCAAGATAGACAATGTCAAGTCTAACAATCCCCAACAGCAGCAACAGCCACTTGGCGAGCAAAGTCAAGGGACCTGTACGAAGCGCCTCAGGTAAGGCCATAAGCGTGCAGTCCTGCAACACGCCTGCAAACACACCGAGGTGCACTTGCGCCCGTCCAACTACAAGTGCTGTTGGGCAACACTACTAAATGATTTTAGTGTGAAAAGTCATCAGATATGTCTATGAGAAATATTTATTACACCCATCAAATTAATTTCAGCTATTAACAAAATAAAGGAAATTACGATTATAACTATATTCTATCAGATAACTGTCAACAATTAGCATAATTCAATTAACAAACAATTTAAATATATTTTGCAGTTCAAGTTAGTCAAGGGTACAATAAAAGGAAAACAATAACAACAAACTCGATATGTTTATGGCAACATGTTGCTAAGGCTGAGCAACATCTTGTTTGTTAAAGCTTAACAGTCGACAGCAAAAGTCGCAAAACCGCAAATTTCAGTGTTGTGTCAGTTAATTTTGACAAATTTATCTAAAGTTTGTCACTTATTGATGACAAACGCACAGCATGCTGTCGGCGTCACGACCTCAGTTAGTTGGTAATCTGCACTATTTATGGGCTGCCAATCGAATTTCAACGCATAACTAATTATGAGGTTGCCAACTAATTTAGTTTCGGGGCTATTTTGTTAATAGGAAACGTGCATACCGCAATACATTTTATGGTTATTGCAATATACCCTGTAGAATATAAAGTAGGCTACAGAGGATATTTTTAAATGAAGTAAACTGACAGGAAAATAAAAGGGGACGAGGCAAGATAGATCTAATCGCCCATGCTGCGCTCGTCGATCTACAAATTTACACACATCCAAATCAATCTCAATTGAATTATTCGATTGTGTCTCCACTTTAATCAAAAACAAGCGCAAGGGCAACGCCTGGTCGGCCACTCACGCCATTTGCATTATTTTCCAGACTTTTTTGTTGCTTTATTGAAAATCGCTGAGGTTATTTTGTCTGTTTGTTGTTGTTGTTTTTGTTTTTGTTGATATTGTGTTGCAGTTACGATTTCAGCTTCGCAACGCCAACTGTATTTGGTTTACTGTTTTTGAGGTTTTTTGCCAGAGTTGCCATAAAGCCTGATTTTATTGTGTTTGCTCTCTGCATGTTGAGCTCTGCGGCTGTGTGCGTAACGTGGAAGAAGACGAAAACAAAAAAAAACAAAACCAAAAAACGGGGAAAAATAACAAAACACGGCAGATTAAAAACTTTTCCCATTACGTAAAAATTAACAACTTTTTGTTCCTGTTGCCGCACGGACTAGAGAAATAGTTGTGCTGAGCGCCCAGCCCGAGGCAGTCGCTTCTAAACTCTGTCTAAAATACAGCAACAGATCCCCGTCACAGGCTTTGTTTCAATATGTGAGTGCGTGTGCATTTGCGGATGCCAAAAGGCACATGACCAACGGGCATAGCATCGCATAGCTGCAAGTGCAACTGTAATTCCAGCCAAGCTCCATTTAACAAATAGTGAAGTTTCGGGCTCACTTTAAGTGGCATCATTCATGGCATTTAATTACAGGTAGAGAGACACTTTAAAAACAAATTTAATGCAATTAAGCAAGTCCATCTTTAATATTACCTGTAGTAGACCATCAATACTTGGCAAATATCTGAATTTATAACCAAATTCAATACCATTTGATGAAACTCCTTTTATCTTTAGCAGAGTATCTACAAGTCAACTCACACTATTCAATGAATACTGAATATTGGATATTAAAAAAGAAAAAACTAGACTTGCCTTACAAAAATTACAGTAATTACAGTAATTGCAACTGATTATAAGCTGTCAATCATAGTCGAAAGTCTTTCGTACAGTTTAAGCTCAGCAACATGTTGGGGCAACACTCTCAGACTCACACACACATGCATGCAACAAGCAGCCACATAACTAATCAGCACGCGCACTTTTTGGTTATTGCTTTTTGTTGGCTGTTTGGATATAGATGTGTTTGGGAGTTTGGGTGTGTGTGTGTGTGTGACTTTAAAATCCCCCCTGCGCATAAATTTCAATTCCGCGAGGAGACGCAGCGAACTTCAACTGCAAAGTTTTGAATGCCCGAGTCCGACGACACTTTATGTCGCATGAAATTAGGCAGCAACAGACACACACACACACACACAGACACATACATACATAGACAAATAAACATTCATACAAGCAGAACAGCTTGTGTTGGCTGTTGACTGCTGGATAGTACTGTTGATGCCACTTGTTACCGCTGTTGCCCCGGGATGGGCAAAGGCTTCAGCATGGACACATCTCTAGCCAGCGGCCTGTGCGGACGGAGCACACAAAGTATTAAAAGTGTCCAAATGATGATTGTTTTGGTTATGGCACAGCGAGCGCTCGACGCGCTTAGCCTGAGCGTGCAGGGAATTGCGTTCACAGTGCTGTCTCCTGCGTCCTCCTGTGCTGACAGCATCAGAAGCCACAGCAGCAGCCAAGACAAATGTGTCCTGTCTGTAGCGAACTCTTCGCTAACAAATTCTTGAGCTGGATTTATTTCAATTCACCAGCTGCATTTTGTCGAAAACAAACTAAAACCAAAAACATAACAAAAAATACGAGAAAAAGTTTTCATGTTTAAAGAAACAACTTGATACTTTTGGCTGCCACTGTAATTATGCGCTTATTGATTTTCAAGCCAGTAGTCAAAGTTAATCGCCATAGAGCCCTGTTAAGCATGCGCCACTATCCACAACAGCATCCACAACAGCAAGAAACTGTCGAAAGTTGCTCGACTACAAGATATCCTGTTTCCAGATAGCTTATATTTATATGCTTGTTATTATATACTCAATTAGTTTCACAGCTTACCTCAATAACGCTTACTTAAGCAAAGACCAATTTCAACATAAAATATATATTCAATCATGATAGAGTCCAGCTCTTATATTCCTTAATGTCTCATTAATTAATTTAATCTACCGATTATGGTCTTACTCTTAAGTAGTTCAATTTTCGCAGAAATATCCCTTGCTTGCATTAAGAAAATTGCTTTTAATATGCTTTGAAAAGCTGCCTTCAACTGTCTGGCTCATGAATTTATAATCAAATAATTAAATAATGTTTCGCCTGCGCTTTCAACAAGAAACTGGAAAAAGAGCAAAACTAGAAAATAGAAAAACTTATAATGCAGCTGATGCTCTCCGATACAAACATTGCGCAGCTATTCAGATAAGTGAATAACTTCTATTGTTCAGTTTTTGCCACAGCAAGGAAACCAAATAAGAAACAAAGAGTGTTGCACAAAGTGTGTGGCAGTTGGAACATGGAACTACGTTTCAGCGAAAATTTTAAAATACAAATAAACAAATATAAGAAATCTTAGCCGAAAATGTTATGATTTCTTATCATATAATATAAAATACGTCAAAGTAATAATTCGAAACAAAAAATAAAAAAATTGGTTTGGAACAATATACGTTAAGTGAAAACTATTATATATTTTCATGGCTCTAATGTATTTCAAAATACAAAAAAAGCATCTAAGAACGTTGCGGTCGGGCGTTACCGACTGTAGAATGCTCATTTACTGCCCAAAACGCTACTTTCTTCTATCCATGATCCATGCCCCTAATTGGTATATACCTACATATATATAAGTTTAAACGAATCAATAGAGGAGGTCAACAGTAATTTAGTTGTTAAATTTTGAGTTTCTAGCTCTAGGATAGTTTTTCCCTATTTGCAACGCACCTAGTGGGAGTAGATATATCCGCCATATCCTATTGTTTTTGGATTGTAGACCCGAGCTTATAATTTCAAGTCTCTACCCGTAATAATGATCAAAAATAGCAAAATTTTGGCAAAACACTATAAATTCAGATACCATTTGACACGCCCACAGTAGGCGTAGACAATCTTTAGAAGGAGTCTAAGATAACGTAACTGAAAAAGCAGTTATATATTGGAAGCTTACGCTCCAAAAATATGAAAATTAGAGGGTATTTTTTGGTATGCCACGCCCCAAAGAGTCGTAACAATTATTTTTGGATCATCGATAGAGGGTGTCATCAGTAACTCAAATATTCAATTTTGAAGCATCTAGCTCTTAACCTGTATACCATATAAATTTTTGCAGTTTGCAATTTAAATCCACCATATCTTTTTTCTCTTGGGTTGTCAACCTGACTACATATTTTAAATTTCAAATATCTAGCATTAAAAGTGCTCAAGATAGATAAGAATATGTGTAAATCACTATATAGTCTGATCCGATAGATATATTATTTTATATTATTTTTTCATCGATCTTTATAGTATCTTAACAGTCAAATTTCCGAATTTCATAGTTCTAGCTCTAAGACTGTAGAAGATACAGTTTTAGCCGATTTGTCACTCTCCCAATAGGCGTAGATATATTCGCGATATCTTTTTGATCTTGGTATGTCAACGCGAGTATACATTCCAAATTTCAACCGAATTTCTAGCACTTCAACTAACAGGGTTTCTGACATACCAGAAAATGCATTTTCCGATTTGCCATGCCCCTAGTGGGCATATCAAGAAAATCTTGACACCTTATAATTCGAGGGTATACACAAGTATATGTTCCAAATTATATGTCTCTACCTTCAATAGTGGCGAAATAGTT
Source organism: Drosophila leonis (assembly GCA_035045365.1). Lineage (NCBI taxonomy): Eukaryota > Metazoa > Arthropoda > Insecta > Diptera > Drosophilidae > Drosophila > Drosophila leonis. The sequence continues at coordinate 1,245,985 of JAWNPC010000835.1, forward strand.
TGAGTTTATACGAACAGGGGGACAGTAAGACGACCATTGCACAACACCAATTCACTCATTTCACTTTTGTGAATGCATATAAGCAATAATAATTAGAATACTCCAATATATATATATAGTAATATATATATATGTATATATATATATACATATACATATATATATATACATATACATATATATAATAATAAAACGAAATTGTCTCAATTGACAAGGTATTTACTTTGTTTTATAAACATAAGATCAAAACGAGATCAAGTACCAAAATGAATCTCAATTAACCTACATAACTGAGAGACTGTTCTTTAAGTAAATTAACAGTGATTCAATAGTAAATTTTGACGACAAAATAGATAGAAATTCGCATATCTTCCCGATTACATTTCAAAATAAAATGTTAAATAGATGATATACCCCTTGTACTTATGACGTAACTTATAAAAAAGGCGTTGAAATAAATTATATGTATATATTTTTTACTGTGCGCGGTGGGCAAACGAGTTCACGAGAAATGTGGCAAAAAAAGCCCACAAAAAGCAATTATGCTTAAATTAAAACTCATTCATTTGTGTGGAAAATGTTAAAATTCATACGAGACGTTGGCTTCATGCGCGTGCTGTTTGTTATGTGTATGTGTAAGTGTATGTATTTGCATATAGTAGCTATGTATGCATGAATGTATGTGTCGGCGCACGATGATGAATACGAGCAGCAGCATGCTCTATATAAATGTGTGTGTAATTTGAACAACAATACGGACGGACTCTATGAAACGAAATGAAAATTCAATGCCAGTCCAAATAAGTGAAAAATTTATGCTTAATTTTTTCCATTTTTTTTTTTTTTTTGTGGTGCGTGGGTTCAAGGGGCGCTGCTGTGCCATTGTTTCATTGGGGTTTTATTTTTTTATTTTTATTTTTTTTTGTAAAGAAGCTTTCATTTTCGAAATGCTTCGCATGCCTGGCGAGCTGTTTGCTTTACCTGACGATCCAAACAATCCAAACAAAATCAGCGACAATGCAAAGTCGTTTACGTGGCGTATGCTTGATTTGTCATACATTACGCATACACTGTGGCTTCGCTTTGCTCATTGCAGCCAATTAGTAGTCGTGCGGGCAGCTTCGATATCTTATACCTTAAAGTTTGACGACAGCCGTACCCCACCTTTGAACCCCCAACTTGTGTGTATCACACGCAGAATTTTGATTTGCGTCGGCATTTTAAAACCGAATGCAGCCTCTCTGAGAGGGCGGGACAACATGTCCTTTGTGTTTGTGCTGGTTCCCGCCTTTGCTTTGACTTTTATTTCTATTCGCGTTTCTTCTCTTTTATTTTGCGTTCGTTCTTTATTATGCAGTAAAGTTTCGCAGCAAAAGTTTTCTTCAAAAATAATTTGTGAAAAAAAGTTTGCCGGCCATATCTAGGAGTACGTGCTTGGTACCTTACTCTAAATTCAATTTCATTGTTGTATTTCGATGTGGCGACTGTGAGCGTGCATTCTTACAGAGCTATCTCTCTCTATCTCTATATACAATATATATATATATATATATATATATAAATATATGTATATATATATGTTGCTCCGTTGCCTGGTTACACGAGCTTGATAAGTCACATTCTGGCCTGCTTCATTTTCGTAGGAAATAATCTACTTAAGATAAGTATAGCAGATTTACTGCGAGGTATGTAGTCTTCTGATTGTCGAAATATTTTGTATATTGAATTTCAAAAGATTATAATAACTAAACGTATATTATTAAAGAAACAAATTTTGAAAGCTAAAGACACAGACCATCAATCTCGTTGGTCTGCATTTCACCAATGCTATCATTCTTGTTCGCCATCAATTTTTCTACCTTTCTTCCAACTTAGAATCTATTTTTTGTAATTCTGTAATTAATTACCATTTTAGGTAGATATGGACTTTAACTTACCAATGTTGCAAGCTGTTTGATCGTACTCATTCCATGAGTTTGGCTTGAACTTTTTTCTCAGCTGTCCAGGTTCTTCCTCCTGCCACTCATCTGGCATACGGCGCTTCAAACTTATTTGACAGAAATGATTGCCGAGCTTCATTTTGGACTTCTAAAATAAATGTATAAGCAATTTCAACAATGCCTGCTCTCTCATATGAATATATTTTTATTCTAAGATTTTCTATTTAATGTATTGTCTTCTTCATCTGGACTCATTCATCTGGACACCGTCACTTAACTTATCTATAAGTTAATATTATATTCATATTTAACATATTGCTTGTCCATTAACGATAACGGGATATTAATTCCCTTATTGCTTTTTATTGCTATGCCCTTTTTAATGTAACACTTTATACAACTTAGAATTTCATTCAGTTTAAAGCATTAGCCACTTTTCTATACATGGCCATTCAACTTAAGACTGAGATACAAATTGGCTAAGGGCCCAACTCAATCATATTTTAAACTGAACTTGTGACACTTGGCACTTTCTTAGCGGCCACATCATGACTGACTTGACAGAATATAACTCAGTCAAGATGCACATTAACCCATCACCCAGTGCTGCAGCGCTCCAAGCCTCTCCTGCCTTTTTCGTACAGCACCCATCCCACCTCTGCCTTTTAACAGCCTCCCTGTCACTGGCAGCGGCACGCTTAACGCGTATTTTCAACATTTTTATGGTTCTTATGCTAAGCTTCAGCTTCAGCTCCCGAGTTGTTTGTAGCTGCTGCTCAACTATTTAATAATGTTGGCTACCATGTTATGTGCTTCACGGTGGTGCCGCGAGCATCATTTATATGCCGCCTCTTGCCACCGCAGGCAGAGGCAGCAAGCGTAACACTACCTGGCGCCTCTGTTCATTTGCAAGTGTCCTTGTCTGGGGTTTACATTTATTTATTTTCTACTCCGTGTCTTTTTTTTTGCAGCCAGAGGGCAGAGCAGGAGCCGCCACTGCAGTCTGACTGCAATCCACTTTTGCACTTAGCAGGGATAACGTTCGGCTTTTTGTCAAAGGACAAGCCAGAGACGACAGCACAGAAAGGACGAGAGTTTGGTGCGATGGAAACCACAGGTTGTCGTAAATGTCACACCAACTTGTCATGTCCAACAGTTTATGGCCATGTCAAGCTGGCTATCTGTCCAACTGGCCATTGTCTAGAAAATAATATGGCACATCAAGGAGTTGCCTCAATGTGGCAATAGATACTAAGTAAATTTCAATGGGTCCTATGATAGCTCATATCACTTGGCCCTTGGCCATTTGCCAGCCGTGGGGGACACTAACAAGCGCTACTAATTGCACACACACACACACACACACACACACACACACACATACACACAGACAGAGAGAGAAACTCATTCGCGCACACACACATGAGCGCTAGTCCATAATGAGCCGTGGCCACAAAGCAAAGCCAGCACTAGAAATAGTTAGGGGAGCAGCAGAAGTTGGATCAGAAGCAGGAGCTGCAGAAACTGCATGGAAACTGTAACTGGGGAGCTGGTGCTAATGGCTCTTCGCTTCCGCCGCATCAGTGCAATGCGCAGCACAAAAATTTTGCAGCTTCTTTGGCGTTGGCAAAAATTTAATTTAGAGCCAAAAACGTAACGCAACGTGCCGCTATCCGTTGCACATTGCAGCAGTCAGTGCAACAGTATGAGGATTTTATGCTCCGCATCCCGTAGCAACCAGCACCCAAACGAACTCTGGCGGCCCGCCTCGGACTTTCGACTCGCTTTGCCGACAACGTTATTTATGGCATTCCAGAACGGCCTTTGGACACTGTAACCGCATTTCTTCCTACCGCTGCTGCTGCTGCTAGTGCCAGAGCCGTAGTCCTACCCGAAGCTGCTGCAGCTACCGTTTGCCACTTGGACCGTTGCCCTGTTTAGAGCTGAAATACACACACACACACCCAGCAGCCGAAATGGGCCAAATGGCCAAAAGGGTTGGCCAAAATGCATTGCCGTCTACGATGTTGTAAAATTAAAAAAATGTGCTAGCAAAAAATTAACGAAAATGGAGCTAAAGGTTTTCGTTTCTATCCTTTTTTCCCCTTTTGGTCTTTCTTGTCCCATGGAAAAATATGTGGTTCTCAGTGAGTTTATCATCAGCTCAGTGTAATAGGAATCGCCCATAAATGAAAATTGATATTAAAGGTGTTGCACTTAAGGCCTAACAAACTATCCATTTAAATAGAAGAAGAGATATCTGTAAAAAGAAGGTATTGTCATTTTATTTATTACACCCTGAACTTGTAGCTGGTCTACTTGCCAGTGACTACAAAGCTATCATAGTGATACTGTTGAAATTCGTAAATATGTTACGCTGTGTGTTGTCCACCAGAGTAGAGTGTAACTATTTCAAAATGATCCCAAAATCGGATTTTGTAGTAGGCGAATACGTTAAGTCAAGTAACCCTTTACGACAGCATTCTCAGACTTTTTTGAAGCATATGCAACTACCCTGAACCCTCTGAAAATGGGAATAAAAGATATAATGGTTTAATGGAAATGTATGTAACAGACAGAAGGAAGCGAGGCAGACCTCACAGTGTATATATATTTTTGATCAAGACGACAAACTGGGTCGATCTAGCCATGTACGTCAGAACGTATTTCAAATACTAGAGACTTGTGCTTTAGCAAATATACTCATATAAATGTCATTCTCACGTGCTTAATTTATAAATTCCAATTTGATTAAGAAAGTTCATCTTGATGAAAAATCCATATGTAATAAATATATAAATATGTAATAAGTAAATATATAAGTAGGCTGACATCATACTGTATGAACCAACAAACCCGATTGGGAATAAACAAAATATTTAAGTTCAAGTTTAATTAAGAATAAAAACATATAAAAACTCTCTAATTGCACACTCTTAACGTAACTAAAATCAGAGTGAACATGACAGAAGTTTTACCTATTTGTAACATTTTTATTTAATATGGTCAACGATTGAATAGCACGACTTTAATATCTGCCGTGGACAGCTAATTAATTGAAATGAAAACAATTAGTCTAGTCTATTTTTTGTTACTATTCTATTTCTATTCAAAAACAGTTAATTAACAATAAATTACATTGATCACAAGTTGCAACCACAATTCCGCATTCAAAATGAGACCTTGCCACATGAGTTTCGCTATTTACATGTTTAGTTATCAAAGCAATCCCCACTCAAAGGGCACAACCAGACCATTGGGGTTGATCCATAGCGCCTGGCACCTCAAGTTCATAATTATGTGCAAACCGTTAGCACAAAATATCCAAATGAAACTTTCATAACTGTGAACAATGTTCAACAAATGGGCTGAGCAATGGGTAGCAGTGCTCAGACAAATGCCAACACACTTTTTCCAATTCGCTGAATTTGTGGCTGGCACCCGAAAACCTCGCCCCGCATTGTACACCCTTTACCCAACCACCTTACCACCTTACCACCCGACCGTCCGACCAACGAACCAACGGACTGCCCTCACATCCCACTGACCATGGCATACAAAAGAAAAACTTTAAATGTTATTTGCTGTTCTGTTTAGTTGTATTTTTATACACTGAACCCAATGGGAAATCAGGGTATATTGGTTTTGTGAAAATGTATGTAACATGTAGAAGAAGGTGTGGCAGACCTCATAAATAATATATATTTTTGATCAGTTCGACGAGCTGAGTCGATATAGCCATCCGTCCGTCTGTCCGTCCGTCCGTCCGGGTGAACGCAGCGATCTCGTGAACCACAAAAGCTACAGAAACATGAAATTTTAAATGTATACTCGTGTATACCATACGCAGAACGAGTTTGTCATCTTTTTTCGATAACTCATCCCATTTCCTTATTATCGATGAAAATCGAATACCAATATAGCTATAGATTTTAGATTTACTGTGTATATCCGTGTAATGAATACAGATATATTTTGGATACCACGCCCCCTTCCCCCCTAACTAGAAAAAAACGTATTTCAAATCTTAGAGATATGAATGTCATTATTACGCTCTAAAAGTTTAATTACGAAAGTCCATCTAGAAGAAAACTTATTCAACAAATAAGTTTCCATAATATAGCCCATACTGCATCCCAAGCGCAGTCGCTGCGTAAACTGCGCAGTTAGCAAGTTAGTGTGTATGTTTGTGTTGGTTGTTTTTACATATGTAAATATACAAGAATCGTAAAGTGGTTGGAATGTCGAAGGGTTCAGGGTATCTCTTAGTCGAGCAGTCTCGACTAGAGCACTCTTACTTGTTATTACATTTGTTGTGCATTTAGGCGTGCTCAATTCTCTAGCACACGGGTGGATCGAAAAACTTATAATATGGTGTTAAAGAAAATTTTCGAATATATATTAAATGGAATTTAAGTATTATAACCTGCTCAAGTTCATTAACTAAAATTCAAGCTCATTAACATGAATATATTTAGTTACATATTAATAATATATAATATTATATTATATAAATATTGACGGAGAGTCTCTGACACTAAAAACTAATTTAATATTATATTATTATAATGAATTTAATATTAAAATATTATTTATTAAGTTTTTAACAAAAATATAATATTTGTAATAAATTAAAATAAACAGAAATAATAATTATATATTAAGACACAGCTAAAATTAAATAAATACTTGAATAAGAAATTTATTTATTTAAAAACGATTTATTTGTAATATATGGCAATTATGACATTTTATATTTGCTAAAAATATCTGAAAAATTATAAGACTGGCGTATAATAAATATTTTAAGTGATTGTAGTTATTAACTAAACTTAAAACACTTGGAGCAGCTCTGCCAGTACGATTTGCCTTTTGTTAGCTTACCCCCCTCTCAGTAGATATTGTTCTGTATTTATGTTTCATGCGAAGCAAAACTAATTTTGAAGTCAATTAAAAATGTAGTTGGTATGTGTTCAAACAGATGAATCAAACGGATAGCCAGGTGCATTGGATCAACCGCAGGCCTGACATGCCAAGCAGCCACCTAAGCCTTCAGTATAACTATAGCTGTACATTTATATATATATATATATATGTGTGTGTGTGCTTGTGTGTGTGTGTGTGCGTGTATGTGTATTTATATGTGGAATACATACTTTTATTTATGTGCAAGTGCTCAGCTTATTTCCTGCGCTTATTGTCGATTTCTTACTTATTTTTGCGCACTTTCCGCAATATTTGCCAGCGCATTTTTTGCGATTTATGATCCGTGCGCGCTCCCTGCCGGCAATTGCAACGGATATAAACATTTTTGAACTCATTTCAACTTCACATATCTGCCAGCTATCTGCTATCTGCTATCTCCCAAAAGGGGGCAGGGATTAAAGGGGAAGCGTTTATGCTGCTGCCTCATGAAATGGCACGTGTCGTTGCTGCGCGTACCTATATAGATAGATACGAGTGTATATAAATTTCGTTCACATCTTTTTTTGTGCTTGTTGTTAGCTTGGCAAAGTCGGTGCAATCCAGTGTGCTTATGTTTCACTTTTCACAACATAAATCCCCCAAGCAGCCATAGCCGCAGACTCAGCCAAAGTGCTGCAGGTAGTCAACTAACATGCCAGCTCCTAGATACAGATACGCAGATACGAAGATACAAAGATACAGCTGCTTACTTAGCAGCCAGTTAGACAAACTTCACTGAGCCGTTAAGCAAAAATGTAAAACGCTGAGCTATTTATTTAGATAACCGCGCGGCTTTGCAAGCGACTTTTGTCAAGTAAAAACTGTAAAGGAATCTGAGCCATGCATTATGCTCACTTCGTATTATTATTATTTGCTGGCCCGTCTGACAGGAAAAGGCTTAAGGAGCAGCTCCAGCTCCTTTTAGCTTATGGTACAGCGGCTTCAGCTCCTGCTGTTCTCTGCTCACATAACATATAATTCAATTTCTTTGAGCAGAGTCAAAGTTCGCTTTGCCAAACGACAAAATCATTTCCAGTCTTCAGTTTTGTTCTTCCTTCTTGCTATGTTGTTCTTGTTGTGCTGGCAAAGTATTATTTAATTTTTTCGCTCCAGTCGGCCTTTCAATTTGCCATATTTCTGCGTTCCTTATTTAGCACAAAGTAATGGCTACGCGGCCATATTAAAAATACAGAGTATACATATTTAAGTGCATCACAGCCGACCAAAGAAAAATGCAATAGCGTGGCAATGGAGAGGCAAGCGGGAAAAGTCCTGAACGTTGCTTGTTTTGCAGATAGTGAAGGCACCGTCAGAACTTTGGAAATTATTACTTTGCTTTGTTTTCATTGCATTCAAGAAACGCGCTGCCGCTGATGATGTTGCTGCTTCCAGACCGGCGGCTTGCTCCAGAACTGGACTATGCGTAAACCAGACTCCCGCCTCATGTAGCTGCAGGCTGTGGCTGTAGTTAAGTCTCGAAGCACCTACAAATTTCTGAATACAATTTCGCTAACTCTTCAACAAGTTAATCTTTAAAAATAATAGTTTAACAGCAAAGAAAGCGCTGCGCTTAAGGGCTTTTAATCTAATTGCCGCCAATGAAGTTGTCAGATTCTTAAATCTAAATATATGTTTTAATTTCTACTTTTGTTTCTTTTTTTTTTGGTTTTTTTTTTTGTTAGTTTCATGCCTTTGTTTTTTTTTAACCCAAAATACTATTTTTTTTAATTTAAAATCAAATTGACAATTTTATTAGAATTTATATTTTTACTCAACTTTAATATTATGAATTTACTTTTATTTACGCAGATATGCAATGTATTTAAGCGCTTTAAATGTTGAAACTGCATTTAAGCATAATCGTTAATCAAATATATTATTAATATCAAAGCTGTAGCTCATCTTGCTGTCTGTATGCGGCTTACTAAATATATCTATTAAGCTGCCTCTCGGTTAGTACTTAACTGCTGCACCATTTCTGTGGCGTGGCCGACTGTGTTTGGCTGTGAGGCATGCATTTCTACTTTTGCTCATTAATAACGTAAGCCAAGAGGAATACAACACAAGTTGCAACAACTTCAGAATAATAATAACAACAACAAGGAAAGCTAACAGCGTTGACTGGCCACAAAACTTCAACGAAAAACCAAGTCAAAATTGAATTATGAATATTTAAAATGAAATTTAAGCATTGCAGCTGACGCAAAAGCTGCTCTTAACGCTTCTGAAAATCCAATATAGATACTAACTTTAATATAGCCCATATACTATTCTATATGTCAAGCGAAGCGATGGTGTCGAAACAATTTGCGACACTAGTGCAATTAATAAATAGTAAATGCGCCCAAAAGTATGCACTAAAAAATATGCAACAGTAAATTGCGTTGCATGGACGGGCGACAACGTTGCCTAAGTAAATGTCAAGCCTGGCATAAATAATTCACCAGCAGCACAGCTTCAACAGCTATGGCAACATCATCAACATATACAAACACACGCGCACACACACATGCACATGCACTCACACATTTGCATTGTCCTTGCAGGCAGCATCATGCCTCATAAATTTGAACAAATGCAGCCATGTCAGCCGGCTAGTCACTCAGTCACTCAGTCAGTCAGTCAGTCAGTCATTCAGTCAAAAGTACCTACTAGCTGCTGCCCCGCTACCGTGTTTAGGCCGGGACTGCTGCTGTCCAGCCGTACCGTTTCGTCACAGGAAAAATCGCTCGAGGTGAAAATCTTTGCACTAATGGCGCTGTTTTACATAATTGCCGTGACATTGTACAAATTTATTCAACTGCATGCGGGCATGTGAGCACAATGTGACCTCCAAATTGAAAAAAGAGAAAAAAGGAAAAATACAAAAAAGCAAGCAAAACACAAGTAAGTAACGGGAGTGACCGACAAAGGGATACTCTAAGCCATAGCATGCGTTTTCAAACATACTTGTACACGCACATACATGTACACACATATGAATAGGTATTTAAGCAAATAAAAATAAAGGATTTACAGCTCGCGTCTTTGCACCGACAAAACAATGAATGAAGAAATCTAATTAAGGTCCCCGTGTCATCTACCAACACCGCCACTCAACCAATGCGTTGCGTACTGAAAAACAAAATATATATATATATATATGTGAGATTGGCGCATATTGCCACATGGTTTAGCCAATTGGCCACACATCGAGTTAAAAACTTCTGTGTTTCGGCTCAGATTTCAATTCCTTCAAGAATTCCTTAAATATGTATTTATGTATCTCTAAAAATGAAAACTCTTTCACATATTAGCTATATTTACAAGGGAACTTCTATTTCCACGTTTTTTTTACATTTGGTGCCGGAATCCAAAATATCAAGTGAGCCAATATTGTATTGTATAAACTGTATATGAAACTAAACGCAAACTTTTGTGACTCTACCTTCATAGGCGCACGAAATAAAGAAATAATAACTGTAGTTCTATACAGTCCTTGATCGATTTCATGGAAACGAGTTAGGTTATCGATTATTTGGCATAAACTTGCTTAGCACATACAATTGCAAAAAAATTTCAAGCTTCTAGCTCTTATAGGTTCGAAGATTAGTTGGACAGACACGGCTTGATCAACTTGGATATTAATCTTCTTCCTGTTGTATTCATTTCAACAAACCGTTGAACACTAAGTTCTCTTGTCAAAAGGTTAGGGTACAAAACTAAAAATAAAAAGATGTAAAAGTGTTGCAGCAAGAACCTGGACTTATGCACTCATGCCGCCAAAGGGCTTGGCAAACAAGTAACTATATCAAAAATGAATAGCTTACTGTGCCTCATAGAGATCATAAGCCACCCCAGCCCAACCTTTCATTTTTCCAGACTCGTCCCATTGTCTAACAATGAAAAGGCTGCCACAGAGCGCTTTGTACCACATACGACTCATGCCTCAGAAATATAATAAGGCAACAGCAACAAGGGCAAACAAACAAGCAGAAGCACATACACAAGCTATAGAGTAGACCATGTTACCTCTGACGCTCTGACTGACTGACTGACTGACTAACTGACTGACAGACAATGCCTTGCATCCTTTTTGCACAACATGCTCATCCTTAACCTCCTCAACGTCGTCCTCGTCGTCGTCTTCATCATTGTCACCTTGAGCTTTGGGTTATTGGGTTTTTGCACGCTCGTCCAAGCGTGTGCCTTGCACTTCACTCGATCTCGGTGTGAAAAACACAAACAGCAGTTACAACAACAACAGCAGCAGCAACAATTCCAAGCCAGTTTGGCCACAAGGAATTTCAAATATTCTACAAAAATTATAACATTGATGTATGCGGCTTAACAGCAATTTTCTTCTTTTTTTTACTCATTCCAATTCAGAAATAGTTTATATTTTAAGTACAATAATTTCCCGCATGCTATGAAATGCATTCATCATTCTATTGCTAAAAATCTTTTTAGTTTATCTCATGAACAGTGTTTAAGTAAATAAATAAAAAATTAAATATATTATAAAATACTCGTTTACCTCTCGATAAATTACTTATCTATTGGAGTTGAAAGCTCGCGGAAGTCCATCAAGTGTATCAGACTAAGAATTTTTGTGTAACACTGTTTCCCATTCAATTCATTCAATTAATTTTTTGAGAAAGTGATCAGTTATTATATTTTATTTTTATTGACATATAATTGAATATAATTTAAGTTCTCATAATTATCAATAAATTAAATATGTATACATTTCATTTTATGTTACGAATGTTACTTTCAAGTATAATACGAATGAATTTAATCAATAAAAATAATTACTTTCGTTAAAAAGAAAAATTTATATTTTAGCTGTTCTCATAAATGAATATGCTCGCATGTTTCTGTGTGAGCGAGGCACAAAAACGGCTGCAAACAAGCAAACAAACAACTTTGACTTTGACTTTCTAACTCTGCCTTCACCCTGCACTTTAGACGCCTCTAAGACCCTCCACCCCTAGTGCTCCCATTCCAAATGTGTGACTATGTGAGTATGTATGTCTCTCACTTAATCGCATGCAAAGGCCAACGAGCATCAAGTTGATAAATATTTGCTTTTGTCAATATATTCGTACATAGTCTCTAGCGCAACACATTTTCAGATTTTCACATTTAGTTTATTCAGTTGTATTGCCTTTATTTGGGTATTTTACTTAAGTTTAATTATTTCAATAAAATTCGATTCGTCAGATTCATTAAGAACAAATATTTTTATAAAGCTATATGAATGACCACAGCTAAACATTTTTCTGTGGAACTTCCATTGTATTTTCAATGTATTTCTGCAATACAATTATAGAGTTATGGCAGTCAATTTTGGTCAGATTAATTATTTGGAAAATCCATTCGAAGAATTCGCAAAATGCAAAGGTTCACCACAAATATAATTATATGTATATATGTGTAATATCTCAATTCAAACTATGTCATTTGAATCGGCTATGCCGATAATGTAAGGTACCACAACTAATAACCAAAACTAAAGATGTTTGAGATCAGTTTAAAATTATTTGAAAGTCCATTCAATGAAGTCTTTAAAAAGTGGCTAAAGAAGAGATACACGACTGCTCTAATCATAATATGAGAGTCAACTGGGGCTTTGTTATCATCATTCAACTCTCCATTGCAGGTGTGATGGATGCGTCCCGCTATAATCATAACGCATTTCGCATTGTGAGGGGACTTCCCATACCTATAGAGAAGATTCCCTGGCAGATTTCGTTACAAGTAGAGAGGACTCACATTTGTGGCGGCTCTATTTTGACCACTTCTGTAATTGTAACTGCCGCACATTGTGTGGCACCGTTCAATTTTAGAAAATTGAATATTCGTGCAGGATCTAAATATTGGAATCGTGGAGGACAGTTTATTTCGGTAAAAAAAAGGACAGTGCATCCGCATTATAATAGGCTTCCTTATGAAAGTGACATCGCCATTTTGCATTTAAGTACGCCACTTAAATTTGACCGCGCCACAAATTCGATTGAAATACCAAATCAAAAACCCGCAAGTGGAACTCGTGTGTTTGCTTCAGGCTGGGGTACCGCATCAGAGGGCACTGAAGAACGTTCAAAAGTATTGAAAAATGTAAAACTGAAAATAATAAGTCGCAAGTCTTGTAACTTAGCCGGATATGCTGATAAAGACCAACGAGTTAGAAAAGGCATGATCTGTGCTAAAGGCAATCGAAAAGATGCATGCCAAGGGGATTCTGGTGGCCCGTTGGTTGAAAATGAAAAACTAGTCGGTATTATTTCATGGGGCATCGGATGTGCTAGAAATCAGTTTCCTGGAGTTTATACCGATGTGGCCTACTACCGAAAATGGATAATACAACAACTGCAAGCAACAGGAAGAAGAGGCCACAGAAAAAAAAAACATAAAAAAAGCAAAAGGTTTCACAGAACCAAATAATTAAAATTGGCGGCCATTTTAATTTATATTGCAGTCTATTGTCCCTTAATTATTTCCATACATATTCCTTGAAATATTGTTTTTTTTTAATTTAATGGAAAGGTGAAAAAGGAAGGTATCAAAAATCCAAAATATGCAAAATCTGTGTATTCATTATAAGAATATCCACAGTATAGTGGATGTTTCAAATTTTTTGGTATTCAAGATACGCTTTAAAAATGAAATGAAAAATGGTAAAAATGTTATACGCTGTATACATTTAAAATTTCAAGTGTAGAGCAAATATCGCTACATTTCACAGAAAAATCCCTGTAGACCGCTTCCTGAGATACACATATAAAGTATACAGTGACTCCATTGAGGTGAGGTAATTAACGACTGCTATGCAGTCGGTTGCGCTAGATTGCCAGCTTGTTTTTTTATTTCATAGTTCATTTTACTGATAGCAGCTGAAAAACTCAATGGAGCCTATTTTCCATTGATATTATGCTTTTAGTAACTAGGTAAAAACATGTGACCGATTTAATCGCATGCAAAGAAATAGCTTCTTCCTTTATTCAGTTTATTTTGTTTTACTTTGGCGTCTTGGCTTATTGTAATTGTGACCATGAAACGTAAGCCAATGGACTTGAACTCAATGATTAAAGACTGAAAAGGATTTGGGCCACCATTGAGACGAAAACCAAACCTAACCCCAAACAAAACAAGCCAACTCGTTTTTGTTATTTATGTGGGACTTGTAGGACTGTATGTATGTGTGCCTGCGTGTGTGTTCGTGTGCATTCGCAATTTTGAACAGCGCCAACTACTTGACCATGCGATTTGACAGTGCCCCCATAAGCCCCGCTCCCTTCCGTGCTGGCGCCATCGCGTATTTATTGCGCACGGCACATGCAGAGCTCATGTAACATTTTATGCTGCTTGCGCGCCCCCCAAGATACCATAGACCAGAGGGGAGGGTGGCTACTTACGCCCCTGGTGTATATTTGTGTGTGCGCAGCTCTGTTTAGTTTTGGCCCACGTGCTTGGCATAATAAGAGCTGCCAGCTACGGTCTGCCAACCGCGTCTACCGAGCATTTGGTTGCTGCAGGTTAAAAGCGCATTACGGCTGCAACTTCATAAATTGCGGGCGCAAAGCCAAGCAGCAGCAGGCAAAAGCCGCAGAAGCAGCGCAACAATGTTTACATGCCAAGCAGTTGGTTAAGCATACGCAGACCGAACCCTATCCCAATTCGACTTTTACAAGCCCGAAATTGAAATCCCATTCCCATACTCATTCCAAATGCAGTTTCATTCAAAAAACTGTAGTATCGCACTAAATGCAAATGTTGGCTTACATGTCAAAGGACTAAAGGCCAGAGTATAATGATCCACAAAGCCAAAAATGCACAAAGCTCATTAGACTCTGATATTTGATTTGGAATACTCTGTCAAAGAGTTGAGATTTATTCAAAACGATTTGACCTGATTTCACTTTCTAAAAAGTCTCAGTTACTCAGTCTAACTGACTGATTAATTCTTAATCAATCCACAAGCAATAAAATCTAAAGAATATTTATTTTATACCAAATTTATGAAAGGAATGGCAAAACGCAGTTCACTTCATGCTCTGTAGCAAATGGAGAATGTTATAGCTAATAAATGCATTTGATACACTATACATGAAAAGAAAGAAAAAGCAATTGAATGATATAGAAACTTTTAAAGTGAATTTAAACATAAAATAAGATACCTTCTTTGGTTCCATTCCACAATGCACATATTGCTGTCCCAATAGGCTAACTGACTATATTATAAGTTTTTTATACCCTGAACCCATTGAAAATGGGAAATCAGGGTATAATGGTTTTGTTAAATGTATGTAACAGGCAGAAGGAGGCGTGGCAGACCCCATAAAGTATATATATTCTTGATCAGGGTGACGAACTGAGTCGATTTAGCCCTGTCCGTCTGTCTGTCTGTCTGTCCGTCCGTCCGTCCGTCCGTCCGTCCGTCCGTCCGTCCGTCCGTCCGTCCGTCCGTCCGTCCGTCCGTCCGTCCGTCCGTCTGTCCGTATGTATGAACACGTCGATCTCAGAACCTATAAGAGCTAGAGACTTGAATTTTTTTTTGGAAGTCCCTGAATAGCAGGCGCAGATCAAGTTTGTTTCAAACAATCGATAACTTATACCGTTTTAATGTTATCGATTAAAAACCTTATCGAAATACAGTTTTTTAATTCTATCTCGTACATATTTGGAGCTAGAGTGTCCAAATTTTACATTTAGTTTTATTTATATTTTATACAATTTCGGTTTTTGTTATATTTTGGATATTGGTTCAAAATTTTACAAAAATTTTCAAATTGAAGGTTAGTTGCAAATGTAGCCAATATGTGAATGATTTTGCGATTTTAGGCAATTGACAAATATTCAATATAATATGTAGATCATATGCTGAAAATTTCATTGAAATCCATTAAGTATCACAAAAGTATTTAAACAAAACGTTTTGTCAATTGCGACATGTGACCAGAAACCCACCCCCGTTTTCATTTTTTCTATACATGTGCACACATACATTGAGACATTCGAATGCAAGCATTCTTGTCTGTTCTAAGAACCACAACAATAACAGCTGACTGCGTGAATTTTGTTATATTTCTGAACTGCCTTTAGTTTCAAATTTGCTACTGCTTGTCTAAGCAGTGCAGTGGCGGTGTTGATAGAAGCGGGGCAAGTTGTGCCTTGCAGGTCTGGTTTCAAACCCAGCCGATGCCAAATATTTTTTTGTCGTATTTTCTTAATTTTTTATTTTTTTTCTTTTATTAAATTATTATTACTCTTTAAAAATTATATTATAATCTTTAAAAAAAAAACATGCTATTTGATTGTGAAAATGTGCAAGATTAAATTTAATTAAATTTTGTATAAGTTTGTAATATATACAAGATACGGAATATATTTAAAAACGCATATCGGACGGGGTTCAGGGGATCTCCTAGTCGGGTACCCCCGACTAGAGTTTTCTTACTTGTTTTTTCAATAAATTTCCTATTTTAATGTATCTTTAATGTTTAATTAGGCCGAGGACCCGAACCATTTAAGCATCTAAAAATATAGAAAATTCATCAAGCTTCCTTTTATATTAAAAGCTTTTTTTCTGGTTACAATGTAATGAAAGCCACGTGGCTTACTACTATCACATTCAAATGATAACAAACCCTGCGGTAAGAAGTCTGGTAAATACGTCAAGCTTTATATAACACCAGCTTAGCAAATTTACCATAACAAATGATATCATATTGCAATTGAATTACGTGAATATGACCAGAAAATTATTCTAGATCAACTGGAAGAAATCATAAAAAAAACAAGAGTGCTCTAGTCGAGACTGCTCGACTAGAAAATATTCTGAGCCCTGCTAAAATCCGAAAATCCTTAGGAGGCGTGGTATCCAAAACCCAAAAATTACAAAATGTCTGTATTTATTACACGGATATACACAGTAAATCTAAAATCTATAGCTATAATGGTATTTAAGTTACACCTAAGAAACGAAGCAAAATCATCGATTTTCATCGATAATAAGGAAATGGGATGAGTTATCAAAAAAAAGATGATAAGTTCTGCGTATGATATACACGAGTATACATTTAATATTTCAGATCTGTAGCTTTTGTGGCCCACGAGATCGCTGCGTTCACACGGAGGGACGGACGGACAGACCGAAGGATGGGTCTGCCAAGCCTTCTTCTGCCTGTTACATACATTTTCACAAAAACATTATACCCTGATTTTTTATAATTTTTAAAAATAGCGGTATCCAAAATGACAAAAAAAATCAAAATTGTATAAAATATAAATGAATCTAACTACAAAATTTTGAGACTCTAGGTTCAAAGATATACGAGATATAATTTAATAACATGACTTCGATAAGATTTTCAATAGATAAGAATAAAACGGGAAAAGTTAAGGATTTTTTACAACAAATTTGACCTGCGCGTGCTATACAGGGACCTACAAAAAATTCAAGTCTCTATTATATGTTCTGATATCGACGCGTTCATAAATACGGACAGACGGACAGACAGACAGACAGACAGACAGACGGACAGGGCTAAGTCGACTTAGCTCGTCATATGGGGTCAGTCACGCCTCCTTCTGCCTGCCTAACAAAAACATTATACCCTGATTTCCCATTTTCAATGGGTTCAGGGTATAAAAAAACACCTTTTCAGCATACCATATCACCATTTAGCATTTGAGTTCTCCACCTAAGTTCGATCGCAGCACCAATTCGATTGAATTTTTCAGGATTTTGCAAGCTGGGGTATTTTGAATGGGGGTATAAAAGTTGCTTCAAAACGTTAGAAAAATTTAGATCTAAATATAATCGATAGCTAGACCTTTTAAGAATCGGGATATGCTGAAGGGAACGATCTAGTTACCAAGTGCATGATCTGCGCTGCCGCCGATAGCAAGGAGGCCTGTCACCGTGATTAGGATACGCCTTTGGTTCTAAACGTAAAACTAGTTGGTATAAGCTCTTGGGGATTTTCTTGTGCTGGAAAGTCTTTGGCAGGAGTCAATACCGATGTGACATCCTATTGGAAGTACAAAGAAAAACGAAACGTAAAATAAAATTAATTTTCAAAAAATAAGTAATTTGTCATTATATTAATTTATTTAATTTTGTTCACCTGCTGTCAATCGTGACAGCTTTGCAACTTTCCCATTCTTAATTAAAATGCCACAGCAAGTAAATAATACTCAAAAAATAAAAATAATTTCTAAATGAAATGGGTTTGGGTTTTAGCTACTGAACACTTGCTGACGCCTTACTCTTTAATTTGGGCATATCATTCTTAAGAACGAGTTTTTGGCTGCAACAGCTTAACAATGGCTGCTTGTATCCAATCTTAAACGCAGCTCTTGCAATCCAAAAGCACTTGACAACTCTCAACTGGGACGAAATTTGTGTCTTTGTGTACTTTGCAGTTGTGTAAAAAGCAGTAGCAGTCAATTGAAGTAGCAGCCGTCTGTCTATCTGTCTGTCTGTTGAGTCAATCGACAGAGCGAACTCATCCGGCACATGTCTGACGGCAGTCAGAGAAGAATTGCCAAACGCACACGCATAATTGACAACATTTCCGCGGCTGCTTTTGTTGTTGCTTGGCCATTGAAATCATTTTAGCTGAAACTGAAATTGAGAATCGTACTGGCTGCCAGTCGCAACGCCAATTGCAGTGCCATTGACAGCGCCCGCGATACTGAGGCAGACAGACTAACACTGACAACCAAAACGGATGCGGATGCGGATGCGGATGCGAATGAGAATGAGAATGGGATGCGGGCGTAGACATGGCAGCGCGTGGGTGTCATTATGACTCGCGGTACTTCGATTGCCGCCGGCAGATGCATTTCAGCCATACTCGCATCCATTCATTCAACCATTCATCCAGCAGTCAGGCCGCTTGCCTCATCAATGTTTAGAATAATGCCATCAATTTTCGTATTGAATTTTAATCAAGTTGACGTTAGGGGAATATGATAATTAAAACAGCGTGCACAGTTCCAACTGCTGCTAAATGCAACAAAATGACGCTCAGCAACAAGAGCGTTGTGATTTGACTATCCTGTAATATTCGATTCAGCTTTCTGCCGTAGAAAAAGGTTTGCCCACCATTTATTCCTGAGCTCTGTGGCCACCAGTTATTCAATCAAATCGATTCAAATACATTTTAATATTTTAATAAAAATGATATGATACTAAGTCAAATTATTAATCTTTAAAAAAATGATGAAAACAATTGCAACGATTTGAGGTGTAAATTATTTATAATTTGTAGCCAATTCTGCCCCAAAGAGTTGCCCCAATATAAAATTAATAAGTCCTGATACTAATTTTTTAGCAAACGAATTATAAAAAACATTCAAATAAATAAGCTTTGTAATTGCTCTTTAGGTTTTGTAGCAATTTGTTTAAAAATGCAATCCTCTGTCATCAAATTGATTTTAGATTTAATCAGAAGATGAGCAGCCACATAGATGATAAAGTATAATTTGTATAGGCAAGTATACGAAATAAATTGTCTCCCACATATCAGTACAGGGTATTATGGATAGCATCACAACAAAAATTTATTCGTGTAACTTGTTTGAAGATATTTCCGAAAAGTTTGACGGTTCAATGCAACCCCGAAACCAAAAAATCCATTAAAGCTCTTGCTAATGACTGGTAAAAGCGAAAATGGTGTAAACAGAGCAACTCTTTTGATAGTTGCATACAATTTGAGACCTCGACCCGCATAATTCGAGCTGCAGGTGGGCAGCGATTCGCTAATTTGAAATAGCCACAAAGGTATTGCCGCCGTCTGGCTACTGATTGCAATTATTTTCAGTTTGGGATGCCGGCTACAGAGTCGGTTCGAGTAACTAGATAGCATTAATCTGGAACAGCAACCAGTGATAGAGAGAGAGAATGTTAACTCAACAGGGTTGGCTACGCCTATTTAATGTGAATTTTTGAAGAATCATAATTTAATAAACCCGCAAGAATTTGTTATACCCTGAATCGATTGAAAATGGGAAATCAGGGTATAATAGTTATGTTAAAATGTCAAATGTATGTAACAGGCAGAAGAAGGCGTGCCAGACCCCATAAAGTATATATATTCTTGATCAGGTGACGAGCTAAGTCGATTTAGCCCTGTCTGTCTGTCTGTCCGTCTGTCCGTCTGTCCGTATGTATGAACGCGACCTATAAGAGGTAGAGACTTGAAATTTTTGTAGGTCCCTGTATAGCAGGCGCATATCCAGTTTGTTTTAAGAAATCGATAGCTTTTTCCGTTTTAATGTTATCGACCTATAAATGTTTCGAGGTATTCGAGTCTGTGAAATAATCGTCATAAATTTTTGCCAAATCACATTTATTTACGTAGTTTTAAATATACAAAAATAAAAATACTACAAAATTGCAATCAAATGGTTATAAAACTAACATCTATTATATGGAAGACATAAAAAGCTTATCCAAAGTATCCTCACCTTCGAAAGTGAAACATACGTCTCAATTTAGGTCAGCTTTATTTCATCTACAGCTTCGCTGGTCGCAGCTCGTGTTTTGGACACGGTGCAGATGCTGTCCTGTTTATAGACCTAACACAGCCGCACTTCAGTCAACTGCTGCTGCCATTGGTATTACCAGGTATTACCAGCCAAAGGTAGATAAAAAAGGCAGCTGTAACCTCAAAACCCGAAACCAAAAATGCACTGTTTCACGCGCATTACAAACGCCTGAATATGGGGGAGTAACTAGGTTGGGCTAGAGCGGTAGGCGGCAATTGCACCGTTAATTTGATGTTATACACGCACACACATACATACTCTCTCTCTCTCTCTCTCTCTCTCTCTCTCTCTCTCTCTCTCTCACACACACACACAAACAATTTTGGTCGCGGGCAGCGTCACCAAATGAATTCAATTAATTAAATTAGTTCAACTCGCAGCTGCAGCCGCTTTTCGCTTGCAATGGGGGCATACAGATCGGATAAGGGAAATGGTCGGATCTAGGTATAGGAAGAGAAAGGGGGTGCTTGGAACTTGGGCCAGTTGTCGACGCGGCCATTACGCAGCTGAATAAAAATTGCGCGCTGCGGTCAATGCTGTGCGGTGCAGTCGGCGGCGCTGTCGACTCAATTATCGCTTTTATGAATGGGCAGCAAATTTTGCAAAGCGCCACCGACGCGTCGTCTGCCTTGGCGGAACTTTTTCACCCTACTGTATGAATGGTAAATTGATTTTAATGCTATGCTTGTAACAGTGAAAGTCAAATATTAATAAATTAATGCTCAGAAAATATATGACCTTAAAAAGCCAATGAAAAGCATTTAAAAAATCACATATCTTTGCTAGAAGTCTAATTCCCGTATTCCAGCACACATAGTTCTCCGGATTGTTACATATATTTGAAAATTAATAAAATGTTTTGTATCCATGTATCCAATGAAACTGCAACACTTTTACTTTAAATATTATCACAGTTTCGCCGAACTTTTCATTAAAATTAAATGAAATAATAATAAATGCATTTTTATATTTTAAACTGAATTCATATTCATATATCATAACTAATTGTTTCATTCCCGCATTTTGTTAAGCAAAGCCACTAAAGTTTTTAATTGTATGATTTGAAATGTCTGGTTAAGCATAGCTAATAAGAAATTCAAATATGCAAGGCATAAATTTAATGATAAATAAGTAAGAGTGGTCTAATCGAGTCTGCTCGACTCTGCATTTATTGCACGGTTATACACAGTAAATCTGAAATCTCCAGCTTTAACGGTATTCAAGTTACACTTAAAAAACAAAGATAAATTATCGATTTTTATCGATAATAAGAAAATGAGATAAGTTATCGAAAACAAAATGATAAACTCATATGGCATACATAAACATTTCAAATTTCAGAAGTATAGCTTTTTTGCTTACGAGTTACGCGTTCTTTCGGACGGATGGACAGACATAGTTATATCTACTCAGCTCGTTGAACTGATCAAGAATATATATACTTTATGGAGATTGCCACGCCTCCTTCTACCTATTACATAAAAAGAGTAAGGGCATTTGCAAAGGGTTGCTAGAATTTAAGTAATTCTGTTCGTGTTTCTGACTGCGTTTGGCATTTGCGCAATTTGTGCTTCGATTTTTCGCTTCGTATAATTACGTTAAGCGCATAATTAAGTTGTCCGACTGCAGGTAATAAATTATGAGCAGGAAAACCCTTTGCCAATATTTCTGTAACCGTTTTCGTATTTTATTTTTAATTTTTCAACCTTTTTTGTCAGGCTCGGCTCATTTGATAAAATTGAATTTGATGTGCAAGCGAAATGAAATTAGCAACATTTTTAATATGTTTAATTTAATTTCCTGCAACGCAGAAAAACTTCTCAACCTCTTGTTAAATGCCAACATATGCTCTAGGTCCTCCTTGTCACAAGTAAAATGTCAGCAAAAGAACAACAACGGCACAAAAAAATATTCCAACAAAAAATGGGGCTTTACAGTTGGCGTTCATCCTGCCATGAATTACGGGGCGTCAAACTGTCAAGCACGCTCCCAGTCCAGCCCTTGACAGATGAACTAACGGCCTGGCCACACTAACTGTGTGTGTGTGTGTGTGCGTATGTGTTTGGGAGGTATGGTTGTTAACTTGCCTCCCACTCCATTTGTGACTATTGCTATTCATAAAAATTGCTCAATTCCGCACGCGTTTGCTATTTTTGTTGCAAGGTTTTGTTTCCCTTTATCATAGCGCTACTGCGACATCGTGAATGACACCAAACAGATGTGGGCGCCATAGGCACCACTCAGCATTCACAATTCAGTGAGTTAAAAGTAACCCACCTCCCCTATTCCATCACCACCACCACCGGCTGAGATTTTCATGCAAACAAGTGATATTTTTGTTGACAACTAAAAACCCCAACAGAGCCAGCAAACAAATAGGTTGAAACTCCTAAAGTTGAAATACATGACGATAAGTTGGCTACCCATTAAAATATTAAATCAGTTCTATTCCCAAACTTATAACAAGAGTACTAAAAGTCTGGAGTTATGGATCACCTAGCAAATTCGAAAATAAAAATAAAACCATTAAGACAAATTATAATATTTTAATTGTTTCATGAAAAATTCAAAGAAATTTTTTTTTTTAAATTTATTTAGAGATTGAAAATTTCATTTGTTGAGTAAAAAGAGTTTTAGGTTTTGGCCCCACCCAGTAAGAACAAAATTTAATCAAATTTAAAAAATAGCCTATTGTAATGTAATAAAAAAAACTCATTATACCCTGATTTCCTATTTTCAATGAGTTTAGGGTATTAAGAAGTATGCTTTATATTTAATTTTTTTATTCAAAATCTTAATTGTATATAACAGTTTTTGGCACACCCCATGAATTTGGAAAAATTATGCATTTTGTGTGAGTTAAACATATATTACATATGTTGTAAATATAAAGGATCTAAATGTTGCAGCTGGAATATATCTAATATTGTAATATTAGTATGGTAATAGCTTTATAGCGTTTTACAATGCTATTCAATTTATAAATACTTCTAATATCCTATACATAGACTTGCACTCAGCACTGCTTTAGACACAAGTCGTTTATACCCTACACACCGAGCTAACAGGGTACAAACATTTACGCTCAACATGCGCTGAAAAAACGCAACGCCATGCGATGCGATGCGATGCGAAGACAACAAAAACAAATGTGACTTGTGAACGGGTTAAGTGCCAACGAAAGCCCCTACACCCAACTCTCTTCCCCCACTCCCAATCACGCTAACCCGCCCAGTGTCACTACCGGGCAGCCTAAGTCCCTAGCTGAGCCCCCACCCTTACCTACCGCTCTCTCTCGTCTCTCTTCAAATGGTAGGCTGGCTTAAAAGGCCGCCAGTTGGTTTTTCAAATTATACCTCGAAATTATGCGATTCCATGTGTGTAACTTTGCCTAACAAAAAATTTGTTTTGCGACGCTTGCAAAACTGCACGGCCATAAATAATATTAAAATCAGTTTTCCGCGTTGCAAAATTAAAAAGAAATAATATTGTAGCTAGCGTTTGCTATAGTTAAATCATATTACATACGTTGCAGTATGCTAAAAATTTAATTCAATTCCCGCACTCAATTCAATTTAAAGAAATTTGTTATATTTGGGGCCGGTATCCAAAGCAAAATGCAATTCGGAGACTAGCTGCGAGGACCTACGAATTGTAATTGCATTACTGAAATTTATCATGTTTTTAATCGATTTCAGCAAATCTTATTAGTCTAAGTCCGTTGGTCGATGTGGACTCATGTAGGCTAAATCATAAAACGGCTGCTCCAAAGATGCTTTTCCCGTCCAATTTTGGCATTGAAATCTCCCAACATTTTTATACCCTGAACCCATTGAAAATGGGAAATCAGGGTATAATGGTTTTGTTAAGCTGCCAAATGTATGTAACAGGCAGAAGGGGGCGTGGCAGACCCCATAAAGTATATATATTCTTGATCAGGGAGACGAGCTGAGTCGATTTAGCCCTGTCCGTCTGTCTGTCTGTCCGTCTGTCCGTCTGTCCGTCTGTCCGTCTGTCCGTATGTATGAACGCGTCGATATCAGAACATATAAGAGCTAGAGACTTGAAATTTTTTTTGGAAGTCCCTGTATAGCACGCGCATATCGAGTTTGTTTTAGAAAATCGATAACTATTCCCGTTCTTTTGTTATCGATTAAAAACCTTATCGAAATGAAGTAAATAAATTATATCTCGTACATCTTTGGAGCTAGAGTCTCCAAATTTTGCATTTAGTTTCATTTATATTTGATACAATTTCGGTTTTTGTTAGATTTTGGATATTGGTTCAAAATTTTTCAAAAATTTTCAAATTGAAGGTTAGTTGCAAATATAGCCAATATGTGAATGAGTTTGCGATTTTATACAACTGCAAAATATTCAATATAATATGTAGATCATATGCTGAAAATTTCATTGAAATCCATTAAGTATCACAAAAGTAATTAAACAAAACGTTTTGTCAATTGCAACATGTGACCAGAAACCCACCCCTGTTTTCGTTTTTTCTATACATGTGCACACATACATTGAGACATTCGAATGCGAGCATTCTTGTCTGTTCTAAGAATCATAACAATAACAGCTGACTGCGTGAATTCTGTTATAATTCTTAGCTGCCTTTAGTTTCGAATTTGCTACTGCTTGTCTAAGCAGTGCAGTGGCGGTGTTGATAGAAGCGGGGCACGCCGTGCCGTGCGCGCAGATCTGGGATCGAGCCCCGCCGATGTCAAATATTTTATGTCGTATTTTCTTAATTTTTTATTTTTTTCTTTTATTAAATTATTATTACTCTTTAAAAATAATATTATATTCTTTAAAAAAAAAACATGCTTTTTGATTGTGAAAGTGCAAGATTAGCAATTTAATTAAATTTTGTATAAGTTTGTGATGTATACAAGATACGGAATATATTTAATAACGCAGATCGGACGGGGTTCAGGGGATCTCCTAGTCGGGTACCCCCGACTAGAGTTTTCTTACTTGTTTAACATATACTCGGTAAAGCTCTGCATCGTCTTTCTTTCGCGTTGGGGCATGCGCTCAGATAAGGCTGATGTTTAAGAATTTGGCGGCTATTCGGATAGTCGCAATTCTCTCGCTTATAGGTGTGAACTGTGAGACACGGTGCCGTAGCTTGGCTACCACCACCAAGCTGGTGCCTTTCTGTATGAGAGTTGTAGTATATGCAGAGCTGTTAAAAATTCCATTTGAATGGAAATTCAAAATGGGTTTTCAGAACAAAAACCCATTTTGAATTTCCATTCAAATAGGTTTTCAGAACAAAAACCCATTTTGAATTTCCATTCAAATGGCTCTGAGTATATGTACATCACAATTTCTCTCCTTAACGCAACCCTGTCCTTTACATCGCATTTCCTGAATAGCTGTAATGTCAGCCTTCAATGTCATGAGGGTATCTGCTAGTTGTTGAGCAGTACCAAGTCTGTACAACGTCCGTACATTGCAAGTGCATACTATAAAATCATTGTTCTTTTTTATACCCTGAACCCATTGAAAATGGGAAATCAGGGTATAATGGTTTTGTTAAGCTGCCAAATGTATGTAACAGGCAGAAGGGGGCGTGGCAGACCCCATAAAGTATATATATTCTTGATCAGGGAGACAAGCTGAGTCGATTTAGCCCTGTCCGTCTGTCTGTCTGTCCGTCTGTCCGTCTGTCCGTCTGTCCGTCTGTCCGTATGTATGAACGCGTCGATATCAGAACATATAAGAGCTAGAGATTTGAAATTTTTTTTGGAAGTCCCTGTATAGCACGCGCATATCGAGTTTGTTTTAAAAAATCGATAACTTTTCCCGTTCTTTTGTTATCGATTAAAAACCTTATCGAAATGAAGTTAATAAATTATATCTCGTACATCTTTGGAGCTAGAATCTCCAAATTTTGCATTTAGTTTCATTTATATTTAATATAATTTCGGTTTTTGTTATATTTTGGATACCAGCCAAAAAAAAAAAAATTTTTTATAATTTTTTAATTTTACAAGCTTAAATTTTTTCTGCGTTAATAAATACATAATTGAGTATATATTAAAACGCAGATCGGGCGGGGTTCAGGGGATCTCCTAGTCGGGCACCACCGACTAGAGTTTTCTTACTTGTTATACCCTGAACCCATTGAAAATGGGAAATCAGGGTATAATGGTTTTGTTAAATGTATGTAACAGGCAGAAGGAGGCGTGGCAGACCCCATAAAGTATATATATTCTTGATCAGGGTGACGAACTGAATCGATTTAGCCCTGTCCGTCTGTCTGTCTGTCCGTCCGTCCGTCCGTCCGTCCGTCCGTCTGTCCGTATGTATGAACGCGTCGATCTCAGAACCTATAAGAGCTAAAGACTTGAAATTTTTTTTGGAAGTCCCTGTATATCACGCGCATATCGAGTTTGTTTTAAAAAATCGATAACTGTTCCCGTTCTTTTGTTATCGATTAAAAACCTTATCGAAATGAAGTTAATAAATTATATCTCGTACATGTTTGAAGCTAGAGTCTCCAAATTTTGCATTTAGTTTCATTTATATTTTATACAATTTCGGTTTTTGTTAGATTTTGGATATTGGTTCAAAATTTTTCAAAAATTTTCAAATTGAAGATTAATTGCAAATATAGCCAATATGTGAATGAGTTTGCAATTTTATACAACTGCAAGATATTCAATATTATATGTAGATCATATGCTGAAAATTTCATTGAAATCCATTAAGTATCACAAAAGTAATTAAACAAAACGTTTTGTCAATTGCAACATGTGACCAGAAACCCACCCCTGTTTTCGTTTTTTCTATACATGTGCACACATACATTGAGACATTCGAATGCGAGCATTCTTGTCTGCTCTAAGAATCACAACAATAACAGCTGACTGGGTGAATTTTGTTATAATTCTAAACTGCCTTTAGTTTAAATTTGCTACTGCTTGTCTAAGCAGTGCAGTGGCGGTGTTGATAGAAGCGGGGCACGTCGTGCCTCGCAGGTCTGGGTTCAAATCCAGCCGATGCCAAATATTTTTATGTCGTATTTTCTTAATATTTTATTTTTATTTTTCTTTTATTAAATTATTATTACTCTTTAAAAATTATATTAAATTCTTTAAAAATAAAAACATGCTATTTGATTGTGAAAGTGCAAGATTAGCAATTTAATTAAATTTTGTATATTTTTGTAATGTATACAAGATACGGAATATATTTAAAAACGCATATCGGACGGGGTTCAGGTGATCTCCTAGTCGGGTACCCCCGACTAGAGTTTTCTTACTTGTTTTATTTTGCCGTGGTCGTTAACGTTAATCGGGTTCCTATTCGAGGCTCCTCTTGCATCCTTCACTGATGTTTTTTTCATGAGTGGATATCAAGTCCTACGCCAAAACGTAATTTAAAGGATTAGGATTTAAAGGATTTGGTTTGTAACTCATCGGAAGCTGAGTCACAATCCAGGGGGAACCACGTAGAGGTAGTAGGTAGGTGAAACGAGAACAGCTATCGATTATTTGAAACAAACTTGATCTGCGTCTGCTATGGGAGAATATTCAAGATTCTGAAATCGATACTTTTATACATTCGGACCGACAGGCGGACAGAGCTAGATTAACTCAGCTCGTCGACCTGATCTGCCGCTCGAACTTCTGCCTGTTAGCTACATTATAAAACAAGAGTGCTCTAGTCGAGGCTTCTCGACTAGGAGATAAACTGTACCCTGCGAAGAGCTGATAATAAAGTCATTGTACGCTTCTTTTATACGCACGTAGTAAACAACATATGCACACACATACACACGAACGCACAAGCACGTGCCCTGTAATCGTAATAATGACATTCATATATGTGTATAAGACAAAGCAAAAAAAGTCTAGCATTTGAAAAGGTTTTTTAAAAATTGTTTTTCGAGATCTAAAATGCCTAAATTCATTACGCGGGCCTACACAGTAAATCTGCAATCTCTAGCTCTAACGGTATTTAAGTTACGCTTAACAAGTAAGACTACTCGACTAGGAGATACCCTTAACCCTGCGAAGATCCTATATTCAAATAAGAAACGCCCCCTTTCTTATCTAAAATCCAAAAATTACAAAATGTCAATTCATTACACAGTAAATCTCCAATTTCAACGGTATTCAAGTTACGCTTAAAAAACGAAGTCAAATTTTTATTGTTAAAAAAACATGTAAGAAAACTCTAGTCGGTGGTGCGCGACTAGGACATCCCCTGAACCCCGTCCGATCTGCGTTTTAAAATATACTCAATTATGTATTTATTTAAAAAAAGAATTAACTTATAAAATATATAACAAAAATCAAAATTGTATAAAATATAATTGAATCTACAATAAATACAAAATTCTAGCTTCAAAGATAATTGTCAAGAGGTTTTAAAGTTTTCCAATGAAAATGAATCCCATATAATAAATTGTTATTGTCATATCAAAAAAAAAAAAAACAAGTAAGAAAACTCTAGTCGGGGGTACCCGACTAGGAGATCACCTGAACCCCGTCCGATATGCGTTTTTAAATATATTCCGTATCTTGTATACATTACAAAAATATACAAAATTTAATTAAATTGCTAATCTTGCACTTTCACAATCAAATAGCATGTTTTTATTTTTAAAGAATTTAATATAATTTTTAAAGAGTAATAATAATTTAATAAAAGAAAAATAAAAATAAAATATTAAGAAAATACGACATAAAAATATTTGGCATCGGCTGGATTTGAACCCAGACCTGCGAGGCACGACGTGCCCCGCTTCTATCAACACCGCCACTGCACTGCTTAGACAAGCAGTAGCAAATTTAAACTAAAGGCAGTTTAGAATTATAACAAAATTCACCCAGTCAGCTGTTATTGTTGTGATTCTTAGAGCAGACAAGAATGCTCGCATTCGAATGTCTCAATGTATGTGTGCACATGTATAGAAAAAACGAAAACAGGGGTGGGTTTCTGGTAACATGTTGCAATTGACAAAACGTTTTGTTTAATTACTTTTGTGATACTTAATGGATTTCAATGAAATTTTCAGCATATGATCTACATATAATATTGAATATCTTGCAGTTGTATAAAATTGCAAACTCATTCACATATTGGCTATATTTGCAATTAACCTTCAATTTGAAAATTTTTGAAAAATTTTGAACCAATATCCAAAATCTAACAAAAACCGAAATTGTATAAAATATAAATGAAACTAAATGCAAAATTTGGAGACTTCAAACATGTACGAGATATAATTTATTAACTTCATTTCGATAAGGTTTTTAATCGATAACAAAAGAACGGGAACAGTTATCGATTTTTTAAAACAAACTCGATATGCGCGTGATATACAGGGACTTCCAAAAAAAATTTCAAGTCTTTAGCTCTTATAGGTTCTGAGATCGACGCGTTCATACATACGGACAGACGGACGGACGGACGGACGGACGGACGGACAGACAGACAGACGGACAGGGCTAAATCGACTCAGTTCGTCACCCTGATCAAGAATATATATACTTTATGGGGTCTGCCACGCCTCCTTCTGCCTGTTACATACATTTAACAAAACCATTATACCCTGATTTCCCATTTTCAATGGGTTCAGGGTATAAAAACGTACGAGATATAATTTTTCAACATGATTTCGATAAGGCTTTTAATCGATAAAAATAAAACATGAAAAGCTATCGATTTTTTCAAACATACTTGATCTACGAGTGCTATACAGGAACCCACAAATCAAGTTTAGTCTCTACCTCTTATAGGTTCTGATATCGATATATCGCGTTCATACATACGAACAGATGGACAGTCGGACAGATGGACAGACAGGCAGACAGGCAGACGGACAGGGCCTGTTACATACATTTAAAAAAAACTATTATACCCTGATTTCCCATTTTCAATGGGTTCAGGGTATAATGATAAACTCGTACAGCATAAGTAGAGACATATCCAATGTTTGCTTGCTCATGTTCAACTCTCAGGACCTAGCTAAGTAGGCTTGAGTTTTCGGATTTTCCATGGATACAAACACAGAAAACAATTCGAAATAATTTTTACATTCTTCTCAATCATGAGCAATAAAAATATACTTCGAATTTTCATAAATTTTTCGTTGCAAAATCTTTTTTTCGCAATATAAAATATATGGTTAATACTTTTAACTTTATAGAAGCTTATGTAATATTTTGTCAATCAAAGGATGCTTAATATTCTACCGTATCAACTGAATGTGCCGCATCCAATGCTGGGCAGACTGTTGTTGAACCGCTACCTGTTTGCCACCTGGCTATGCTTTCTGACCGAGTATCAACTGTTGACAATTTTTGTGATCTATCAGCGTGTGGATCTTACTCATCCAATGAATTGGCTGTCCGAATTGCTGGACCGGATTTTGTTTTCCCTTTCTACAATGGCACGAATGCAGCTGCTGGGCATCCATATGGCTGTCTATGGTCTGATGCTGTGTCACATGCATGAACGGCTGCCCACTTGTCGCAGCTGGCGGCTGCACCGCCTGCAAGAGGAGCTGTCAATTAAGCTCTGTTTGCTGGTTATTCTGATTAGCTTAGGTTACTGCAGTAGCTGGCTATATCTGAAGTGTATAATAGACCTAAATGTTGATGTGGATGTCAGCTATATTGGGCACTATCTACTGGTAAATGGCGTCTTCTGTGGCCTCGTCTACTTTCTGACTGAACATTTTTGTATTGAAAACGAAGTGTGGCCGCTGCCCTTGATACGTTTGGAGAAAGCCACATGGCAATGGCTGCAGTGGCATCATTTCGACTTGTGTCGTAATTTACCCCGATCTATACTCTGCACTATTGTCTTTGCAGCTATTTACTGGCCCAACATGAACGGCGACGGATACGCCAGCTGCCAGCTGTTTTGCCTATCCAGCTGCATAACCGCGCTAATCACCGTCAAGCTGCATGCCATCAAACGTGTCTTTGGCACAGTTATGCATGATGAGTTACCGCTGACTTTTCAGAAACAGCAGCAGCCACTGCCGTCGCAAGTGAAATCGCAGCAGGTACAGAACCGACGGCTGCCAGTGTCCGTGGTGCTAAGTGTGAACAGCCAGCTACATGGCTTTCAACTGCAAGCAGCCAGGGACTTTTATATGATCGGGTCCAACAAAAACGGTGAGTTACGCCAATTATTTAAACTGCAAGGCTATTTGCGCAGAAAGCCCCAAAACTGGGATGCATTGCGCAAGGTGCTCCTGGATGACATAAAGCAGTTTACACAATTGCTGAGCGAATACCTGGCAACACCTAAAGCGAAATCTAAGCCTAAGCGTTGCCGTGCTGGTATGCGATGCCTTACACCAGCTGAAAAACCCCCAAAAGTGTGGCGTCGCCGTTGCAGCAACGAACAGCCACCGCCGCAGACACCCATCGTCAGTTCGCTACTGCAACAACTACAACTCAAGCTGCAAAGCTTCCAGCTTCAATATTTTTGGAAATGCTTACCTGCCGATGCCAAATATTTTATGAGATCAGATAAGGAAGATTGCGAGCTGTGCGTGGGCAAGCCTTTGGTCTGGCTGATACCAGGACTCGTCAGTGTATGCATACGCTCATTGCAAGAGGATAAACATGATTCACTGCATCAGGATCTGGAAATGATCTTAACGATTCTCACCGGGCTGCAAAACCAGATCGTTGCTCTTCGCAAGCAGCTGCACTTGCAGCTACAAGAGCCTTGCAAAACCCTCAATGTGCTCTCGCAGACGTTAACGCTTTCTCTAAACAAAATAGCCCATCACTTTAACGATTATCTGTATTACTTAATAAAGGATAGGGAACTGCTTAACAGACTAACAAATCCTGAATAAGAATAAAAATGTTTATTTGCGTTTCGTCATTGAGTAAAACACGTGTGATTAAAATTAATTAATTAATTTGGATTCCAGTGTGCAATGCCTGCATATCTGTCTTTTAGACTCGAGTGATGTCAAATCCGAAAACCCGTATCTTTAGGAATTCAACAATTTGGCAAGCAAGTTACTGCTACCCACCTATAGACCGATTGAAAATTATATAATTACGCTTCTTGAGACAATTCGGGAAACTACAAAACAAACAAAAATCAGCACGATTTGTAAATTACTGAAAGCTTCCTCCCAACCTCTAGCCCTACCTATAAATTACAATATATAGTTAGCGATAGTTGAGCCAGAGCAACGTTACTTATTATTTTAACAGTCGCTTATATTAACAGATGTTCACTCAATTATTGCAATCAAAGTGTAAGTTGAATTGAAGAAGTCTCGAAAAACCCTTTCAATTCTATAACGTTTCCAGAAAGCTGTCAATTCTTAAATTCTGTATATACGAGTATATATTCAGAATATATATTTTTAATAAACAATAAAAAAATAATTCTAATTTTTAGAATGATTAACCTTTCTGTAGATACTTAGATGTGCATCGCCTTGAGCTCTATATATAAATTAAATTGAAATACCAGTCATCATATAATACAAGGACAAAAACATATAATTTATAATGGATACACCGATCTATATGAGGCTAAGAAATCGAGTTGTACCATTAAGTTCAGCTAAGGGGAGGCTCGAAAAAAGGAAAACTAACTTCTTAACTACAAGTCGGGCTCAGGAAAGTGAGGAAATGAAAGTCAATGAAGAATGCTTGAGAATAAAATTAAGCGAGCCCCGCAATGCGGACGGTGAAAATGAAAGTGATGATTGTGTGATTTTTGTATCCGATTCTCGAGATCCTTTAGAGTATATAGACTTGACTGACCAGCATTAATGTAATGAATTGCGTACTTCTTCCAGAACTGATACGTTTATTTAAAATATGTTTCTTCAGGATCTCAATTTTATTTCTCTGTTTCGTTCCATATTTGTTGAATCTATAATCGTATTATGATGTTTGATATTTGCATGACTGAGTAATGAAAATAGTTCCATAAAGCTAAAGTGTTTTTGAAAAGTTTGGATCTTGGTGCTTAACCAGAAATAAATGTGAAGTTGATGATTTGATTTTATTTAAACCAAACATTAAAGACTGTTCAAATTAAATGATGTCCGCGCACGTTAAGTGGTCACATCTGATCTAACCTATCTAAGTAACATTCACGTAAGTATTATCATTGACTGAGCTTTACATGTGGGCGACCAGTAAATTACTGTAAATCGGATCACTAGTCTACCTCACCCAAATCAAATTAATTTGCTCACATTCAAAAATCTAAACTCTTAACACTTAACCTAATTTTGTTTTTCTTGAATATCATTAGAATCGCACTTGCAAATCGACTTTGCATTTGAGTTTATTTTACTAACTTTAAAATAAAATATTGTAATTCATAATTCATTTCGAGGTTTTCCACTCGATAATTCAAAAATAAACTTGTTCGCTTTACTATTATTTCGATTAGTGAACTGAAAACTTTCTTGAGACAGTTGAGTCTA
Organism: Drosophila leonis; assembly: GCA_035045365.1. Classification (NCBI taxonomy): domain Eukaryota; kingdom Metazoa; phylum Arthropoda; class Insecta; order Diptera; family Drosophilidae; genus Drosophila; species Drosophila leonis. Next base: position 1,279,879 of record JAWNPC010000835.1, read on the forward strand.
TTTACATTTGATCTCTAGATGGTGGCATCTAGCGGCTAGTAAAGGCAGCTTATATAGTTATTCAGTCAGCATTGTGTCCACCTTTTGTCAAGCTGCGCCGCCTGTACGTATGCAACAAGTTTATGCAGCTGCACGCAAGTTGACATTTCGGCTCGGTCTCATAAATTTCATCTGGCAGCTCCTAAAACCCGTCATGCTACCGCTCCGTCCGACCCATTGCCTCAACAGATAAAAACTGAAAAACCTAAAGCACAAAACGCTGCCACAAGCCGCAAACATGCTGAAAAAAGAGCCACTGGACACTACACCAATGTGCGTTGCAACTGGTTAAGCAGAGAGGGAGGATAGAAAGGGGGCAGCGTTGCAAGTTCTAAGCACGTGTCAAGTGTGGGCCAAACTTTTAATTTGCACAACGTCCCGGTCGGGGCAGCCAGCCCAGAGCCTGACTGACGCTGAGTGACTGTCAGGCTTGTTAGTCCCTTTATAGCCCGGGGTGCGCCTTGCTGTCTGACAATGTCATCAGTTGCAGCTGACGCAGCAGCAGCAGTAGCAGTAGCTGCAGCAACAGTGATACTGTCTCCACCACAGGCCAATGCCACGACTACTGTTGCCCCTGGCCATCCCCATGGCCAACAGCAATACCAGTACCAGTAGCAGTAACTGAAGCTGTGCCACTTGCACTTGTTCTTCTCATTTTTTTGCGTGTGCGTTCCGAATGTGCTATCCCAGCAGGGTGTTCGAAGCCAATGAGTCCAATGACAATCCCTATGTATCACAGTATATAATCAACATTTGACAATACAAAATTTTTCATGATATTTTATAATCACTCTAAATCACTCCAAAATTGTCTTTGCATTTTCTGAAAAAGCTTATGCAGTTGCTTCCAAGCTAAAGTTGATTGAGAGTAAACAAAAGTCGTTAACAACCGAACTTCAGAGCATTGCAGACCAGCACTGACAAGTGGTGTGTTTGTGTGTGTGTGTCTCAATGGCAGATAAAGCGACGCTCAGCGCTCACTCAGACGCTGTCAGTTCAGTCAGTCAGTCAGTCCAGTCAGTCAGTCAGTTAGTTGGTCAGTCAGTTAGCCAGTCTGCAAGTGCGTTCATTTACAGTTGCCTTCCCACCATCAACAATTTCATAGCCTACTCATGCGTCATTTGCGCCGCCTGGTGTTAAATCCGTTTGGATTTTTGTTTTGTTGATTGCCGCACGCCTCGATGACATTTCATTTATTAAGTGGCGCTGCCTCCGTTTCTTGTTTATTTCTCTTTTACTTTTACCATATATGTATGTATTTCGTCAACTCAGCGCGGCCGGCAATTAACTATGCAATACGCTGACCTCACCAGCTGCAAGTCCAACTCCAACTCCAGCCCCATGTCGAGCACCTGATTGTGTCACAGCCCAATCCGTGGACCCCCAATCGAAAATGCCGCATCATGTCGCCGCTGAATGACGCCTTTGATTTGTTTTGCAAGTGTGTTGTTATATCCGCTACAAAGGAATTTGCATTTCAAATGAATTACAACGCCCCGGAGAAATATCAAACCAAAGGCAACAAAGAACAACAAAAAACAACTGGAATCATGTTGTGAGCAAGAGCCGTGCCTGCTGAAATATAAATGTTAATCCAGCCAGCGTCGATTGCAAAACGTTCAGCGCTGTTGACAGCATCGTCCAGGACAACATTCAACGCCCAACACCCTTTGGTGCACACAATCCGATGAGCAACCCATTGGCCAAAGCCTGGGCAGAATGTCAACGGCTTTTTAATTGATTTTCATGGGCTGCAGTTTTTGATTGTGCTGATTGACGCATCAAATGAAGTGACTTCAGGGTTCGAGTTCGGGTACGGGTTGGGGTTCTGGTCCGAGTATGAATCCGACTCCGAGTCCTCAGTCAGCGTCTGCTACTGGCCCTGATCCTGATTCTGGCGCTGCTGCTGCTGACTCTGTTGCCATATCAGTAGCGGCGCAAACAACACTTCTCCACCCACACACACTCAGTGGCTCACACACAGCAGACATGAAACCGGCAGTAATTAAATTTGTCAGTCACACAAAACGTTGCTGCAGCACCCAAAGAACTGGCAAAGTGTACAACGCGTCGTATGCGTGATGCGATTGCATGCGATTGCATGCGATGCCATGCGCATACGTGTGCGACTCTGTATGTGTGTGCGTGTGTGTGTGTGTGTGTGTGTGTGTGTGTGTGTGTGTGACTGTAGCAAACAATGCCACGATGCCAACGGAGCTGGATAAGTAAGCAAGCCATATAAGTGCAAGTTAAAAACGTGTTGAACTATGAATATCGCACACTCATTGCAGGCCTTTAGGAAAACAACATTTTTATAAAAAGCTGATTCCCATTCGCCTAATATGTTAAAAAAAAATGGATAATAGATGATTAGAATTCGTTGCATATTTCATTATGAACCTTTAAAATTACATTCAAATTGAATTCTAAAAATCAAAAAATTATATAAAATACTTTATTTTATTAGATACTTATATTATATAATATAATAATAATAATTATAATATTTGCATGACCTTGACGTTATTAGTTCAATTGTTAATAATAATTGTTAATAATATTATAATAATAATACCATTAATATTTAACATACCCAACAGCAATCTATTTTCAGAGGTATATCGAAGTAAATATAAGATGGAGTCCAAATTGAATACTGGCTAACAGATTGTTGTTCCCGCTTGTTGTTGTTATTGAATTTTAATTATTGCATTCTGGATTTCGGTCGTCCTTTTTGCTGTTGTCCCGACTGTAAATTAATATGGATACAGTCAAACACCCAAAATACACACATACACAGACAGACCCAGACAGAGGCTGATAGACAAACAGCTGCACATGCGACGCTAATGAGCCGCTTTTTTATTATTGACGTCCACTTGGCTGAAATTTGGTTTATGCCCAGGTACTCAAGTAAGGGCCCATTGGAACTGGAGATAGCAAACGAGGAAACGCGTCCAAATATTGCACAATGCTGAAACCGAAAAATTTGAAATCGGAGACGCAATTTAAAAATCATTAGAAAAACACATTAAGCGTAAAAAATTAATGAGCAGCTTGTGTCAACAGCGCAAAGGCAGCCAGGAAGCCAGGATATCAGGACACGAGCCAAAAATACCTCCAGCTGGATATTTTATATATGTCTCTCTCTCTCTCTCCCCCTCTGTTTGTGTGTGTTTGTCTATGCCTCAGCTGCAGTGCGGCCAAGCTGCACCAGCGCGTCTAAGACATTCGCTCCTGAGTTCTGGCTGAAGTAAATGGCAAAAATAAAAAAAGAAATAGCGGTAAAAAAGGAAATTCGTAATAAACGGCAGCTGCACCCATGGCAGGATGACGACTTCAATGGAGTCGCCGTTGTGTTTCAGGCCCGCTAATAGGGCCTTGCATGGGACATGCCACAGCGGAAGACATGGGCGTTCGATAAAAATCAATTGTCGAGGGGATCGAAGAATAGAGAAGAGAATGGAATTGATATACGTTTTGCGCTGAGCCGAGAACAATAAATATGCCAATCAAAAAAAATGAAAGCATCGACCAAAAACTTAACTTAAGACTTAAAGACAAAATCAACCAATGATTGTGATTCCAGTAAGTAAATGAAAACCTAATAAAATAAAAAATGATTAAATAAATAATGATCAAATAAAGAAAGTAGAGAAAAAAACACATAATTAAACATTTGAAATTCCAGTAATTCACTGACAATAAAATTATATAAAGCACATATATTAGTTAACTAAAATAAATCAAAATTATATAAATATTTAAGCAAAGTGGAACAAAGAAATTCTGAAAATAAAAAACTCTTATAGAAGTAAAAAAAATAACAAAATATTAATATAAAATATATGTATATATTCAATATATTTTATTGTATTAGGTATATAAAATAAAAGATCTGCATATCAAAAAGTTGAAGTGACATTAACCTGTAATTAAGTACGTAAGAAATTCTTGCAGCTCGAAAGATTGGACGCAGACATGTCTAAGAAGTCTGTGAATTGCACTCCCAAGCCAAGTTAGCCACTATTCGAATTTAGTCTCTATGTAGTTTCAATATCAACAGCAAATAGTTTTCGAGAAGTTTAAACGGCACTTAGCAGAGCCTATACCCAGCAAACCGCTCAACACATGTCCAACTACGCCTCTGGCCACAGATTGGGGCCCTGTCGGTCGCTTGCCAATGTCTACAATGTCGTTTACTTTGCCTAACAATATTTAGTTAGCCAACAAAAGCCAGGCTCACACCCAGGCACTCGCTCACATCCGAGCAAGGGCAGCACGCAACAGTCTGCGGATGAGGCAGGCGAACTCCTTGCCTTGGGCTAAACTCCTCTCGAGAGCCGTCTGTAGTTTTTGTCTAACAACTCATTTGGCACTCATGAGTAGGTCAGGCCGTTAAGGCCCAGCAGTCGCACATATATTTGGCGACATATCCTGCGAGCCTTTAAATTGCCCGCCAAATCGCAATGCTTGTCACGTTTTTGCCAGCGTTGAAAAGTCAAGCCAGAATGAAGAGGGCAGATTGGGGTGAGTGAGGAGAGAGGGAAGTGTGGGGGAGGGGCAGCTACAAGTTTTTGTGTGCTTTTGTGCGTGCCTGGCCGGATGTGCCTAGGAGGATATGCGTCTTTGTCGTAATTACCTTGACTCGGCTGCTACATTTGATGCCGCTCGCTGGCGCGCAAATCCCAGGCGCTGACAAAGAGCGCCCACACACACACACGCTCACGCTTGCAGTGATTGCGGCTACAACAGGTGTGTGTACGCTCGTGTGTGTGTGTGTGTGAGAGTTATATCTGCTTCTAATTGCCGCTAAGTGCCATTGAAATCCTTGGCCATTGCCATTTTGATACTCGGCATTTTGTCATAAATAATAAAGACCGGCAGCGACAATTTAAAGAGCTAACTGAGCGCGGCGGCCACGAGGACCGCATGGTCAAAGTGCTTTTGGTCAGTTGACCACTTAAGCACAATGCTTTTGCATTGTACCTGGCGCGCCCATGTTGGGTTTATTTTCGGCGGGCCATGCACGTTTGCCACCTGCTCGTGCAACATGGCCTCAACTCAGTCTCGCTCTCGATGTGTTTGTGTGTGCGTGTGTGTGTGGCTCCATTGCCATGTGGACCATGTGGACTAGCTGAAATGCAGCTAACGAACCGCAATTGCGGTCACATTTCATGAGAGCGCGCACGTCGCCCTCTGGGCACATACACACATACACACATACACACACATACTCACACACACACTCACATACACTGATTCAATTTGCAGGCTGCGACAGGCTTTTAGTGCAAACTTCACCCACACAGCAGCAGCAGTGGTAGCACCAGCAGCAGCAACAGCAGCACCAACAACTACACCACAGCGCATCTCCCTGTCAAAATGGACCAAAACTCAACGACTGTCTGTGGATATCATCAAAATTAGCTCGTTTGGTGGGCAAGAAGGGTTTTACAGCACAGTCAAAAGCTGCTGCAATACACACACACCCACACATATACACACACACTGATGCTGTGTGGCACACACATACGGGCTGCTGCATGCCCCATTGAAAGCTAGCATCCAACCGCAGCTACGCTTCAGCGAAAAACTTGCAATAGCAACAGGTTTATGACAGGCCAATTAACTAGACTCGATATTTGCATATATATTGTACATACATTTCGATACATGTACAAACATCTCAGTGTATACAAACACACGTCAGTCGTTTGACAGGCATTACAGAAAAGTGTGCATTATTTTATTTATATCCATGAACCATTTGAAACATTTTTTTTATTTACTAGCTCTCTCAGTGCTCTGAAATTCATAATTTATAGCGATTGACTATGTAATGCATTAACTTAAACTCAACTAATCTTGGACTGATAAGCTTCCTTACAGATTGACCTTGCCCACTTATGTTACCTTGTCCATATTCATATAGAAATCGATAGCTTATTAATTTATGGTTTTGTTTTAGGCTGTTTTCGACTCTTTAATACGACTTTTCACAATTATTATAATTTCATTATATTTATAGCTGGTAGATCTGTTAATGCATTCGTATGTGTGTAGTTATTACTTGTATATGCTGAAGCCTTGAAACTCTTTTACAAGTATCTTAAAGCTTTTCCTCCTGTTTATCGAACTAAATAGCTTGCAACCAAAATTTCAAAAAAACAAGTAACAAAACTCTAGTCGGGGGTACCCGACTAGGAGATCCCCTGAACCCCGTCCGATCTGCGTTTTTAAATACATTCCGTATCTTGTATACATTACAAACTCATACAAAATTTAAACAAATTGCCAATCTTGCACTTTCACAATCAAATTGCATGTTTGTCAAAAAAGTAGTTTTATTTATATATTTATAACAAAATTCAAGCAGTCAGCTGTAATTGTTGTGATTCTTAGAACTGACAATAATGCTCGCATTCGAATGTCTCAATGTATGTGTGCACATGTATAGAAAAAATGAAAACGGGGGTGGGTTTCTGGTCACATGTTGCAATTGACAAAACGTTTTGTTTAATTACTTTTGTGATACTTAATGGATTTCAATGAAATTTTCAGCATATGATCTACATATTATATTGAATATTTTGCAGTTGTATAAAATCACAAACTCATTCACATATTGGCTATATTTGCAACTAACGTTCAATTTGAAAATTTTTGAAAAATTTTGAACCAATATCCAAAATATAACAAAAACCGAAATTGTATAAAATATAAATGAAACTAAATGCAAAATTAGGAGACTCTATCTCTAAAGATGTACGAGATATAATTTATTAACTTCATTTCGATAAGGTTTTTAATCGATAACAAAAGAACGGGAATAGTTATCGATTTTCTAAAACAAACTCGACATGCGCGTGCTATACAGGGACTTCCAAAAAAAATTTCAAGTCTCTAGGTCTTATATGTTCTGCTATCGACGCGTTCATACATACGGACAGACGGACAGACGGAGAGACGGACAGACGGACAGACGGACAGACGGACAGACAGACAGACGGACAGGGCTAAATCGACTCAGCTTGTCTCCCTGATCAAGAATATATATACTTTATGGGGTCTGCCACGCCCCCTTCTGCCTGTTACATACATTTGACAGCTTAACAAAACCATTATACCCTGATTTCCCATTTTCAATGGGTTCAGGGTATAAAAACAAAAAACAAGTATGAACCTTGCAGTCTGGCGTTACCGACTGCAGAATACTTATTCACGACCCAAACGCTGGCAACTTCATTTTTTGGTTTGCCACGCCCCAAATTGGTATATATGTGCATATATACCAATATATATATATATATATATATATATATATATATATATATATATATATATATATATATATATATATATATATATATATATATATATATGTATGTATATGGTTTTTGGCAAATCAATAGAAGAGGTCAATAGTAATTTAGTCGTTAAATTTTGAGTTTATAGCTCTAAAACTGTAGAAAATACCCAATTTGCCATGCGCCGTATAGGCGTAGATATATTCGTAATTTTTTATTGTTATCGGGTTGTGAACCCGACTATATATTTTCAAATCGAATAATTTCTAATCTTTAGCATCAATAGTGCTCAAAATATAACTGATTTTGTACAAAACCCTGTAAATTCCGATTTGCCACGCCCCCAGTGGGACATGTCATTTTTGGCCAATCCTTGGAAATAGTCAAAGATAACGTAACTGCAAAACTTTGAAGGTTACGCTCCAAAAATGTGAAAACTACAGGGTACTTTTCGGTATGCCACGCGTAAAAAGGGCGCAACAATTATTTTTGAGTCATCGATAGAGGAGGTAACCAGTAACTCAATGATCTAATTTTGAACTTTAGGAGATATAAACTTTTGCGGTTTTCCACGCCCCCTATGGACGTAGATATATCGCCATATCTTTTTGATCTTGGGCTGTCACGCAAGTATACGTTCCAAATTTCAACTATCTAACACTTCAACTAACACGGTTTTTGACATACTGAAAAATGTATTTTCCGATTTGCCACGCCCCTAGTGGGCGTATCGGAAAAATCTTGACACTGTATAATTCGAGGGTATACACGAGTATATTTTCCAAATTTGAATATTCAATACTCTTTCACGAAATGATTTCCCATTCGATTTATGATTGATCTAATTGGATGTATTAGGAAGGAAGATATCTTTGCGCTTTCTATTGAAGTGACTCGACTTAGGTTTATCTCGATTTACAAATATCTCCCACTTGTTGAAATAAGAAACAGAATAAGTCTTTCGTTGCTTAAGCGAATGAAATGAATTCATGTTTTTGCTCACCAGGCTTATGTTTATGAAAAGTACATTAATTTATAGTTGTTTTTAAATATGTTTATAGCATATTTCGTTCCATAATAAGTAGAAAGAATGTATTGTTCATATACGAGAATATTAGATTATAACACAAGCAATTCAAGAGCCCTGACCACAACGGGAGTGGGAAACCCAATTAAAATATTATATTTACAATAGCTTTTAAGCTAGACTCTTAGAATATTGCACTGGTGAGTTTCTCTAATTGACCACGCCCACATTCGCCTCTAGCTAATAGCAGAAGCATAAAGATAGCACAAGATGCAATACCAAAAGCAAAAGCAAACATAAGTTCAGGTCACTTTTGAGTTAGTCTAAAACTTAATACTTACAGCCTCTGAAGTGCCCACTCTTCGAGCCAAATAAAAACCTTGTGGGAGAGTGTAAGCAGTCGCCAGTTTACGTACTCGTTACACGAAATGTAATGCCCAATTAAGCCATAGTAGATAATAAAAAAAAGCTAAACTAGTTGCTATATTAAGCATTAATGCCAAAGATGCCAACAATAATTATGCAAATCTGTGTGTGTGTGTGTGTGCTCGTGTGTTTGTGTGTGTGTGTGTGTGTGTGGAGTAGCGAAGACACGAACCTTGACAGCAGTGACACTTACTGCCAAGCAATTTGCAGGCTGCGTCTGCTACGTGCTAAAGGAAATGGCAGCTTGCAACCACCCTCCCCTAGCCCAAACAGTCAGCTACGGGCACCACTCAACCCGCCCACACAAACGTAAGCGCATTTTAATGATCTCATTTATGCTAATCTGCAAACGGTTAAATCTGTGCACGCCACAGCCACAAGGTGGCCCCAGACAGAGCAACAACAACAACAACAACAGGAGCAACAACAAATACAACAACAACAGCAAAGTGCCACCGGCTGCTAATGCTAATGAAGTCTAATTGAATTTTGGACACTTGACACGTCGCACAATCTGATCTTTTTAGAGGCGCACAGGGCAGACCCACCATGTGCACAATGGGCGTGGCATCCAAAATTTAAAACCTTTAAGACACAGCTCCATCATGAGGCGACTGCAAATACCAACGAACAAACAAGCCCGTATATGCATTCATCTACTGCGGCTATAGTTAAAATTATGAATTCAATTTGAAATGTTCCGATTTTCAATTTCGATAGAAAAATGAAAGAGCATTTAGAGCGGATATGCTTTAAAAGTAAGTAAAGTAAGATATAACACATAAAATATAATATTTCAATTATAAAGGCGTAACAGATTAAAAGAAGAACTTCCTGTGTGCCAGAGAAGATGAGAGAACTATGTTAACACAGCCAGTGACGCCGTTTTCGAAAGTCCGACATGCATATTCTATTGTATATTAGATATATACTCGTACATATATCATATTATACATCAGATTTGAGGCCAGCTATAAATTGGTAAGAGAATCGACTTATAGATTGAGCAAAACTCATACTTTCGGGTTATTAGTTCAGTTTTTTCATTGAATTACTCCAATTTTGAATAACTCTTATACATATTTGATATAATTAATAAGCTAAAATTGAATTCTGCTACACTTATTCAAGATATTTGCAAAGAGACTCTCCAGCATTGCCTCTTAAATTCGCATTAAAACTGTGAGCCTAAGCGTATTTCGATGTGGAACACTGGAATGAAACACTCACTAAAAATTTTTCAAACCGAGAACAACCCGAATGAATGTTCAGACTCCGACGTGTGTCGAGACAACATTTGCGTTTTTGTGGTTGCGGCTGGAACTCAATCCGCCCAGTCCGCCCCACCACATAGAGGGAGAAAGCGAGAGTGAGAAAGAGCAAGAGGACGGTGTTAGGGGCTGACAAAATTTGCTATGCATTTAACCGCATTGAAATTTTCTCGTAATATTTGATTTGATTTTTAAACAAAAAGCTGCATGTTGAACACTGTAAACTGGCTATGGTATGGATCGAGATATGCGTCAAGTGATGGCCACTGGACAGTTGTTGGTCTGTCAAGTTTGTAGAGCAGGGGTGGGGGCGTGTTTAAGTATGGGCATTGGTATGAAGTGCGGGGTGTGGGGTATGGGAAACTTTGCTTTTGTTAGCCTGCCAACGAACCAACAACAAATCAGCATTATTTGACAACGCAGCTAATTTACATGAGTGACCAGAGTTCAGGCAATGACAGCATTGACCAGCAAAGCTTCTGCCCTGCCTCCTGGTTGCAGGAGACCATCCCATTGCAGCTGCTACTGGAAATGCCTGATGGCCGTGCGGGTGGAAAGTGGAAATTGCCAGAGCCAACGAAAAATGTCAACGTCAACTGCGGCATCGACTGCGGCTGCCCATCATGCAAATCGAAGTTGAGCAGCAGCAACAACAAATTCCAGTTAAGGCGTCATCGCAAAAGCAAAAAAAAAGTTTCAAATAACTTGCGACTTGACTTTAATTTAATTTAATTACTTCTCAACGTAAATTTCGATACTTTATTGCCTTGCGTGTGCGAGCATCGCACTCAACCGCAGCGGCCAGTGCACTGAAGGCAGGAAGGAGGGAGCACACATGACGACAGCAGCAACAGCAACAGCAACAGCAGCAGAAGCAGCAGCAAAAAGCAGCTAGAGAACTTCCAGTGATCGTCTGAAGGGCGGTTCGGCACGAATCTCAGCTAAATGGAGAAACGAGAGAAACAAATTTGAGTGTCACTTCGTAAATTGTTTTTTGTTTTCTTCTTACTTTACTTTTATTTTTTTGTTCGTCTAGCTTGTTATTGTTATTCGCATTTCATTTAAGATAACAAGCCTCAGTTTTGGTATTGAGTTGACACGGCCATGGCGACTGAGGCAGCCGCTGCATTTGTAATTTGCTTGTAGGGTATTATTTCAAACATTTTTCTTATAATATTTTTTAAGCTAATATATGAAATCTATAATGGACACAAATTGACTTTAATCGTTTGATAACTTTCGAGCTAATCGCTTCTGTTAGCACATATAGTTTGTTTTTTTGCCTGGTACCAAATAGTATACAGTACACACATGTCGCACAACTTGAGGAACTCGAGAAATTTGTACAGACTGCAATCTTAAGGATTACCTAAAATAAATTCAGAGTCAAACAATCTATAAGAATTTCTTATCATACGTTAGAAACTTTAGTACAATAATAATATCAGATAATACGAAGAACCTTAAATCCAATTCAAAAAGCCGTCCCCTTTAAACGTAGCGCATCAAGCAATACATGATCCTCTGGGTTATCGGAAAGCTATACACACAGACGCATACATCCATAAGCAGAAGCTGAGGCCGCTGAAGCTGCTGAGAACGGCTGCCGTTAGGCAGTTGGTGACATTACAATACTCGTGGGCGAGCAGCCATATAGATAACATAAACAAATTCCGTGTTGATTCACGACGAATCAAGAACAATAAACGGATCGCGAGTACTTTTCAAGATAAACATAAAATACATAAAAGCTATTCTATATAACAGTCACACACAGGCTTACACACATGTGTGCAATTACACGTTTGTATTTGTATATGTATTTGTATTTGCATATGTGCACATTCAATTTGGATAGATAGCGGTCACGATAACAAGCTGATTCCTATCTAAACTGTAACAGGTGCACAGCAGCGCACAGCAGGCGTCGCGTTTTGTTACCGAGATATATTCCATTGATAAGGGGCCCTCGGGAGAGCGTGCTCGGTGAGCACGCAGTGAGCAAAGCTCGAAGAGAGCTTCAACGTGACAGCAGGAAAGCTTCGACGTCGACGTCGGCATAGACATCGGCTTCTGTGTCGCTCGCGCTCGGCTCGCTGTGCGCGGCTCGAGTTTCAATTTATTCAATTTACCGTTATAGCAGCAATTGATGAAATCGCTGGCGATGGTGACGGCGACGGCGACGGCGACGGCGAAAGCGACGCCATCGGCGACAGCGACAGCGACTACAACACCAGCAGCAGCCACAACAGCAAGAGCGACTGCGATAGAAACAGAAACAGAAACAGAAAGAGCAACAAGTCAGCTCAGTGAGTCGCCATCGGCATTACGGTGCAGCCGCGCCACATCCGTCGCCTCATCCTGGCTGCACGAGCTCGCCGTAAGTTTTTCCAACTCGTCGTGCTCTCTCGCTGTTCGCGTTCAGTTGCTGCTGTGCCGCCAACGCCGGCGATCGTCGTTACAGCCGCTCCAATCGCTCCACCTTCAGTCTTTGTCACTCCCATCAGCCACCGCCAACGTCCAGTCGTTATGTGTGTGTGCGTGTGCGTGCGCCTGTGTTATCGTTGTTGCTGTCGCAGTTCTGTTCTTTGTTATTGTTGTTGTTATTGTTGCGTGTAAACCTCTTTTGTCCCAACGTCTGTCATGTATCGTAATAATGCGGATAGTTCTTTCTGTTTCATCAATCGCTTAAACGGCACCACCCACGATGAACCGCAGCAACCGGGCGAGCATGAGCCGACATCGGCGATCCTCAGCTACTGCAAACGCAAGGTACGTTACGTTGGCATATCGACAAAAAATGTATAGTAAAAACTTGCAAAACAGTGCGCACTCAATATAGGAAACTACAATAGTATACTCAAATGAGACGAACATAAAGTATATAGTATATATATATATATATATATATATATATATATATATATATATATATATATATATATATATATATATATATATATATATATATATATATATATATATATATATATATATATATATATATATATATATACATATTTATATATGTAGTATGTCTGTGTAAATACATAGCTCATTTCTGTTATTTAACTGCAGAAGTACACAGTGAGAAATGTTGTTTGTTTTTTAATTACGCATACGATATATGATCGCATAAGCAAAGTATTGTTTGTATTTAAAACATTTATTTAATAATATATTTTCAAATCAGCATTAATATTTTATTCACATTCATCTATATAATCTGTATATATTAAGAGGCAATGCTGTACACAAAACTTAGTTATCGGAAACATATCTACCTTATTATATTAACTTACAATCTTTATGTATATTACTTCATTTATTTCGAATTAAATACAGTCGAGTCTCGATAATTCGAAATGGCAAGGGGATCAGGTTTTTTACGAATTAGACGGAAATTCAAATTATCGGGATTTCCATCATATGGATATCCCCATCAAGGGGAAAGAATTTTTTCGATTTATCGCGATTTTCGATTTAGCGGGGTACAAATTATCGAGACTCGACTGTAGTTCCATTGTAGCTATGTGATATAACTGCTGATCCGGCTATAGTTACAATAGTTACAGAAATAAGATCTTTTATTATCTCAGTGCTTGGATGGATATAGTTGGAATATAGTTAATATTGATAGAGAATATAGTATATACTCTACGAGCTCCAAGATATCTAATTAAAGTTTATCCGCCAAGCAGCTTTGCGAAACTAGTTAGTTGACTACAACGAGTGCACACTGTACCTAATTGATGTTATTGAATCATTACAGTTCCTGCGCCCATATGTGGCTATCCTGACCCTGGTTGGTCTCAATCCCATTTCCACGGATATGAGCAATGTGCGTGCCTGCAGCAGTTACGTCCAGGCGCTGATGGTGCTCTTCGTCCTCCTGGCGGGCTACGTGCTACGCTATCTGTGTGGCTATCGGTGAGTGCCCCGCACAGATGTCAATAAGCGATAAACATAGTCGAAAACTGTACGTTGCTTGCAGTGGGGATCGCGGCTTCAGCAGCTATCGGGACATACGACCGAACGGCTATGGCAATGGCAGCGATGTCTGCGGCTCAGCCTCCGCCTCCACTGCGCCCAACACAATTGGCGAACTGCTCTTTGGCTATGTGGTGCCCAGTGTCCTCAACCTGCTGAGCTTCGTATCAGCGGTGCTCGTGTGCAAAGTGATCGAGCACGAGCAGCTCCAAAATCTTATCGAGCGTGTGTTTCTACTGTCTGCCAAACCCAAACGATTGTGCCGCATGCTCTGGTTCTATTTGGGCGTGGCACTGGCCCTGCTGCTGCTGCTCTTTGGCTACGCCTGCTGTGTAGTGTTCATGCAGCACGCACAGATCGTCAAAGTGGCCTGGCTGGCCGAGGCGTTGCGCGACTGGGAGCTCTGGTTGCGCATTGGTCTGCTCAGCACTATCTTGCTGCAGGATCTCGTAGAGATCATTGTGCTGAGCAGCTATTACATTGAATGCTACTTGCTGCGCGTGCATCTGGAGACGCTGTCGCACAAGCTGTTGATGCACTCTATCGATTCGTTGGACTGGATGCGCGAGATCCTGGAATTTCGCAAGCTGCTCGAGCGGGTGAATCAGCATGTCTCCATACCCGTATGCTTTCTGATTGTCATGAATCTGGCCTACGCCTTTGCGGGGCTCGTTTATCTGTTCAAGGACTTCGATTTCCACTATTGTGCCCTGAAGCTGGTGCTCCTCAACATCGCCAATGTCATGTTGTGGCTGTTTCTCGGTATGTTGCCATTCTTTGTGGCCGGATCCGTAACGCGAGTCTGTCAGAACGCCCAGGCCAATGGACATCAAATTCGTGTCCGTCCTTTTGTATACCACAATACCTCCGCCGAGGATCTCAATTCAACGTTGTTGTTCGCCTCCTCGCTGGACATGTCCGCCAAGCTCTTCCGCATGCCCATCCAGTCCAACTATCTATGCTTCGCAATACTCGTGGTGACCATTGTGGTTCTCACACTGGGAATGTGCCTCAATCTGAGCGCCTTAGGTAAATTCTGATGCAGTGAACTCTCCCCTAGTTGGACTTAATATAATTGAGCTTAGCTTTAATCAAGATTTACGCACATTATAGATTTAAGCTTAAACTGTTTTTTCTTAGCTATCGACTTTATTTACAAATTACACTTGACTTGTTCTTGTCTTGTTTCTCACGTCTGTTATGGGATTGCTTCAGTTTAAAATTTAGCTACTTAAATTCAGTTCATTTTCAGTTATTTCTCATTAATTTTTTCTTTTCTTTTTTGTTTTGTCTAGGCTGCACACCACGATTCACAAATTTAAATATACATAGTTATACACAAAATATTATAAAAGCTGCGCGTGCTTCTAAATGTAAAATATATAATTTAAAGACTAATAAATAACTGTATATATCTTTAATTTTAAAATCAAAAGTTATGGGCTGTGCTTTCGAACTTGACAACTCAATTGTGCACACGTTTTAATATTTGGCGATTACAATCTAATAAATTAAAGATCTCATTTTAACTGCTCAATATATAAGCAAATAGAGCGAACAACAATTTTGCTTAAACTTAAAAAATCACTTCCTGATTTATTGTTGGTTTACAAATTTAAATATAACAAAAATTTGATATATAAGTAAATTTTACTACAGTATTAATTTGATTTAAAATCTTTTCTTTTTTTTAATAAAAAAATAATAATAATTTTTGCAATAATCAATAGTCAGTAATTGAACGATTTACTTTTGCAGTTGATGTTTTAGTCAAAATAAATCTTAAAATGCAACAAAATATTTTTAGAAATTAGCAAAATTTAAATTTTTTATGAAATTGTTTTTAACATTTCGAAAGAAGCAAATGTTTTACATAGAATCATACGATATTTAAAATTCAATTTGCATTTGATATTTTAAAGTTGTTAAAATACACTTTTAGCTGCCACAAATTGTTTTTGAGCTTCAAAAGAATTGTTACAATATAAATTTCAATTTTATAAATTCAGTTCAGAACATTTTTCATTTTATTTTAATCATTCACTAGATAAAAGGTAAATAAACTAAACATTGTGCAGCCATGCTCGAAATACTGTGGTTAAAACTCTAGACCAAAGTTCGCAAAGTTTTAAGAATAAATTCTAATGATTTGCAGCCCAGCTAAATTGATTTATGTATATACTATATATGTTGACTGACTAAGTATGCACTTTGGTTTCAGATTTGTTTGTTTTTGTTTTTGTTTTAGTTTTAGTTTTAGTTTCTGGCAGCTGCCTTCATTTCGGATTCACCAGCCCAGCCAGGGTGGATGATTGATTTTGGATGGCGGGGTAAAGGTCAAGTTGACAGGTATATTGATCAACGCATGGAAACGCTTCAGCCGGTGCAGCGTGCTGCGTATGATCATACCATTCTTTCCAAGCAAAAAGCCAGCCGGAATTTTTGTGTCACGGTCCGTCTTATCGTGAATCATCTCAATGTAAAGTTCGAATTCTGGTGATTTTGAATTGTATTCGGTGATAATGGCTCCAATGGCGCCGGCGGCCTCGGCATGCAGCGTTTTGGTAAGGAACGAGCACTCTCTGTCGCACAGATAACGGCGGATAGGTTAAAAATAATTCTACAATTTGATAACAAATGATAATAGGTAAGTATACTTGCCCCCTGTCCATAAGAGCAATGCTGCCATGCATCTCTCTGCCATTGCGAAGTTGGTGGCAAGCTTCGGGCGGATCGGCAAGTACCATGGGCACAGCCTCCAGTTTTTGGGTAAATGGGACACCAAAGTCCTTGGCCGGTCGCAGGCGATAGGTGTATTCCAGATCTTGCGGCGAAATGATTTCGAAGAACACGTCACCTGCAATGATGTCCTGTGTAGTGACTGGCATGTGGATATTGGACGTGGCTGTGCATTGGCTCAGTATGACAATCGCTACCAAAACAAATAACATTTTGCATACATAACTAGCGCTAATTTATTGTTGGTAAAAACACATAAAAATACATTGCACGGCTGCAAAATATTGCTCGAGATTTTATGGGCTGCCAACTCATTATCGCATGAGAGTATGTGGCAAGGCTGCCGGTTACAGGTCTGGCAGCACACTGAACTGTGAACAGTGGTGCGAGCGTACGCATAAAATAAGCTTGCTTGAGAATGAACTCTGTACTATTTATTTATAGCGATGTTAGACGAGCTACCTTCGGGTATATACAAAAAATCTTGCCGAAGCGTTAAGTACGAACTGTGTTATCAACGAACCTGACCGACGCAACTAGTATAATTAATCTGACAGTCCGTAATACTTGTCCTGTAAGCGGAACGACAAAATTAAATTGAGATGTAAGTGATCTAAGCAACATAGTTGTATTTTTGTTTCAATTCGATATAGTGGCCGTGCCGTAACTTAAATTTGTGCGGGCTAGTGCGTGTCAATATAAATTTCGAAGCATATTGCCACGATTTTGTACCAATGTACACCGCGTGGAATTGCAGTGTTGCAATTGTGTAATCAAAGCATCCCTGTGTGTGCACGTTCTTCTGTGACTGTTCAGCGGCGTTTTTCCATACTCGATACTCAAATTGCTGGCGATACCATTGTACTAGTTTTGTGTGGTAGCCATTTTAATTTTTGGCGTCGAAAAAACTACGGCGAGCGATTTTCGCATATCCTGTAGTTTTGTTTAATTGCATTTAACGCAAATCAGTTTTGCTCGTGGAGGCAGCAGTAGCTCAACTCGTGTGTGAGTGTCGGACGATACAAAACGTGTAGTTAAAACAGTTCTACACCGATTCTCTAATTAACTCAAGTACAGTACAATGTCGATGTCTGCCACGTGCTACAAGTGCAACCGGCCGGGCCACTTTGCCCGGGACTGCAGTCTCGGTGGAGGACCAGGAGGCGGCGGACCTGGTGGTGGCGGTGGTATGCGTGATGGCGGTGGCGGTGGCGGAGGTGGCGGTGGCATGCGTCGCAATCGTGAAAAGTGCTACAAATGTAATCAATTTGGGCACTTTGCACGCGCGTGCCCCGAGGAGGCGGAGCGCTGCTATCGCTGCAACGGTGTAGGCCACATTTCTAAGGACTGCACTCAAGCCGACAATCCGACGTGCTACAGGTGCAACAAGCCCGGACATTGGGTGCGCAACTGCCCCGATGCGGTCAACGAGCGCGGCACCGGGCCAGCAAACGTTTCATGCTATAAGTGCAACCGCACCGGACACATCTCCAAGAACTGCCCGGAGACGTCAAAGACTTGCTACGGCTGCGGCAAGAGCGGACATCTAAGACGTGAATGCGATGAGAAGGGTGGACGGAACTAGAGGAGAGCGGCGCGAGCGCTCTCTGAGAAATCAACGAAAATGTTTTGTCAAATAAAAAAAAAATGAAAAGAAAAAAATATTTAATGAAAAAATCAATTGCCAGCCAACAACAACAAAAACAGCAAAACGCAAAAAGAAGAAGCGACCAATCAGTAAAACCAAGTCAAGATCAACAGACACGAAATCAACCCCAAACACACACACATGTACACGTACACGTACACATATACACACCCACACAGAATCACATCCATACCCACACACATACATATATATCTAACCATCATCTAAGCAGCACATCTCTAATTCCAAAGCTCCGAGCCTGCAGTCGTAGAAGAACAGTGTATACACAAGCAACAACTAGAAGAAAGCACGATGGACGATAGAAGAGAAGACAACGATGGCGCTAGTGGCGCTGGAAGGCAGTAGTTGATGAAAAAGAAGAAGAAACAGACGTCGTTGTATTTTAGTAGCTACTACCACAATATCGACAACAACAACAACTATATTATTATTATTATGCTGCAAACGTGTTTGAATTTACTAATTACAATTATAACAAATGGAAAGAAAACTATATAAGAATATATAATTTACCTTAAAGAACTCGAAAAATAAATATATAAACATACATATGTATATATATATATATATATATATATATATATATATATATATATATATATATAGTATATATATATATATATGTATATATATATACTACAAAGTATCCTATTAGGAGCTCCAACACGCAGAAGATAAATAACAAATTGAAGTAGGAGCAAAGAATGAGGTGAAAGAGAGAGAAGAGAGGCATGTTACTCCACAGAGCTGCGGCCGGCGAGCTTTTGCACTTCACCTATCACATCAACAAGCAAGATCTCTAGCGGGTTAGCTATACTAGCTGGTAACAAGAACAGAAAAAGAAAAAAAAAACAATGGCAGATAGTAGATGACACAAGAAGAAGAAAATTAGGCAAAAAGCTGCACGAGGATGAGAATGAAGATGAAGATGAGCTAACAGACAAACCTTTTCACTTGAGCAAGACAAAAAAACAAGGCGAACTACGAAGATAATGATTATGATAAAAATTCAAATATCACTGTGATTGTTTTTTAATTGTAAATTAAAATGCTGGAGCTGCTGATTTGAGACAAAAGAAATAATAATAATAACCCCACAATACAAATGCGTGTTTCACTTGAATCGAAGCTTCTTTATTTTTACAGATCGCCCGCTGTTTCTTCCGTTCCCTTGTTCCTCCTCTAACCAGTTTTGATACCAGTTCTTGTTCTCTAAGCCGGCAAATGCAGCAGCAAAGCAAGAGCAGCTGCCCCCCCTGATTTTTGAGCGAACACATGGCACGGCAGCTGATAGCTCGACCGGCCGCCTTACTCTCGCTCGCTCTCAGTCTCTTTGTCACTGAGTCAGCTTGGTGGAGGTGCCGCCACATAAAGCAAAAATTCTGCCATTGTTTCTAGCGTATTGCCGTGTGCATGTGCGTGCGCGTGTGTGTGTGTGTTTGTGCGCTGCTTTCTTTGCTTTGCTTTGCTTCCTTGTGCACCGAGACCCACAAGTATATCGAGACACATACACACACACACGTGGGCATAAACCATATGCTTGCGTACGTATGTATGTATGTATGTATATGTACATATGTATATATGTGCTGCTTCTTTAAACAAAGTACAGTCGTCGCCATGCGCTGCTAATGGTGAAAACTTGCAAGCGACACACACTCGCATATATATGTATGTATGTATGTATGTATGTATGTATGTATGAAGACGGTGAGCTGGCAACGCTTACTGCGAAGGGATGTTGGGGGGAGAGGGCATAACTTCAACTTGACTGCGTGGTCTTTGCTGCTGCACTTGGCAACAAGTTACACCCGGCTGGCTGCATGCGTACCGCGCTCAACCGTTTTGTCTGCGCTCTCTCGCTGCTGATTGAGGGTCAAGGTCAGCGAGCATTCGCATCAGCTGCTGCGCATGTGCAGCTCTTACGCCAAGCTTCATGTGGAGTTGAACAAAGCTGCTGATGGGCACCTAAACTGCAGACTGGATTTATGTATATGCACTGTACTTGCATATGATTCGTGTGAGTGTGCTTTTGTGTCTGTGCATGTGTATGCATGCGAATCTTGTAGGTGAAGTCACGATTGGAAGCGACTGGAAATGAGCGCATAAATACATACATACATATGTTCACAGTATGTATGTATGTACACATATACATGCAGACATACATACAGACACTAACCATACAACAGATTAATGAATTTATGCAGGATCATCTATGTACATTGCATATTATATTTATTTCAGTTTTAATAAGGCTTTGATTAATTGCAAATGTATTAGCATTCATATAAATATAATTTATTTATTTAGTTATTAGCAGCTTTTTATACACTACTTTAAGGGGCAAAGCTGAGTTGACTATATACATACATACATACACACATACATACATACATATGTATGTGGATACGAATGTACGATGTTTCAAATTCGTACGTTTCAAAAAACGGGGCGCGTTAAATTTAAACATGTATGTAAATGAATACACACAAACAAATATATATTTGTGATACCTGATATAATGTACATACATACATATACGTACGTACATAAGCAAAAGTGCAAACAGTTTTTTATGTACATATGTATGTATGTATATATATATATATAAGTATTTATGTATACATACATACATACATATGTAGTTTTATTGATGGCAAATATTTACTGAAACGGTAAAATGATGTGATCACGTAATTATTTTAAAAAAATTTGTTCTTCCATTCAAATAATTTTTACCCAGTATTATTTTACCCTAAACCTATTGAAAATGTGCAAATGATTGTAACAGGCAAAAGGGTGCTGATCGCATCTATAAAGTGATATATATTCATGATCAGAACGACTAGTTTAGTCGGTCTACAGACTTAAGTATTAGATATACATATTTATATTCTCACTCCAGCTTGAATATACTTTTTTTGAGAGTATACATTTTTTAAATTAAAATCTAATCGATTATATCTATATACATAGAAATATACCTACATATATAAGCCGCAAAACTTTCAAATGCATTGATTACCTATAAGTAATATTCCCGACTAAGAGCAGTAGATATACATATACATATATCTATGCTCATTGGAACTGCATCTTCCACAGTTTCGGAGTGGGAAGCTTGAGAAGTTTGGCACATAAGTTTCTGTTTAGATCCTTTACTGATCGACCTGAAAATAGGAATATATATTCATGTAGACAACTCCGTAAAAATATACATCTTACATATATTTACGGCAATATACGGCATCGGAATAAAAACTATGTATTCGACTTTTGATCTCCATTCGGGGTATATCAGATCCGAAATTATTTAGCCGCGAAAGCGTATTATGCCGGTTGTTATGCCCGACTTCACGGTTCTTCTTTGTTTTTATTCGATTTATATACATGTATGTATGAACTTGATAAGCTGGAAGAATAATAATACTAAAATCTATTTAAAGATTTCCTTGCAGCTACAACATATCGTAACGATTCACAAAAAAAAGGCCTTATGCCTTATCTTTAATTTACATACGTATATTTAAGTTTTATTGAATTATCAATTACAATGCTTGAATTTATACTAGAAGGATAGATCATATTATGTTCCTTTCCAATTTTGTAGTGATAGGAGCTGGCTGCAGGACATAGGACAATCACATAAATGAATATATAGTTTGTATATCAGCTAGGTAAGTTTTCCATCGAGCAATGGGGGTAGGGATATAGGTAACGAATCAAAATACTTCATAATTGATCATAATTATTATCATTAAAATAATGTCAATCACTAGTTCGATCATTATTGAATTACAATTTTAACTAAAAGATGAGGTTTACAGTAGTTTCCTTCAATTGCGTCTTCTGCTGTCCACCACAGATAGACGTCTGTCTGCCTGTCCACCTGTCCACATTGGCTATATTTGAGCACCGAGCAACTTATTTAAACACATTTCCTTAAGGAATTAAGAGAGATATTACATATATGTATATATCTATATAGATATACTCATATATTTTAGATTTGTTAGATCGCGCCTCACTTCTCCGACTTGCGCGCTTTGGCCTGGCTTGAGGCGTTCGTTGGCTGAGATTTATCCGCCTTGCGGCTGCTGCTACGTGGCAAAGTAGTGCAGCTAGCGGACATGGATTTGTCCTGGAAAGAAACCAGATCAGGTATATAAGATTACATAAGGCATTATCATTTGATAGTCGAGCACATGCTGAAAATGCAAAACATTTGTTAGTAAATGCAAAACACACAAACAAGACTCTTTACAGTGCGCAGCGTGGGAAGTTTGAGTAGTAAGTGGGTAGCTGAGACGAGCGGATGAGTTGTACGGGTTTTTCTTTAGGCCTACGGCTTACATCAAATTGACGTTTCTTTGGCTGAGCCGCGGCTGCCGCTGGGCTCCTCGTCCGTTTGCTGATTAGCTTTGCGCAGCACATTATCTTTGATACTTTTGAACAGATGGCCGATACCTGAGGGCTTGCTGCGCTCCAATTGAGATTGCGTGGACTGGAGGCTCACGCTGTCCGCTGCACGGGAGTCCTTGCGTGGCGGCAAAGGCGGCGCTGGTGCGCGCCCCTTGGCATGTTGAGCCTTGGGTCGCAGTGGTGTTGTCTCCGGTTCCAGTTGGGCGCGAAAGCTGTGCTTGATCTCCTCCAGCGTGGCCAGCAATTCGCGTGGAGAGACAGGACGCGCTCTACTTGAGTCTACTGTACTAGCGGCTGTATCAAAGCTGGATTCGGTGACCACCAACAAAAAGGGATCCACCAGTACTTTGTAGTCTTCTGTTTCAATGGATGCACTTTGATAGGCGCCCACATTGATTTCCTTATCATTGGGCGCTTCATTGAGAGCTTCCTTAAAGGACTCTTCATTATCGCTAAGCTGCTCCGTTCCCATCTGCTCTTCAGTTGCCACATCGTAATTCATAGCTATTGGCAGTTCCTTGTCAGCTGTCTCTGTGTTCTCCACAATATCCATGGCCTCATAGAACCTATCCTCATCTACTTCTACTTCCGCTTCCTTTTTCTCCTCCTCATTGCATTTGCTATTCTCTTCATCGCTCTCCACAATCTCCAATTGCATTTGTCTCTGAACTTCTTTGGACTGCTGTGCTCTCATCATCTCAAAGTAACGCTCATTTTCCAAATACACCTCAGATCGCATTTCTTCCAGCATTTGCTAATCGAATTACAATAATAACTATTATATCTATAATGTATAAAATGTTCCGAATTGCTTCTAACTATCGAAAGCTATCTTAAACAATAATTTAGCCTGTGCTTAAACAACTAAAAATCTAAATAATTTTAAAAACTGTTTATCTTTCAATAAATTGAGACTTATTCTCCAAAATACCAAGTTCTTTTCGGAGTAGTTTTGTTTTCCAAAAACTTATTATCTTTCAAAGGTTCTGTCTACTTAAAGGAATATCAATTTATAATATCGATAATAATACAATTTGTCAATACAATTTAATTCAGCTAAAATTCTTCAATATAAAATATATCTGAATATGAAGATTTATTCAGTATCTTCGTATTCAGATAGATACAATAATGCTGTTTCAAATCACGCGTTTTTATATGAGTATAAGAATCGTCTTGTTTGAAAGCTTTGCTATGCTAGAGGAATGCTTGAACAATGCTATTTAAGATTGTTTATTTATGAGATAGTTTATCTGCGATAATTTTGTATTCTACTGATCATTTCAAAGGAATGACTTCTTCAAGGGGTTTTCTAACATTCCTTTTTTTTTATATTTTCAATTTAAATCAATATTATTAAAGAGTAGAGCTCGCTAGTCATAGGATCGAAACCAATATTGATAAGTTGTAATACTCGAATTGCAGCTATATCAGAAACTAAAATAGGCACGGATCGAAGGAGTTGTTTTGTAATCTTATAAATATCATAGAACACTTGAAATGTAAATCGCTTGTTTCAGAAAATTATTCAATGAATTCCCCATTTTCTTTTTACAGCACATCAAAATAAAATCCGTCAACACATTTTGAACACAAAGTAATTCCAACTAAATTCTAAGCGGAAAATCTTACCTCGTTGCGTTTTGACTTCACACGTGCCTTGGAAGCGTTTGTCATGGATGAGGTGCGACTCAGTCCGGCGCCGAGTGGAGCACTAACCGGCTCGGCGCTGGAATAGCCCGAGCTGATGTCATCCGTGCTGCGTATATTGTAGCTGAATGGATGTGCATGGAAGCGTGTTAAGTTGGCGCATTCGACCAGAATTGTGCGCTATTCAAAAACTCACTTGAAATCGCCAGCATGCTTGCCCGCCGCCGCAGATCCGGAGCTAACATCCACCTCTGTGAAGTACATGCCCGTTGAGTGGCGTGTGCCGCTGGCGGAACGGCCCACTGGCGTCTGATGGCGCTGTCGTAAGAGGCGCGTCGGCTGTGGGCGCATCATTACCGATGACGTCGACGCCATCATGACATCGTCAAGCTCGTCCTGGGTCCGATGAACATCGGGCTCACTGAGATCGCTGAGGCTGTAGCTACGCTTTATGGTCTGCACCAAGTTGCCTCCGCCCTTGACGGACGAAGTGAAGAAAGCAAAGCGAAAGAGACGTGTGGCTTGGCATCATTTTACGAATTTATCAATTAGAATACAATTACAAACTAAATAGACTACAAATATGCATAATATAGAGACGTATTCAAATAATAACTATGTCTAAATGTGTAATAGTGGCTGCGGTGACGACATATTTCGGTGTCGCTCTGCTCAGAGTGTGCAAAAAACGTGAAATTCGTTCAATTTTGTGATTTGCTTTGCGTTTTGCTGAGTATCATGCGATTGCTATGTATATATTTATATGTGAACAGCTCCTAATCTCCCTCGACGTCCACATCGGGAGTGGCATCGCGCAGCTTGCGGCGTCCACGCACAGCACCATCTCCCGACTGCAAATCGGTTACTTTGGTCTTGGAGGCGCCACGTGTCGTACGCCTCAATACAGGTGGAGCCGCAGAGCCTGTGCCGTTGCCAATGACTGTGCGACTCGTCCTGGTCTTGCGTACGGGCATATCTCGCAGACGGGCAGCGCCCGCATCATTGCCATTAAACTCAGCCATGGCCAGCTCCTCCTCGTGCAGTTCTGTGATGACCATACGCTGCTCCGCATAGCTCTCAATGCCATTCAGCGAGCTGGAACGCTGCACCAGCAATTCGCTGGCATCCAGCATATCCTGATCCCGCGACAGCTCACTAGCCGATCGGGAGTTTTGCAGGCGGTGCATATCGGCCGCGGTAGGTGATGCCAACTGTATAGTCTAGGCGTGGCGAATTTGTTAGTATTGGCAGGCGTTGCAGGTGTGCAGGTGAGCAGGTGTTGTTCATTTTAATTGTTTGTAAGTCAAATGCAAAGAAACGTAAGTGAGAAACCCAAAATAGGAAAAAATATAGTTAATAAAAAAAGGCGAACGCAAAGTGTGTTTTAAATTAAAAATGTGTATGAAAACAAAGTGCAATTAAAAGGAAAGGAGGCCAGCAGACACACACATACACACAGTCTCTCTTTTAGCCTGGCTAACGAGTTGCCGCAGTCTGAATTTGTCGGTGCATGTCAATCCCCCAGCTATTTATATGCCCTACCCAGAGGCACTGCAATGGCTGCACACACATATTTCATTCACATATATATTGTAGATTGAAATAGAATACCCAATTGTTACAACTGAATGGTTTTGTTTGAATACATGACAAGGGAACAGAAAAAAAGTTCATTTGATAATACCCATACGATCACTGCCTATCCAGAGGTAACAAACTGTCATACTATAGCTCTCCATACTAAATACAAATCAGTATTAAGTTTTGCGCAATCCGAAAACAACCATGAAGCACTGTTTCATTATACACACTCAAAGTATAAAGAAATATGAATGAACAACTAGGAGTGCTCTAGTCGAGACTGCTTGACTTGGAGATCTGCTAAATCCTGCGAAGAGCCGATATTCCAAAAATTCTAAGCTTATTTTACATAAGAGTTTACGCAGCGACTGCGCTTGGCCTGCTATACGAATATACAAGTATTATGGAAACTTCATTGTTCAATAAGTTTTTTTGTAGCTAGACTTTCTTAATCAAAGTTTTAGAGCGTAATTATGTCATTCATATGTGTTTATTTGCTAAAGCACAAGTCAAACTAAATACAAAGTTTGGGAACTCTAGCTTCAAAGAATTTCGATTTTCGTTTTTAATCGATAACATTAATACAGGAAAAGTTATCGAATTTTAAAATTTAAAGTCTCTTCTGAGATCGACGCGTTCATACAGACGGACAGGGCTAAAACGACTCAGGCGAGCTGATCCCTGATCCCTGATCAAGAATTTATATACTTTATGGGGTTTGCCACGCCTCATTCTGTTCAGAATATAAAAAGAAATCTGCCTAAATATTCATAATGATGAACTAAATCAGAAAAGTTTGAATAACATAAAACAAGAGAAGCCGAATTAGGAATTGGGATTTGAATAATATATATATGTTATTTTACAGCTGTTTATGTTCAAATTAGTTACATAATATTATTGTAATGATTAGAAATTCAGAGTTTAATAAGAAAATACGTTAAAAAACCTAAATTAAGGTCTGACTCAAAGATTGTTCGTAAGATAAGTGAGTGCCAAAGCTAATAAAGATAAGAAATATAGAATGTACAAAAGAAATCATATCTTTAGATGACTATGCAATGCGAATTAGTATGATATATAAAGCTATATACATATGTATATTGACTTTCAGTAACAAGCTGTTGACACTATATACATATATATGCATGTATACATTCTATGGCTACTAGAAATTCATTGCTACTTGACGCAATGAAACACGCAATATGCCTTTTAACAAAGAAACTTTCTGTTATATATAGAAACAGAATCTTAAGCTTGCAAAACACCTATGTATATACATACATACATACATATGTACATGTATAGCAATAAGTGTTTTGTGTGACCACAAAGATATACACATGGCGTGAAAGTTGATGATTAATGCGCTTTGTATTGAAGAAGCCGCACGAATTGAATCAGTTTGCCTATAAAAAGCGAAACCCACTTGTTATATTACAGTATGTAAATTGTAAATTTATAAACATCTTCATGCAACAACATCAACAACACTAGCAACAAACAACATCTAAACAAAATTTATTGCAATCTGAAATGTTGTTTACATACTCGAGTTTTAGCCTAAGGAACAATTTGCTTGATTCTGTTATTGAGACCCGATTTTGTGCTACATTTAGATAAGCTATATATACTTATACATATAAATGTTGTGCATTTTTATTTAAATTTGTATATCTACATGGCTTTCAATCTGACTAACATTTAACCTATTTATATGCAGCGCTGAACATATTTGAAATCCAACTAAAAACTTATAACTAAAACGAAGCAAACAAGACACATGGCACAGGGGCTAGCCATACATAGTAGTATTTTCTATTTGTTTGTTTAAATGATATTTAAAGTTAATGAAAACAATGAAACAATGATGATGATGACGATGTCGTCGCGAGTCTGGCACGCGGCGCTCTCAAAAGTGGCTGCTGATGTAGATCTGTTGTTGTTGTTGTTGTTGTCGCCGATGATGTGAGATGAGCAGCGAAAGGGGCTCGCTGAGCAAAAAGAAAAACATTGCGCAAGCATTTTCTATATAGAAATTGAGGCGTTTCTCAACCGGTGAAGTCTGCTGCTGAGGCGGCGACTGAGGAGGCGAATATTGCTGTTTGCTGCTCATTTCATTTTATGCAACGACGCTGGTGGCAAATTGTTGTAGAAGCAATTGAAAAATGTGCCAGATGAATTGCTTGTGCGTTTGTGTGTGTTATGTATGTAATATCTGTGTTTGTGTGTGTGTGTGTGTGTGACTGTGTTATATCTGTGTTGCTGCATTTGTTCGAGTTACCTTTATGGCAGTCTGCATGATGACATTGGTGGCATAGTTGACACCCTTTGATCCCAACTGCAGAACAGCTGAGTAGCCGCGTTCGCGTGCCTGATTCAAATACTCATCGATTTCCTGTACCAAACCAAAACATAGAGAGAGTATTATTAATATAAGAAGAAAGAGAGAGAGAAATGTATGTATTTAAAAATATTTATCGAAACGCACCTGTTCACGTCGTGTCAGCATGGGATGCACGAATTTTCTATACAATGTGGAGCTGCCCTTTGTGGCTGGCGATAGCAGCCACAAGACAATTACCACCTTGACCTCATAGTAGAAAGGGAACCAGGATAGGAATATGTCCGTAAATGTTTCAATGCATGTGAAAAATGCAAAGACAATCCAGTACATCATCCATTTGACCTACATACAAGATCATATATATAGAACATGCAATATTCGCAAATCTGTATCTTGAAGAGCAGGAGTTTGAGCATAAGATTTATGAAATTTTTACATTTTTTGTATAGTATAATAATAAATATCAGAAACGCAAGTTTTTTATTGCTGGACAGTGAATTATTGCGGAGGGCTGTGCAAATATGTGAACTGTTTTTAGTATTTCGGAAATTTATTTGCGTATATTAATATAATTGGGAGCTTACACTATATAGCAAGCATCTAAAATTGTTATTACAATATTTAGAAATTCATGTAGGATATTAACTCTTTCATTATCTAACATATTATTATAGGACATCAGATATTGGCCGTATGCTTATATCAGAGGCTTTTCTCTGTTGTAAAGATGCTAAGAACTCGCAACTTATTGATTTAAATAGTTTTTTTTTTTATTATTATATTATCATACTCACATATTCCTTGACATTCTTTGTGCGCACCGCCTTGTAGGAGGCATAGGCCGGATATAGAGTGCCGAAGAACAATCTGAAAGCGGGAAACAATAAACTCTGTGCACAAGTGCGAGGCGCTATAAATATAATGATGAGCGAGCAAATGCAGGCCGTATTGAAGGAGAGACGCGGCAGTGGCCAGCGCTGTAGAAGCTCTAAGAAACGGCCCAGGGCATTCAAGTTCTGCACCACGTTGGAGCCTGGAACAGGTGCAGCAGCAGCTACTGCAGTTGGCTGCTCTACTATGTAGGGTCCCTCATAGTCGTAGTCTGTGAAATCGCTGCCCAAGGAGTTAACCGAGTCGTGTAGGCCGAGCTGTCGCTGCCACTCAAGTTGCTCTAGCTGTTGTGCTGGATAGATAAATTTGGAGTACACGGGCACATAATGGCCAGCAGCTGCCTGCTGCTCCTCTAGCGAATAGCTCCGTTCGTATATGGGCAGGGCCTGCTGACGTAGGCGTTTAATATTAGCCGGACGCTGCCGTAGCTGTTGCTGTTGCTGTTGATAGAGCAGCTGCTCCTGCAGATAGCTAGGCCGGCTCATGGCTCACGCATTGCCCAGCGCCGGAGCAAATAATGCCTCGTTCCTAGCTGCTAAAACGACGAGCAAAGACTATTCTGGCACCGACTGCCAGAGAGCGTCTAATGCTCCCCGTAACACAGAATGCTCGACTATAAATAGCACAGCAACAGCCAGCTGCTGCGCTCTATTGCAGCAAAAACTGCCCCAAAATGTAAGCGAGCAGAATTCAAACGGAGAAAAAGTGAATCTGATTTCAAATCAGAATCTGAATTCGAATTGGAATTGGTATTGGAATCGGAATCTATTTGCTGATCAACGCTTGGAGGCGCTAAAAATATTAACAAAAGCAGCAGAGTTTGCATGTAGCTTCGGTTGGGCAGAGCACTGTGGCAAGTGGAACATTAGACTGGCCTCCATTGAGGTGTCTATATATACGTATGCATGGCGGACGAGTGCGTCAACCTCGCACTCGCACACACACACACACACACGCACATATACACACTCATTTTGAATGCCTTATAAGGCGCCCGCTCAAATTGACTTTAACGCCGCACAACGGCTAACGGTAACTTCTGACGCTGATTAATAAACAAGCAATTGATTCGCTAGCAACCGCGATCAACAAAATAACTGAAAAGAAGGTAACGCTCGAAAAATCACAGTGGAACGCCCACACAATTAGGAAGCAGAATCAAACAAATTAAGCGAACTACGGAGGCAAGGCCAATAACTCGATTTGAAACAAGTAAGAGTGCTCTATCCAAGACTGCGCGACTAGAAGATACCCTAAGATATCGTGGTATCTAAAATCCAGAAATCACAAAATGTCTGTATTCATTGCACGGATTTAACGACATTCAAGTTACGCTTAAAAAACGAAGCAAAATTATCGATTTTCATCGATAAGGAAATGGGATGAGTTATCGAAAAAAATAATAAACTCGTACTGCGTATGGGGTATACCACCTAATTTCAAATTTCAAATCTGTATCTTTTGTGGCTTACGAGATCGCTGCGTCCACACGGACGAACGGACAGACAGACATGGCTATATCAACTCGGCTCATCAAGCTGATCAAGAATATATATACCTTATGGGGTCTGGCACGCCTCCTTCTGCCTGTTACATACAGTTTCACAAAACCATTATACCCTGATTTCCTATTTTCAATGGGTTCAGGGTATAAAAACAACAAAAAGAAAAGAGTTTGCTCGCTCACCAGTTTTTCTTTTTTGGGGGTCAACAACAACAACAACAACGATAGTGACAACGCATTCGTGCGTGTGTGTTGGTATAGTTGCTGGCCTCAAAAATATATATGTGCATAGATACTCTTGCAGGGAGTATGTTGACCAAGTCATACGATAATATATTAGTTACTACTTCATTTTAAAAATATATAAATATATACATTTACATATATAAAAGTATAAAAATAAAATAGAAGATAAGCTGAGTATTTTTAAGTTTTTATATATTTTTAGTTCTACAATCAAGAAGCTTTTTTTTAACTTTATTGTCCTATTTTGTTTAAGCCCATTTTAAAGTTAATGGACTCTGATAAAAAATAGAAACACAAATTCTGCATTTGTATTACGGAATGTCTCAATTATCAATTATTTTCGGAGATTTTAGTTAAGAATTCTATATATTTTAGGGAATCAAGCTTTTAGATATCTTTTGTTAACTTCAAATAATAATTCATTTCTCTTTACTTGACTTTAGTTTTGGAACAATATATCACTGGTTATACACACGGCTGCAAGAGTATTAAGACTTCGGTATGCCGAAGCGAGTATTAGAATTTGATTTTTTTCCTTTTTTTTTTTTTTTTTTTTTTGTTTGTTTTCTTACTCACATTATTAGCCGTGAAAACAAGCTGCTGATCATATTGAACGTTTTGCGCGTCCTTTGTTACGATGTTTTGCTGGTGGCGATGGCACTGGCTTTGCTCTTGCGTCTGCCGTTGCTGTCGCAAAGAAAAAATGAAAATTCAATTACATGTGAAGGAACTCGCATTCTTCAATTAGCAGCGTTCTGTTACTGGAGCTTGCTTTACTGTTTATGTTCTCTTGCACAATAACTCACCTAATTTGCAGTCGTTCTACTCAAGCTGGTTTCTGTTTTAATGTGTACTCGTTTCAAGACATACAAATTTTGACATTACAATACTTTATGCTTTTTTTCCTTTGGTTGCTGTGATTCTGTGTTTGCTTATTACAAAGATAACAACAACACTGTAGCACCGTGTTGCGCAGCACTGCTATAAATAATTGCTCAATCGCATTAACTACATTTTTTATTGATTTCCGTCTCGACCGACTATTTAATGCAGTTCTTTTTTCAGCATTGCGCGCGCGAACAATGCTTTTGTTAAACAAAAATGCAGACAGAGACAGACAAACAACAACACAGCTGGGGATGTGTGTATGTCACTAAAACTACAGCTATGTACTATCGATTTTCGATATGAATTTAGCAACAGCTGTTGCACGGCACTGCCAACAGCAACAAATTTTTAGATTTCAAACGTTGTCATTTTCCTGTCATAAATTCATATATATTATTCATATAGTTATTCATATAACTGCTTAATATCAGAAAATAAGATAACACTAAAGGAATTAAAAGCAGGAGATTTATTAAAGAATCTGTCCGTGAAAAAGAGGCGTGATATTATTTTATTCATTGTTATCGATAGTTCTGATAGTTGTCGACATTTATTTAAGTACCAACAATTGTTCCATCAGCAACGCGAAGCTTGCAAATTTATGTGGTTAGTTCTAATTTATATATAATTTGTATGCGAGCAATACAATGCCATAATTATATCCATCAGTTAAGTGAATAAGAATTATTTTGTTTACTGGATAATATTTGCAGCGTGTCCATTAAAGCACGTGCCTAAGCAGCTTCATACCTCTCGAAAAAATGGCGCAAAATGCACCCAATTGTAAAGATACACAGGTTAGTATACCGATTGCTTTGTAGTAAATGAAAATAACTACTTTTTGCTGACATCGCTGAGTGTACTTTTTGCAGGAGATCCAATTTAAATTGCATGACAAGTTTGTGGCATTTCCAAAATGCTGTGAACCACGCAGCAATGTGAATTTATTAGCTGTCTCCAGCAGTCGTGGATTGCTTTTTGCCGGCAATCCCAATGCGCCAGAATTAAAGGGTATGTGCACTACTAGGCGTTAATTCTTGGAACATACTAATCTTAAGGACTCTCTGTTTGTTAGTCATCATCATTAAGGATATAGCTGCCGCCAAGACGAGCGGAAAGCAGCCTTTGACCCGCCTCGTCCGTCTGCCCAACAAACCCAACTTTATATCCTGCAGCGCCGATGGCAACCTGCTGGCCATTAACTATACACAGCCGAATGGCACCAGCATGTTGCCTATATATGCCGTGCAATCCTTTATGAACCCCGAGTTGCGCATTGTGTACAACATAAGATTAGCTCCCGAGGATAATGTCCATAGCTTCCAGCTGCTGTGGAATCCCGTGCTGCCCAACAGCTTGGCCGTGGTGCTCAGCAATGGAGGATTGGCAATGTATGCACTAAAAGATGGCGGCAACTTTGAGGTGCACACGCTGGACAAGAGCCATCAGGTTAAGTGTGGTTGCTGGTCACCCAAGGGCAAGCAGATAGTGCTTGGATTTCCCAGTGGTCGTTTGCAGCAGTTCAAGCCGGATCTAACACCCGCCAAGACGCTGAATTGCCCCACCAATGTGCACGATGCTCCTTTCGATACGATTGCTGTGCACTGGCTGTCCACATTTCAGTTTGCTGTAGTCTTCTTGCAGCATGGCGTGGACTGCAACCCCGCCTTGTATATCATCAATGCACCCAAGGCGGGCACACCCACCTATACAAACTACTACGATATTTGCTATAGTCTAAATGGACCACGTAATCATCAGTTTAATTTCACCCATGTGCCCCAGTGGAATCTGCTTTTGGTCAGTTCGGCAAACGGCGTGGAGGTCGGAGTACTGGGCACCACGGAGACGGGTGACACACCCAGTTGGCAACAATTGACACTGCTGGATGAGGCGCGTATTGAATTGCCGCTGAGCGAAGCTACACAGGAAGAGACATTCCCATTGGGATTTGCCTTCGACATCTCCAGCACACATCAGCTGAGCATCAATGAGCAGCAACTGGCCACCATGCCCATGGTTCATGTCCTGGGCACTGATGGAACTTTGCTTACCTTCAATTTTCTTAATCTACAGCCGGGTGCTGCTTCCGTTTGCTCTCCGCCACCGCCCTTGGCGGACACTTCAGGAAAATTTTGTGCACTGGATACGCTATTGGGCGCTGAGCAGCAGCCAGCAGCCATTGCTCCAGCAGCAGTAGCGCCCGCAGCTCTTGCAGCTCAAGTGGAGGCCACTACGCCTGCCCTTCAAGATATATCTTTTGCCTTCACACCGAATACAGTTACGTCCACTCCGGCGCCCATGAAGGATAAACCACCTTCGCTATTTGCTGGCTTTGGCAACGTGCCTAATAAAATGCCGCCCGCTTTTGGTAGTGGTGGTCCCAATACTTCGCTTAACTTCGGCGCTGCTGCAGCTAATCCGATGCCTACGCCCAGCTTTGGTGGCTTTGGAGCTGGCAATAATGCAACCCCGGCTTCGACGTCTATGTTTAGCCTACCAGTTGGAAACAATGTGCCAAGCTTTAGCAGCTTGTCGACAGTTGCTCCTGCGCAGCAACCGCCTTCGACCATAGCAGCGACAGCACCTATTACTAATAAGCCTAACAGTAGCAGCAAGCCACTGTATACAGTGCCCCCTACTTTCACGCCCGCTGCGACTGCTTCAATTGCTGCCCCAAAGCCGCCGCCGCCTGCGACCAAGAGTTCCGAGTTTACCGCTGGCGAAGTGGACGATGTGATAGTTGAGATCATGAATGTGCAGATCAGTGCGTTTAGCGAGCAAATCGAACAGCAAAAACAGCAGACACGAGCTCTACTTGCACAGGTTAGTCTTATGCAGCTCTCTGGTATATTGATTACAAAAATGTGAATCTTTCATAGATTGAGTCGCCATCTTCGATCAAATCCTACTCCAAGCGTCTAGAGGATCTACAAGAGCTAAACGATCAGGCCAATGATGTGGACTTTGAGCTGGATGTTCAAGGCTTACGTCATGCGCTAAGCGAATCCTATGTTATGACCGCCGATTGTCGTGCAAAGCTGGAAGTATTCAAGAAACCAGAGTAAGTAGGATAACCAACTGAGTTTGCATTATTTGAATTGTCAAAATAATATCCCTGCACATCTCATTTGTTCAGTATAACTCGCCTGATGACTTCGACAAACTTTGATGCAGCTGGACGTCGTCTACTGTCTCGCCTGCAGAGCTATGTGGCTGCCAATCAGGCGCAGCTGCAGCTGGTGCAGCAACAAATAGATGCACAGTGGGAACAGTACCAGGATGTGCTGCGTCGGAATTCAAAGTCCAAAATGCATATGCCCTGCTTGGAAGGCATCTATCAGCGTTTGACGCGCCTGCAAAATCTGACCTCCGATCAACGCATCCTACAGACCAACATAAAATCGAAGTTAAAGGATCGTGGATTGCTGCAATCCGCGAGACTTAACCAGGAGCTCAGTCGCAATCGTACTAATGAAGCGTGAGTATACATATATATATGTGTAATATATATTGTAGAATGTGAACAGCTTTGATTAACCTATTGGTTCCACCGCAGCGTCGATACCTTAGCGGACTCCATACTCTCTATGACCCTGAATCAGGTGGTGGACACGAATCGCGCCAAACTCTCACAGCAGAAACTACAGAGCATACGGCAGCTCTTGCAGCAGCACCATGTGCACATCATCAGCCCACAGAGGCCAGATCGTGTGGGTCTCAAATCTGAAGTGATTTTAGAAACGAAACTCAAAGCAGATCTTAAGAAGAAGACAGAGGCGGCAGCAGCTGCCGCAATAACTGCAGCAGCTGCTGTACGCGCTAAGCCAGTTGTGGCACATAAGTCCACTCAGGCAGCAGCTACAGCGCCCACACAGCTGGCCAAACCTACTGCCTCCAAGCCACCAGCTGTTCCTGCCGGTGAGAAGACGCACAGCATGCCCGTCGTGACACCTGCACTAGCACCTCCGCCATCACCCTTCAGCTTTAGCCAGAGTAGTCCGTTTGTTAAGACCACGGCGTCGACAGTGACTACAACTACGCTGAGCACTGGCGAGGCTGCACAGCCCAAAGCATCGTATTTTGGTGGCAGCGGCAGCTCACCATTCAACTTTGGTGGTGCTAAGCCTTTTGGTGAACTAAGCGGCATGACCAAGTCACAGAGTGCAACTGCGCCTGCCCCTTCTCCCTTTGTAGGCTTTGGCAATGTCAAGGTAGAAGTAGCCAAGTCAAAGGCATCACCAACGCCCCCCAAGGAAGTAGCCGTGCAGCCTGTAGAGGCTAAAAAGGATATGCCAACGCCTGTGGATCTTACAGCAACCGTGGCTGCTGCCGTCGAGCCACCAAAGACTTCAGCATCAAGCGGTGCCGCAGTCAAAGCTGAGCCACCTGTCAAGCCCTTCAGTTTTGCAGGCTTTGGCAACAATGCGGGCAGCAATATTGGTGGCAGCAGTTCGACCTTCTGCTTTGGTGGTTTCGGCGCTTCGTCGAGCTCAACACCTTTTGCTGTGCCAACAGCCGCCACTCCAGCTGTGCCCGCAGCTGCTCCACCAGCTGTAACCACGACAACTCCAAGCAGCGTGGAGACTATTGCTAGCAACAGCAACAGCTCCAGCACGCCCATTTTGACGGAAACAACGAAAGTTGCTATTCCTGCTGCAGCCAATGATCCAGCCAGCTCCAGCAGCGCGGCCAGCACTACGTCATCGGCTGCATCAATTACCACCAGCAGTGCTGCACCTATTGACAATTTATTTGGCTCTGTGAACATATGTAAGCCCCAGACTAAGGACGGCACAGCAGGTCAGTAATTGTACAACTGCATTCCGTCCCCAGGCTGATTTTTGGTTTATGTTTATCTTATCTTATTCTAATCACAGCCACTGCACCGGCCAACATCTTTAGCGGCTTTCGTCAAGGCGCCACCAGCAACTTTGCAGCTACCTCTGCCGGCGGCGATGCCAGCAAGAGTTTATTTGGTGCAGCAGTTAATGCTAGCGTGGCAGATAGCAGCATTACAGCAACAACAACATCAAAATCTACAGGAACAGCATCAGTATCAGCATCAGCAACAACAACAGCAGCTGCATCTACAGTAACATTGTCACCGACATCAACGCCATCAGAAACAACAGCAGTAACTACAGTAACAGCTGCAGCGCCAACTATTGCTGCTGCCACTACAGCAGTTACTTCCACATCCATGGGAGTCAACAATACGAATGTAGGCGCTGCACCAGGCAGCACCTTCTCCTTTGCGAATTCCTTCAACAGCCTGAGCGCGGCAAGCGGCGCAGCTAGTGGCTCTATAACAGCACCGAGCACAGCCACATCCGTGACAAGCAATGCATCGGGTTCAATTTTTGGTGCAGCTAATGCCTTTGCCCCCGCCCCCGCCACAACGGTCAGCAGTCCGTTTGGAGTGACAGCTCCTGCAGCTGCAGCCGTTGCTGCCCCGCCGCCAACGGCCAATATTTTTGGGAATGTGCCTAAGCCGGAGGCAAGCGTGTTTGCTACCAGCGTAGCAGCACCACCCACTGGACTTTTTGCAGCTGCAGCTGCTGTTACAAGCAACCCCTCGCCGTTTGGCAGCCAAGCTGCCGCACCAGTTCCTACTGCTGCCAACTCCGGGTCTAGCATCTTTGGGCAACCTGCAGCTATTAAGCCCACCGGCTTTGGTTCTCCTGCTGCAGCTGGTGGCTCCATTTTTGGTGCTGGTAACAGCACTGGCAGTCCTTCGGTCTTCGGCGGCGGTGCTGCCGGCGGCACCTCCATTTTTGGCGGCGGTGGCAATAACGTACAAAGTTCACCGGCCGCTGCGCCCTCGGGTCCCATTTTTGGGCAGAGTGTGTTTGGTCAGCCAGCTACATCTGCTGGCGGAAATCTGTTTGCGAGCGCCAGCCCTGCTCAGCCTCAACCATCGGCCTTTGGTGGTGGCGGGTCAATTTTTGGAGGCGCTGCCAATGCATCCTCGCCGGTTTCCTCTGGAGGCTCCATCTTTGGTGGCGGCAGCAGTTCTGGTGGCTTTGGCAGCTTTGCCCAAACAACACCAGCACCTGGCGCTTTTGGCGGTGGCGTCTTTGGCCAGAGCAGCGGCAGCTCAGTGGCGCAATCCGGATTTGGCTCGCCGCAGCAGCAAACCCAATCGCCGGCTGGTGCCTTTGGCGCCAAGCCCGTGTTTGGCGGTAGTCCTGCTTTTGGCGCCAGCCCCACATTTGGTGGCGCACCCACATTCGGAAGTCCCAAGGGCTTCGGCTCGTTTGGGGCCAGCCCTGGAATCGTAGCTCCGCCAGCTTTCGGTGCTCCGGCTAAGCCGCCAGAGGGCAACATCTTCGAAACGCTTGGCGGCACCGATACGGGGCTATCTTTTGGCAACTTAGCCCAAACAAACAACCCGAACAACCAGAAACCCAGCTATGGCGGGTAAGTAAACTCTTCTTCCGAATTAGGTTTCTGACTATTAAGAATTATTTTTGTTATTATTTCACAGGTCCTCCTTCATGACCTATCGATAAATTGTCGTTTAATTGTTTGTCTTTGTACAATGACTAAAAATGTGAATTAACTTGAATAAAATTGATTATCTATCTATAAATATAAGTTTAAATGAATTGCTATCTATTTCCACTAGCAATCAGTAATGAGTGTCGCAACTGAGGTGCGAGATTTTTATAAATTGTTACTCAAATACCAGGTCAACGGCATTGGCCAGAAGGTCGGTAAGTATCAGCGAAAAAGCAATTGCATACCCAGCAGGGGCAGCCATCGTGATATTTGAACGGAGTTTCAATCGAACAGAAATTTCAACAGGAATTACCAAATGAATTGCATGCTGTAGGTGACCGATATTGGTAACGAACAGAATGTTACTTAAGTTCTTAAGTTGTTACAAGTGCCATATAGTCTATCTATGTATATAATTTTTTAA
This sequence comes from Drosophila leonis, assembly GCA_035045365.1. Lineage (NCBI taxonomy): Eukaryota > Metazoa > Arthropoda > Insecta > Diptera > Drosophilidae > Drosophila > Drosophila leonis. The sequence goes on from JAWNPC010000835.1 coordinate 1,318,813, forward strand.
ATTAGTGATAATCGAAAGAATCAAACATTTTAGGGAATATCTTTGATAAAATTTGACAGTATTTAGAGCAATCTCGAAAAAAATTGACAAGTTCGCAGAAAAACATTTTCTTTTAATAATGTTGATTTTAATATTCAATATACAATAGTTACCTTCGAGGGCGATACAGCGATTATAGCGGCTATACCATTTTCATACCCTGAACCCATTGAAAATCGGAAATCAGGGTATAATGGTTTTGTTAAAATGTCAAATGTATGTAATAGGCAGAATGAGACGTGGCATACCCCATAAAGTATATATAATCTTGAGGATGTCGTCGATCTGAGTCGATAAAGGCATGTCCGTCTGTCCGTCCGTCCGTACGTGTGAACGCGTCGATCTCGGACCCTATAAGAGCTAGAGACCTGAAATTAATTTTGGAGCCCAACTGTTATACGTATAGTACGATCTGCATCCCTTTTCGGACTCGAACGGATCCACAGTATTGATAGTTAAACATTTTGAGCATTACTAGTTTACAATGCTTTAGGACAAGTCCAAATACAAGTTTGTTTCAAATTTGTATAGATTAGAAAGAACTACACACTCTTGTTGAACATATTTATCATTTTTATTATCAAATAAATATTACACACAGAGAAATCAAAGCATTCGTCGTTATGCCTATAATGTAATGTCGAAAATGTTTGATTTTCTTTTTGAACTTTCTTTTTGAGTTGTTGGTATTAGCCATGAATTTGCGCCTCTAGGCCAAGCCAGAAAAACAATAATAATGACTATTATAATTTATAATGATAAAAACGGAACTGAAGTTAACGTTTAGCAACAGCTATTACATATTTAATTTTCAATTGGTTACACATATACAATAATATGTATATAATTAGTGCGCATAGTTATACATTAATAAAAATATATGTAGTATATAGTCATACATGGATATATGTATATAGACATATGTATATATATATATAGCATGTAAAGACAGAACTAAACACAAAAACGTAGACGAAATAAAGGCGAACGCGAACGTTTACAAATAGTACATGTCGTATATAGCATATATATAAATAGTGAAAAATAGACAAAAACATTTTACATACATAGAGGTATACATACATATATATATATATATAGATTAGTATAAATTATTATTTATATATATATATATATATATATATATATATATATATATATATAGGTTTAGGTTTAGGTGTAGGTTTTTTAAATGCAATTCGTAATTTGTTTTCTTTTTATCTTTTATAATATTTAATTAGGTCTAACTTAGGTTGGTAATTGTTAATTGTTAGAGATTTACATGCGACTACCCAGCTTAGATGTTTGTTATCCGATTTATGTTTAGGATTTTGTTTACTTTGTTTTAGTTTGTTTGCTTTTTGTTTGTTAGTTACGTTTAGCACACATTTAGTTACTGTTAATATTATTATTATTATTATTATTAAATTTGTATTATTTTTTTTAAACTAATACTAGAAAAACACTTTGCAACAATTGTTGAAAATTCGTTAAGCTTTTTGTTCTTGGTTTTGTTTTGTTTTCGTTTCTTTTTGTTTGCCTGTTGTTGTTATTGTTGTTTTCGTTTTGTTTTTGTTGTTGAGCAACTTACTAACTTAAACAGAATTTCGTTAAGCATGCTTATTATTAATATTATTATTACCGTTTTTACTCGTTTCTTTGAGTGTACGGCGCGTTTAAAACGACCGTTACATATTGTGGTGTGCAGCTGAATTCGAAGTGTATCGTGTTATCGTTTCATTTGTTTTGATCGGATATCGTTATCGTTATCGTTTTAAATCTTTAAACAACTGTATTCTATCTACAAACGGAAACTGTTAATACAATTCAATTCTCTTTGACAGGACGCAGGCGGGGGAATGTTCTTATATATCTTCGTCTTGTTTTGTTTTCTTTCTGTTCTTGCTTTTTCTTCTCTTCTTTTTTTTTTTTGTTGGGCGGGACATATATTTGTGGGCGTGCGTTGGCGATGTGGGCGTGACACATGCAATGACTTGATTAAAGCTTGTACACTCTACCATGTGTGTGAGTGTGTGGTGTGTGTGTGTGTGTGTGTGAATGTATTTGAAATTGATATAGAGGGGAAATAAGATTTGGAAATACGAAAACAAGTTGGGAGAAAAATTCGGGAAAAAGTTAAAATATTCTTTTTTCTCAGTTTTGGCAGGGGCTACAGTTGCGTTCATATACATATAGTCGTATGGTTCAGTTATAGTGTCCTTTTATATGTACATCGTCTGGGTAGCTTGCTAGTAAGTATATAAATATTTTATATATATATGTGTATATATTTGATATATAAAGAAGCGGAAGTATACTAGAAGTATGGGAAAATGCAAAAGCAGGACGCTCCTAGTGACATAAAATAGAGTTTGCCTAAATACTTGATTTGCTTGATATATGTATGTTATGTGTGTGTTAAGTGAGTAGAAGTGGAAAACTTGAAAAGAATATAATATAAATAATATCAACACAACTGTTAATATGACGACGACAGAAGTCTTCAGCTGAGACTCAACTGTTAATGTGCAGTTAACATTGTGGTATTAACAGTAACAGTCACAGTCATTTAACTGTAAAGCTGTTATTGAGCCTTTCACAGAATGCATGCAATGTGTAAGCATTAACAGATGTTAAGAAGTTAACATTGAATTAACAGTTGGTCAACAATATTTGGAGTTAATTTAATGGAAATCAGGGAATATTTATCTAAAACGGACGACAGTTCTCCAATTCTACCTAATAGAGAATATATATGTGTATATATATATGTTATAAATATGGCATATGATATATGAGTATATATATGTATGTATGTATGTATGTATGTGGAGGCCAAATATAGTAAGCGCAGTAGTAGTAGTAGTATAGGGGGAAAAGTGTTGCCTCCTGTGCTAGCGGTCAGAGCAGGTCAGAATAGTAGATCATAATAACAAAAACGACATGATGATGATAATGATGCTGATGATGAACTTGATCGTGTTCCTGATGAGACTTGTGTTTCTCGAGAATTTGCATTCGGGTAGGGTGCGGGAAGGTATTCGAAGCGGATCGAATACCCAGTGTTGTACTACCAGTGCATCAGACGCAGCTGATCCAGAATGCGCTGCTTAAAGAAGGTGCCCAGCATTCCAAAGACTGTGGATACGGCCGCAATGCCCATCATGACCTGCATGACGCAATGAATGCCGGACAGTTCTTCGTCTGTTTGCTTGTGGCGATGCCGCGTTCGATGGTGTCGGCGACTGCCCAGCCCGCTGCTCTCATGCAGGCGCTGCAAGCTCTCCATATCCTCATCGAATTGCGGTATGATGGCCAAATTGATGACCTCTGTTTTGGACAGTAACTGTTCGTTGGCAATTGTGTGAGCTTCGGTGCCACCTTTGCTGGTGGCTTCATTATGTTCCCGCTCACGCTCTCGCTGCCGCTCCAGCTCACGCACACGTGATCTCTCATCCAGCATGGTATTGTCCAGACTAAAGTCGAAGTCACGTCCTGTGGGCAGTTGTCCCAGTGACGACGGCGACTGCTGCTTGGATGTGGGGTATTCGGCCAAATTGACCTTGGTGAGGAAGTGCAGGCTGCTACTCGGCTTGTGTTCGGCCTGCTGTGCGGGCTGAGCAAGCAACGAGCGAGGAGTTGCCTCGGTGACGCCTAACATGGGCAGTTGATCGCGCACTCGCGTCTCTTGGAACTGATTTTTCTTGATGCCCAGCACCTCAGACAGTGGCCGATTAATCATGGGGAGCAGCGAGTCAGAGGTGGGTCGTATTATAAAGCTGCCACCGTTTGGCGCATGCTCTGGCGGCTCCAGTATTTCAGGCTGCAGTGGCTTGGGGGTCACAGCTGAGGTCGAAGCCGGTGCTGGTCTATCGCCTGCGCTTTCATCCTCGCTGTCCGTGTAGACCGAATCGTCTGAGGAGTCGTCTGAGGAGTCGTCACTGTTCGCCTTGGCCTGCTCGGACTTTGATTTAGCATTGGAGCTGCTGAACTTGTGCGTTAGATTGCGTATGGGCTCGTACTTGGAACTCTCCGAATCACCGCGATAAAGCAGCGCCACCTTGCCATCGGGTGTTAGTACGGGCGTTATTTTCGGATGTGGCGATGGAAAACGATGACTGCTCTCCGGATCCGGTGACAAGGCATCGAAATCTGTAAACTGTGTCGCTGGCTTCTGCTGTGCCTGCTGTTCCAGCTGTTTGTTCGCGTGTAGCGGATGCTGCTGCTGATCTCCATCGGCATCGGTGGGCGTCTGCTGATAGACAATGCCCACCTTGCCGAGAGGTGTGGAAATAATTTTGATCGCATCATTGCTATTCTTTCGGAAATAATGATTCGCACCGGAGTTGCTCTTCGAGCGTTGCGACCCAAAGAAGCCAGCGCTATCGCCATTGTCAGGGTATTCATCATCGACACCGTCATCGTTATCCTCGCCATCCTCATCATCGTTAGCAAAATGGCCGCTGCTCTCGCGCAGATCAATCGCAGTGCTCGGCACGGCCACCGCCACAGCGGGCTCCTGCTGCTGGCTTTCCGTAAGCAGCTTCTTGCGTATATTCTCCAGGTGCAATTGCCTGTAACTATTATTTGGTCTGAAGCGCGCCTTGTAGCCTCCGCTGGCGCTGGCGCCGGCGCCGCTGCCCTCCTCATTCACAAAATGTTCCTCGTCGGCACGCGGGCGCGTTGTACGCGGTCGCTCTAAAGCCAGACGCTCATCGTCCTCATCATAGCCCATGTCCTCTTCTTCATTCGGTTGCGGCTGTTGTTGGGCTGCTGCTGAGATAAGACTCTTGGGATCTGGCAGCTGCTCCGGCTCCTCATCATCCGCATCATAATCATCTTTATCTTCATCCTCATCATCGTCTTCATCTGCAAATAAGCTCGTCACCTCGTCATCATCATTATCATTCTCATCATCGTCTGCGTCATCGCCATAGAGGTCCGCTTGCATGCGTTCTGTGTCCGCTTCAATGTCCTCCATAGCATAGTCATCCTCGCCATCCATCGCATCCGAAACCGCCTCCTGCCTCTGGTCAACAGCAGCCACGCCCAGTTGCTGCTGCCCCGTGCTATTAAATCTACTGCTATGCGGCTTAAGACTAAGGTTAATACTACTGATACTGCTACTGCTACTGCTACTGCTACTATTTCTACTACTATTATCTTCATTATTATAGTTATTGTTATTGTTATTATTATAGTTGTTACTCATATTATAAGTTAAGTTTAATTGTGTTCCTAAACTAACATCTAAGCTGCTATTGCTTTGTATAAGCAATTGGGTAGTCGCATCTTTCAGTCAGTAGCATTTCTTGGTGCATCCACATTTACGCACAATATCCAAGTTCTTGATATATTTGCGGTTATTGCTGCATACCATGCGAACCTGTACAAAAGAAATAGTGAAAGAAATTGAATTGGGATATGTGTAAATCAAAATGCGATATACAATAGAGAATTTGGTAATATTCATACATGAGCTGCTTTAAGAATACAATTCATAATATTGGGCTTTCAAATATAACTCAGTTCTGATTGTCAAGTTCCTGTTAAAGTTGGTGTTAATATAATATGTACATGGATCCATATTACTACTAACAAGTTCGTCATCGAACAACTCTTCTATATTAAAATACTTCAAGTGAAGATATAGTTATTCATAATTCATCAACACACTTAAGGTGTGTTATAAATATCACTACTCAGTCAAAATTATTTTTTGGAATATGTAAAAGACTTAAGAGAATACTCTTTGAATATTTGATTTGAGAAATGTTTTAAAGTATTTACTTTATGAGTGGTATCAGATCTGTTTGCTTAGCCATCGTAATTATATCAATAACTATTTTTATGTGAGTCTCTTTTAGTTGTGCGTTCTTTACCTAGTGCTGTAATTGCTGCTACGATGTATAAATATAGTGCTAATGAAATCATATTTGGCACTTACCTTGCGTCTTCGCACAATTTTGGCCGCGCAGCATTGATTGCCACAGCCGCCGACGCATTTGGCGTACTTTAGCGGCTGCCTAGAGCGGCAGTCGTTCTCCGTGTAATACTCACGCACCTGCTCCTTGCGACACGTCGCGGCGGCTGCAGTAAAAAGAGAAACCGAACGTGGAAATGCAATTAGTGAACCACCTTTGACAAGAAGACGGCGGCGGCGGCCGGCTAATGAGATTACGCACACACACATCTGGAACACCTACCCCCCCTTAAACTAGTCTAGATATATGAGAGATGAAATGGGCGTGTAATGCTTGATGTAGGTGTTCTTTGTATGCATGTGTGTGTGTGTGTGTGTGTGAGCAAGCAAATGAAGTTATGCAGCATAGCCTAGCGGATGCGTTGCGATTCGGGGCAGCTGGGTGAAAGGCTGTCTAAGTTGTCAGAAAGTTGGTCGGCTGGCATACAATACGGTTTCTTTGAAGGCACAAGGCGTGGCATCAGTGTGAATGCGCTTGCATGTAAATTATAACTGCCTCTAGCTCCCTCTGAACTACCAACGAACTGGTACAACTTTAGGGAAACTTTATAATATACATACATTTACGCTCAATTTGCTATACGTAATGGAAGCTATACCTATGTACATATATGGTAAGTGGCAAGGAGCAAGAGAACTTTATTTAATTCTTAGAAATCTAGAATCGGAGTATCACTGAAGCAAATCTCTTAATTCCCAAATAGTTTAAGCAGGTAATTGGTGAGTTCGGTGTCTTGTGCCTGGGTATCTTTAGTTATTACTCTAGTTATTACTCCTAATATGAGTATTCATTGCACAAACCGATATACTAAATCGTAAGTCTCCAGCTTGTGTACTAGCAAGTTGCGTTTAAAAGGCATGTCAAACTATTGATTATTATTGATAAATAGGAAATGGATTACATGAATAAATATTTAAAATTGAAAGCCTTCAGGTTTTGTAGTTTACGACTTAGGTCGTCGTCCTGATCAAGAGTATATTTTGTGGGGCTGCCATGCTTTTACAGCTTGAATTCCCATTTTGGAAAAGACTAGCCTAGTTAAGCCACTAGGAAATATATGCTCATAGTTGAAGCAGTATTATTTGAATAAAGTTCTATTTGACATTTAATTTTTGATAAGAGATTTTATAAACCTGCCAAAGTTAAAGGATTGAATTAATAGCAGTGATAATATTCCTATAGAAATGACTTTCATATTCCAATATAAACTTGTCCGAATATTATTTTCCTATCGTTTCGTGAATCGCTGCACGCAACCCGCTTGACCTGGTCAAATGTATGTTAGAATGAGAGATCGCAATATGTACCCGTGATTGTTGGGGGCTCTGTGATGCCCTCACCTTGATCGCAGTAGCGTCCACGCTGGCCGTGCTTGCATTTGCACTGATAGCCATCCTTGGAGTTGGCATTGGACACACAGCGACTGCCGCGACGGCATTTGTGCTCCGCGCAGGGATCCACGGGCTCCTGGGTGGATGAGTAAGAGGATTAGGTAAAGACTTATAGGTAGGCTTCCTCAGACTTACCTCCTTAATGTGCGGAGTCTCATCCATGAAGTCCTGCTCGTCATCCTCCTCACCCTCATTGGGATCGCCCTCTAGCAGCGCACAGCCCGGCGTGATCTTCTGCTGCCGTTGCGCATTGCCAAAGTCGACGAGCTTGTGATTGATCCAGACCTCCTTCATGCAGCCCTTGAAGCTAGTCAAGTTGCGTATCTGCCAGTTTTTATAGGCCTGCTGGGCGGGCTCTACGGGCAGACCGCCCAGGAACATAGGCGTGCTAAGCTTCAGGAAATCGTTGGAGCCTTCATTGATGATGGAACGTGCCAGACCTCGATCCACACGGAGCGTGAAGTTCTTTTTGATGGCCAACAACTCGACGGCATGGTATTTGCCATCGGCGACCATTTCGAAACTGTACATGGTGGACACCGGATAGTTGCCGACATCATAGCTAACGCGTATGCGTCCATTGAATAGCTCCACGGCCAAATGCGCATCCTGACCATCGTACATGAGGATCCCGTTCTGCTCAGCGCTGCTAAAGACAATGGTGACATTCGCCTCGGGCCTGGTGCGCAGCGGCTCCAGCTCCACAAACGAATTGTTGTGAACGAAGCTGATGCTGGTCAAATACTCGCACCACTTGCCGGTATAGCCCGGATGACACTTGCACAGGTAGTCAGAGCCGGCGGCATTTGGCTGGAAGCAAACGCCGTGCTTGCACTCGTGGTTCTGGCACGGCGATGTCTGTGGATACATCATGGAGATCAAGTTGTGACCCTCACAGTATTTGCCCGTAAAGTCATCCGGGCACTTGCAGACGTAATCATTAATGCCATCGATGCAGGTGCCGCCATTCTGACACATGTGATTTTGGCAGTCGTCGATGTTGTCCGTGCAATTGATGCCATGGAAGCCGGCCATGCACTCGCAGCTGTAGTGAGTGAAATGATCCAAGCACTTTGCCCCGTTTGCGCAGGGATTGAATTCCTGGCTGCAGAACTGAATTTTCGTATCACACCATTCTCCGCTGAATCCAGGCTGGCATTCGCAGCGGTACGATTGAACGCCATCGATGCAGGTGGCATTATTTTGACAGCGTATGTCTTCGCCTAGGCAATCGTCGATGTTCGTCTCGCAGCGGGCACCCGTGTAGCCCGGTGCGCACTGGCAACTGAAGCGACCCTCCTCCAGCACCGTGCAGGTGGCATTATTGCGGCAGGGATTGCCGTAGCAGGCATCGATCATGAACTCACAATGCTTGCCATGATAGCCCGGCTGGCAGAGACATTGGTAATCCCGCTGGGGCAAAGCCAGGCACTGGGCCTTGTTCTGGCAGGGCTGCTCGTAGCAGGCATTGCACTTCGCCAGGATCTCGTTTCGCACTTTGCCACGGCACACGAAATTCGACGAGGGCGTGGACAGTATTAGCTTGTCTTTCATGTGCTCCGGCTCGGCACAGCGTGCAATACCCGGCTCAACATAGTCCAGCTTGATCCAGTCTGAGAACCATTTCAGCGAGCAATCGCAATACAGGGGATTGCTGCCCAAGGCACTACAAGAGTCAAAAGTGGGTGAAGGGGTCAATAAAGGTTAACAATGCAACAGAAAGGAAAGGTGGAAAGGGAAGGGGAAGGGGAAGGGGAAGAAAAATTGAAACTGTTACTCACATGTGTGTCAACGACTTGAGATCCTCGAAGGAACCCTCCGGTAGCATGGATATCCGATTGCCGTGCAGCGAGAGCACGCGCAGATTATTTAGACCAGACAACGCATGACGCTGCAGACATTGCAGCTTATTGTACGAAATGATGCTGCAACACACGAGAAAAAGAAGAAAGAAAAAAGCAAAATAAAAGAGATTTGGTCCAACCGAATGAAAAGCAGAAGATGTGGAAAATGAAGCGTTTACCAAATTGCGGACACATGCGGCACACACATCGATGATGAAGAAATGAAAGTAATTGCAAAACGTTTTAAGCCAGCCACAGAAAATTGAAAAGAAATGCACTGAGCTTGCGAAACTTGCATATGCCTGACTACTGAGATATCACGTAAGGCCCAACATGGACATGGATTGTGGCTTACAAACAGTTCGTGTTCAAAGGTGGATTCATTCTACAGATGACAAACAGTAACTTGGCCAGCTTGTGGTAACACCATTCATGTTGTTGTTTCATTTTGTTTTCGAATTGGAATATACTTCATTTTACCTCTTACCAATTTAAATTTCTTCATTCTTCCCATCTTTAAAGTATTTGTATATCTGCCATAATTTCTTAGACTAACATTTTAAATACCATTAATTATTTTCAGAATACTCTTAAACACTGCAATTCATTCCAATCGAACTTCGAAATACTTTTAAAAAGTCTAATCTATTTCAATATATCCAAGAAATAATATCAATACTATACAATAATAGATCACTTCTTCACAAGTGAAATGCGTATAGGGTATACAGAACGGGACAGCTTTGATTGCGGATTGCGCACACAAGCGGCACCAAGCGGCAGACGGCAGAAGTTCGTCGGACTGGAGAGGTACAGGCAGGGTGGACGACGACAACTAATGCTTAAGCACGAGTCACGACTTAACGTCTCGAATGAATTTCGTGGCCGGTCGAGACGAGCCCAGGCCAAGGGTGGCGGACATAGCCACCGCGCCGCACCACCGAGCCACAGTAAACCGCAAAATGCAATTGCCGCAAAAAAGCAGAAAGCAAAGAAAAAAATTGTGTCAAGCCCTCTTGACGCTGAAACGTTTCGATTCGTGTTGCCTCAATGCCTAGTACGAGCCGCATTGTGGCAATTAAAAAGTCATTAGAAATGGGCCCAGTACTTACAGCGTGGATAGTTTGGTTAGATTGGCAAAGGTGTAATTGGATAGTATGGTGATTTGATTGTTGCTGAGATCGCTGCAAATGAAGAAAAGAAAAACAATTTGTGTTTCCAGTTAGTCAGGGCTTGCAACAATTTGTGGCGAGCTGTTACTTACAGTCGTGTGAGCGCACGCAAATGCCTGATGCGCTCATAATGTATCTGCTCGATCTCATTGGACTCCAGATACAATTCGGACGTCTCGGGCGGTATGCCACGCGGTATTTCCTTCAATTGATTGCGTGAGCAGCGCACCACAGTGCCGGTGCACGTGCAGGCTGGCGGACAATAGCCATCCCCGAGGCAGCCCTCGTTGTTGTCGCTGCTGCATTTGAATTCGTTGTGCGGCAGATCCTTGATTTGCACATCACGTACTTTGGCTGGGGCAGCACAACGTGCCGCACCACCGTTCAGCGATTTTTTTCGCAACCACTCGGCGAACCAGGCCAAATGACAATTACAATTGAATGGATTCGATGCTAGATTCCTACGAAATTGATAGATAAATGCACAGGTTTTATTTCAATTAGTTCCAAATACGCGTTGCAATCCTACAACCTAAATATGAGGACTTTGCAGCTAAGCCAAAAGGGAAACAGGCCTATTTACATTGCAATTGCAAAGAAATTATTATCTATCTCTTTAAAGCTCTTAAGGTCTGCAAGGTAAGTTCATTGAAGCTTAACATCCAATAAATTACATTTAATGCAATTTAACGAGCTAAAACTTAAGTCAATAGATATATGAAGCTTTAACTTGCCCCTTTTAGCAACAACTTTTAAAGCTTATGTAATGGAAATATAATCCAACTTTAAGCTTTGTCTATTCATGATTAATACTCGTTAAAAGCTCGAAACTAGTTCGACTTTGACTAACTACACCTAATACAAATTTAACTCCCCTAAATGGTTAGATTTATAGGGCGCACGCTTGGTATTTCTCATATATTTTGTATTTGTAATTTTGATAAAGCTTTTCATTTAATTTGTGGCATACTGTTCTGCTTAACTTAATTGCATATTTGATTGACACTAGCTGTAATTGTATTATGACTCCAATGATATTTAATATCTGCCTCGGCTACGCACAGCTTTGAATGGTTTCATTAATTATTTCCAATTTTGCACTTTTAGCATGGAAATTGTTTACCGAGCATATGTTTCACTTGCTCACTTTGCAACTTGGATACATATAGAGCAGCATAAGTGCTGTAAGACCTTTAATTATGCGCTCGGCTGAAAGCAAGCGAAACAATGGCTCGCAAATTACATTGGCAATTCCAAACGTTACACCAAGTCCAGACTAATTTAATAAGCAATGCTGCTTTGTCATGCTATCAACATTGGCTAGCAGCTGGGTCTGCGTGTGTGTGTATGTGTGGGGAGGTGTGTGTAGGGTGTGTGAGCAGCCGCAGGCAACTAACTAACACTTTTGACTGGCACCTACTGCTGCTCCACCCATCCACCTGAATGATGGAGCATGTGGATGTCGTGTGGTGCACAGCACTTAATGACTTTCATTGATGCTATTTATTAGCTAGTTAAATGAATTTTACAATAATTTTAGATGCGGCCAAAGAACCACAACACCTCGCACCAATAAGCACACACACACACACACACACACACAGTAAGTACGGTGCAACCTAATAAAGTTGAACTTTACGGCTAAGGTATAGAAGCACATATCCCAAAGTTAGTTTAGTGAAAGTTAAGGAATGTTTAAGAAGTCTAATCTATGCTTTATCAAATAATTAAGTGGAATATTTTGTATTGGGGGAAATTATAGGTGGAATTCAAGTTTAAATTCCAATTTAAAAATACAGATTATTTAAGCTAAAAAAATTAAATTGAACTAAATATAATTGCAGTCGAGTCGTTTCATATCTGATATCTAAATTTAAATAATGTTAAAGCATTTTCATCAAATATTTACTATGGTTTTCTGATTATAATACTTTTAAATAAATATTTACAAAATATATTATATTTCAAGTATATTTTAGCCAATGTCGCCTGTATATGAAAAATTATATAAATTCATTTTCAATTAGCTATCAATTTCTGGAAATCATTTGCAATAAATCTCAATTGACAAATTTAAATATGCAAGAGCTAAGTTAAGAAAGGAAAAAAGGATTTCCTTTAAAGATACTCTTTGTTCAACTCAGCGAGGTTGCACTGTATATGCTTTAGCGCTCTTTATTGAACTCAATTTTAATTAATTAAATCATCGAAGGCAGCGCACACTCGCAAGTGTGTATATATGTGTGTGCGTGTGCAGTGAGGGTTGATTTACAACAGACGCGCACAACAATGTGGAGCAACACACGTTGTAGTTGGGATACATGAAGATAGCGGGTGAGCCATGAGCTCTATATGAGATATAAGAATGTGTGCGAGTGGTGTGTGTGTGTGTGTGTTTGTATGTGGTTCTTATCGTAGGCAGCACTGCTATAAATTGAAGTTCAATTGAATTATATACAATAGTTGTTGGCATGCAACGAAGAAAAACTGATTTGTTAAAGCAGCAGCAACAGCAGCAGCATCATCACCATTAGCAAAAGCAACCGAACAGCAGTAGCAGCAGCCACAGCAGCAGCTTCTGTTTGATGTGAAATGCTGGCAATCAGATGAAGTTTAACTGGGGAACAATCAAAACCATTAACCTCATTTTATGTGCCTGTGCCCTATGAGCGAAGGGCGGTGGATGGGAACGCAGTGCACGTGGGGGCGGGGTCATGTAAACTAAGAACGGGGCAATTAATGCCAAAGCTAAATCATTTATCTATTGAAGTGCATGCAGCGCACCGCTTGGCCACTTGGCACAGTTTTAATAGCTATGCATAGCCAGCAGACGCATCAAATGCCAAAGATTTCTGGCTGTTCCATGTACCACGGGCAGAGGTAGCGCGGGCGTGCAGGGCAGGGGCGTGTCAGTACTTACAAAGACGTCAGTGAGTTGAGATGCTCGAATGAACCAGGCATGACGCATGAAATTTGATTGTCATAAAGATTACTGCAATTGAACGAAAAAATAAAAATGCAGATTTTTATATTAAATCACAAATTTGGAAGAGATCTTCATACATATATAAATACTCTATGTACATATGTACATATATGTATGTATGCTTTGTGGACTTACAGAGTTTTCAGCTGATGCAATCCGAGGAACATTTTATTCGAAATTTCCTTTATCTTATTCTCGCCCAACTGTAAATCCTGTATGCGCGATGCACCCTCAAAGGCATTCGGCTCAATGCCAGTCAGCTGATTGCGCTTCAGCTCCAGTTTTACCAGATGCGGCAATCGTCCAAACAGGCCATCCGAATTAATGCGTCCCAATTCGTTGTCGTTAAGTAAACTATGAAAACAAATATATCACACACACACACTCAGGTTAAAGTCCATGTTAAATGTAAGCTGCTTATTTACAATACAAAAGAAAATAAAAATACTAAAAACGAGGCGAAATGCTCTTTAATGAAGCAGTTCGACAATTTTACATTAATTGATTTATTTGAAATAAACTTTTTGGCTGAAGTAAATACATAATTTATGTTACAAGCGGAACAATCAATCTACAATTTGATATGTGATCCAATTTATATAAGCTCTTTGCAGTCTGCATCCAAGTTCTTCATTTAAATTTAAGTTTATTTCGATTACTAAGTAGCTACTATATATTGTGCTTATATGACAATCTTTGCCAGATAACATATGTTATTTTGATAGCTCGACCTTTTTGGCATGCATAAATCTATGATTTAAATATTCCTGTTACTGTCTTGATGACAAAGGCGAATGAAATCAATTATGAATTTATGAATTTTAGTATTTACATTGCTTAATTCCTTATTAATATTTTAATATCTTTATATTCTATTAGATTCAACTAAGCAATTCAGTTTATTAAGCCATAAGACAGAGTAGAAGAACTTTTCTATAAAAAATTGTTAGCCAATAATTTATGAACTGCCTTAAGAGGCCACCATTTAAGGCGGGATAACACTTATATAAAATGTATTGTGATAAGTATTCTAGGAGTTTAGTCTTGTTGGTAACTTACAGCTCTGTGGTATGCAATGGAATGTCGCGTGGTATTTCCTTGAGACCACGTCCCGCACAGTCGACTGTTGTGCCCTCGCACTGGCACATGGATGGGCAGTCCGAGTCCATGCGACACTCGCCAGATAGCTTCATTCGCAATTCATCCCAGGAACCTGCACAATTGTCAAGTGGGTGGGTTACGAGTGGGGGTGTGGGTGTGGGTGTGGGTGTGGGTGTGGGTGCGGGAGTGGGAGGGTAAGGGAGATACGACACAAAGTTAAGACATATTCTTTTACTTGTCTTGTTTTGCCCGTCGGGCGCACTTACATTTGAATTTCTCCTCGCGCAAAGATTCAATGCGCCGGCGATGCATCCGCTTCGGTGACTCACAGCGTGCTCCACTTGTCTCTATGGGATTTTTGTGCAAATAGTCGGCCAGCCAGCGCAGATTGCAGTCACAAATGAAAGGATTCTTGGCCAGATGTCTATACATACACACACACACATACAGATTTATATATATTTATTTGTATACGTATACAAGTATTTTTCGTTGTGTTACAAATGGAAAGAAAGAAAGAAAGTAGCATTGAGCATTTGTACTGAATGGAGCGAAGGGAGCTGACACGGAGGGTAGAGCAGCGGATGGCGTAAGGAAAGGAAAAGCTGTTGTTGGCTGTTGTGGATGGAGGCTTGAGACGTCTTAAAAGTGCACGAGCCCTGCGGCTACAACGTTTCCGTTGTTTGTTGCTGTTGTCCCCAACGTTTTGAAAACTATTTTCAAAGGCAATCCTTACCCAAGAGTTTTCCTTGTTAATGCCGTGTGACAGAGTGGCCATAAAATAGCTAGAAACTAAAGTTATCTTAAATCATCTTGTAATTATCAAATAAAACTTTACTAAACGAACTAAAACTAGTAGCGACTAAAAAGTTTTTAGATTTGTTAGATAGATTTACAACAAACCTAACTAATCTAGTCGATTTAGTTATCTTAAAAAAATAAAGTGATGAATTTTTCAAATCTCTGTATAATTTCTGTATACCAGACTACAGCTCCGAATCTAGACTAGTTATTATCTACATTGAAAGAAAGTAGCATTAAAGCAGAATTACATTTAAGTATAACCTAAGTGAGTGCTCCCTTTAAGGCACTAATTTAGTTTATTTTATGTATTGAATAGCTTTAACTAGTTTAAAGTATGTTGGATTAAAAGCATATTTCATTGACAAAATATATATGTAAATAAATAAAATATAAAAGAAATTTTTCTATATGCACATGTTTTATTCTCATATATAAATAAAATCAGACGACGGGCAAATTTCAAATTCCAAGCCTTTTCTTTAATTATTCCCAAATAATCCTAATAATTTCACTGTGCGATAAGAGCAACAAATCTTAAGTAAATTTAAGCTTTCTCGATTTTGGAGCTATGATTGCCCTTCATTAGTATAAGAAATCAACAATATTTACCAATCGACTTAAACACACAGATTTCTTGTTACCTACATTTTGTTGTGTTTCACAGTTATTATATATATTTGAAAAACTTATTATTGAGAAAATATCAATTCGACCTACTATTGGTCACATTTTGCCAGTTATTTGATTTCTAGTTGACAACCCTGGCAAATACTTAGCCCACTCAAGAGCGTCGTAGACCTTCTTAAGAACCGCACAGCACTTAAGCTCAGCGCATTTATCGATACTCAAACGTGCCTACTTCCCACTACTACTACACGCCATCTTTTGTTCGCAGAACATCTTTACGGTTCACAGCCGATATTTGTGGATGGGGTCCTGGGGGCTAAGCGGAGTCATAGAAAAGGCGGTGCTGATGTTGTTTGGCTGCTAAACAAATGTCAACGCGAGCCGCTGTTGCTGCCAAGTCAAAGGAATTACTAAATGCACTTCAGCGGTTTAACACCAAGTGCCTGGGTGCTCCATTCAAAAGGCAAAGGAGCTGACTGTTCTAAGGGGCGCCTCCCCACTTGCAACATGCACTCGCCAGCCAAGCCAAAGCCAGCCTCTTAATGGGGGCGGCTGTGGGGCGTGGAAGTTCTTATGGCAGATGAGGGCAGGGGAGGTTTCGACGGGCAAGGGGCATGGTACTTACACCGTTTTGATGCTCTTCATGGCGTCGAATGTGCCATTAGCCAGCGACTGTATGTTGTTGTCGTAAAGTGAGAGCAAACTGAGGCTATGCAGGTCGCGGAAGGCATCCTTGCGTATGCAGGAGATCTCGTTGGCATTCAGCAGCAGCAGCTGCAACGAGCCAAGTCCTTTGAATACGCCCGAGGGCAAATCCTTTATTTTATTGCCATACAACACGCTGTAAGCGAAAAAAACAGAGTTGAAAAAAAGACAAAGCAAATGAATAAAGCACAAATGGAAATACAGAACAACTACGAATGGATAGCTGCGGCAAGCCGATGAATGAATACACTTGAAGATGATTATTTGTCTAAGAAATATTGTGATATGATTATGATATACGTAAAGGTTTGTTATGATATGCGTTCAGAAAAGGTAAAATAATCGTGAAATTAGTTATATATGTAGTTATATATGTATATATATTTATCTATAACTAATCTCACGATTATTTTACCTTTTCTGAACTCGTACAGAAACACATAACTACATCCATTAAATCTAAGATATATATATTTTATGAAGCCATAGGTGTCTCTGTCTAAGTGCCACCCAAAAGCACAATACCCTCTACAAGTGTATATAATGGCAGGCAGAACCTGTGCTGGTTCATGTTGTTGTTGATGTGGACTTATGTTGTTGTCATTGCGGGCGGCAACTGGTTTGGCACACACACACAACACTCACAGACAACCTCACAATCCGGCAAAAGCGGGCAGTAGGCGGGGCAGCACATTGTGGCAAGCATGGGTAATCTGATGCCTTGCGGTGTTGGCAACGCTTAGTATAGGCCGATTAGCCCCTCAAGCCTCAGCTGAGACCCTTAGGCCCACTGGCTGTCAGGAGTGTGTGACGGACGAACGGACGAACGGACTGACAGATAGGCTAACTGACTGACTGACACTCCACACACTCAGCGAAGCGACTGCACATTTTGTTGGCATATACGTGTGCTACTTGTTGCTAATGTGCATCTACTTACAGCGTGGTTAGCTGCTTTAGGCCACTTAGCGCATCGTGTGCAACGCGCGAGATATTGTTGTTGGACAGATCAATGCGTCGCAGTCGCCGGAAGCTGGAGAAAGATTTTGCTGGCAGCTCAGTGATGAAATTCTGCTCCAAGCGCCTGTTAACGAAAAGTTGGAAACAATGGTTACAATGTACCTAAATTTGTTATCCAAGTGGTTAAACTTACAGTTCAGTGGTATCATCCGGCAGCGTAACGGGCACACTCGTCAGACTCTTCTCACGGCAATCGACAATGCCATCGGCACAGCGACAAGGGTGGGGGCAGCTGTTCTCCACGCCGCATTCCATTGGCGCATGCTCGGTGAGACCTGCAAGTGTGTATGTAGCAAGTGTGGCAAGTGTAAAACAAACTGCATCTTGAGCTGGTTATAGCGATTCATTCAGCGAACCAGAGCTGAGCCACTCGGCTTTGATTTGATCCACAGCAGTAGCCGAAGCAACCTCAACAGCAGCAACTACATAATTATGAATGCTACTGCAGCGCGCCAAGATGCAGCTGATGGCTGCCCCAGCTACAACTTAAGCTCCAACTGGAGCCACAGCTGCCGCTGGTCATAAATGTTTACCCACATAATTCCATAGCATTTTGTATACAAAACGAAAGTCAAACACACGCTAAGAAAATAAAATTCTGACTGAGGCGAATGCAAGATGCTCTTTTCTTATTTACTGCTAGAGTAATATTTTCAAATTTTTATTTTGATTGAATGATTTAATAGTCAGGTAGTAATCACTTTTGTGTTCGTTCTCTATTAGGAACTCTCTCGATGTAGATCTTCCTTGAACTATTATATCATCCCTTTCCCCTTTTAACTATTCCAAGATACTTTCCAGCAAAAGTTCATCCATTAAGAGCATATCTGGCCCAAAGTCTGAAGTGAATGCAATCAAAAATGAAATATGCCATTAAGAAGGCAACAACGATCGACTCAAATCAAATCAAATCAAATAGAATTAACGCCTCATTTAACATTGCGTTATTGACTAGCTTAAGTACCCAAGTGCCTGATGGAAGTCTGTAACTCTTTATGACATAGAGAGCATATCAAGTACAATATAACGATAGATGAAAAACTTGTTTCATGGCATCGTTTGGCGAACATTTTCCGCTTCATTGAGCACCAGAGTCAGAGTTTGGCGTTGTTCACTTTGCTTCAGAGTCAAGTCAAGTCGAGTCGAGTCGATCCATTGGGAGGCTTTCCAAATGCTGCTTTAGCCCGCAGCATCTGCATCCCAATCAAGCAAGCGATGACGGCGTTAAACGTTTTGGCAAACACACGATGATGATGGTGGCGACCCTCCCCTCAACCCCTGTTAAAACCCCTTCTGTCCCTTTATACCCCATTCTGCTGCTGCTGTCTTTGTTGTTATTCTTGTTGTTGTTATTGGCTTGAGTGGGCGGCACAGTGGGGCGTGCCCATATGACTGCTTATGATTTACAATGCTTTGTTCCAGTCAATACTGGCATATAAAACTAATTAATTTGGCATAGCTTTCTGAGGCCCCACGACATTTGTCCATTTTTGGAGGGCCTCAGCCCCCAAAGCGATGTCATGTGGTCCATACCTGAGCATTTGAACTCCTGATCGTGCAGGTCCGCCACGTTTTGGCCCTTCAGTTGCGACGGCGATTGGCAGCGCGTGTAGGGGGCGAGCCGCGGCGCGCTGCGTAGGTAGCGCGACAACCAGGATAAATGGCAATCGCAGGCGAACGGGTTATCCGAGAGGCGCAGCGCCCGCAATTTTCCCAATCCCCCGAAGGCATTGTGCGGCAGGGCGGTCAAGTTATTGTTATTCAGTGTGCTGTGCGGATACAAAAGAGAAGGCAGAAGCGAAAATCAGCGAGAGAGCCAGCTAGGTTAAGAGGTGGGACTTGGGGAAAATAAGTTGCATTATTGCACTATCAAGGGAATGCATCTTCTGCTCTTTGCTAAGCCACACTTAGGGATGGGCAAGAACACAATCGCGTCTGTAAAGACTTTTCTTTTACTGTTAGAGTACATAATTCATTCATTTATTCATTATTCAGTGATTGTCGCTTTTCAGCACTGCCCAACCATTGTCATAGATCATATTTCATATTAACCTTTACTCCAATATTTTTAAGAATTACTAATCGATTCTCAACACTGCTTATATGTATATATGTATGTTATACATAATATAATAAATTGACCAACCTCTCATTGGTTTGATTTCGTATAGCATTTCAGGCTGACTTTAAATTTTACTTGTCTGTCGTTATCTCACGTCCCTCATGTCCCTTACGTCTATCAAGTATTTCGATGTCTTAGCATATTTTTTTAATATAAATTATAATTTACATGTGATATTTTTGTATTTTCCGATATTCTGATTGTTTTTACTAACCTAACCTTTGTCAGTTTCAAGCCTTTAATCTGGTTCTTAATTATGTTCCAACACTGTTTACTTATAATTGCATTAACATTCTTGTATTGCAAAGAACTTATGATGTACAATAGAATGCTAAAGTATGTGATTAGGCTCGTTCCAATGTATTTGCCCATCCCTAATTGCACTGGCCAGTACTCACAGTATTTCCAGCTCCAACAATCCCTTGAAGGCATGCTCATCCATACATGTGATTTGATTGTTGTCTAGCTGTAGGCTCCGCAGCGACTGGGCGCCCTTAAAGACCCTCCGACCGACCGTTGTGATGACATTGTGCGAGATGTCCCTGTCGAGGCGAGGCGAGTCGAGGTTAGCAGGCAGGAAGGCAGCAGGCAGCAGGCAGACAGGCAGGCGGGAAGAGGAAGGATTTGAAAGTCAGTAAGTGTTTGTAATCTATAAGACTACTGCTACACCATATATGTAGGTAGATTATGTATAAATATAGTTGCTACAGATCTACGTTGATTACTTACAATCGCAAAAGACTCGCTGAACTTGTCACAAAGTTTTCAGGTATTGCCTTAAGTCGATTGTTGTTTAGGCGTCTGATTTATAGAGTAAAGTGTTGGTATATTTTGTTTTTTTTTTTTTTGTATTTTTTTGGCATTTTTGTTTGGTGTACGAGCATATTAGATACGCAAAACGAAACGCAACGAAAGTAGAGAGATATGCATAAAACGAAACGAGAAAAAGATACAAAAAAGTTAAACTCAAAACTCAACAAAAATCGAATTTTGCACAATATAAGTATAATATTATTAATTTATTAATTTTTGATATAGCTAGGCGCTATGTGCATCTAGGTCTATAAAGAGCGGCAAATTTTTGGTTAGTTCAAAAGGTGAATTAGTTGTAAAAGTCTCATGCACTAGCATCGAATCGGCAAGTCATTCGATTAGTTTGATATCCCAACTTTCGAATCGATGCAGCTCACTACTTACAGTCGCTCCAATGAAACCAAATCTTGCAACGCGTTCTTCTCAACGGTATGTATTTGATTGTCCGTCAGTTGTCTGTGAAATGAATATACAAATTTAATTAACGTTTGTTAATCAAAGATTTCAACGAGGGTTTATATTTTAGCTCGACAATTTTAACTAAAACTTTAATTCACAGTAAGATAACAAATCATTTAAGATATCTGTATATAAATTAATTCTAAATAAAACTTTATAGATTTTTAAAAAATTTGATTACTAAGCTCACGACCGAGGCTTAAACTGCCTTTAAAATAAACATCTATTACCGAAAAATTCTTTATTCATAGTAAAAATCTGAAGTATCTAATATCAAAAATAAATTATTTGACAATTTTTCTTGCTTAACTTTCGTCACTCCATTAGCTCCGCAAAAATCCTAATTGTCTGCTTGAGATTTGATATTTCTGATTTCATAAGGTAAACAAATATTAAATGAAATTCCCATTATCATTAGATAATTTATTGCTAACAATTTTTATTTTATCTAAGCCAAAGCGTTGGCCTATTGCAAAATGCAAATAAATTGTTGACTCTCAGTCGTAGAGTACAGTAAATATATATGTTGTGAGACCAGTTTCGTGCATACTTTCAATTTCAATTTACAGCTGATATTTATGGTAACGTTATCAAGACATTTGGTGTCACTTTGCATGCAACATTTTGTATTTCGTAATGATCAATTGGCGAGAAACTTAATTACGTGTTCTACGAGGCTTTAAAGAACTGCAATAGAACTTCTTAATTTTCCAAATTAAAAAAAATATGCAAAAAAAAATAATAATTGGGGAAATAATTAACTATTATATCTATAGTTATTATTGTAGACTGATATTAGCTAACTAAGTACTAAATATCTAAAAACTCGATTCGGCACAAAAATAAATATATAAAAGTTTCTTGAAAACATAATAAATAAGTGAAGTATTTAAATACGATATACAACTTATACTTACAGCATTCGCAGCTTGGTCAAGCGCTGAAAATCTGTCTCATATATCACGGTCAAATTGTTGCCCTGCAAATCGCTGGAAAATAAAAAAAAAGAAAGAGAAAATACAATTACGAGATCTCAACTTTCGATTGGGGATTGTCTTTAATTATGTTGCAACTCAAGTAGCTCGCTAATCGGAATCAGCTGGACAAATGCTGAACCATGTGCGCGCCGATAATAATTTTTAATTGCTTGTAAGACAAGGCACATGAACAACAACAAAAACAACAACAACAGAAGCAACAATCTGAGATATGAATTCAAGCAGCTGGAGAAGATGCAGATGGACTCAGAGCAATGCGAAGAAGAGAGAAGGGGAAAAGGGGATGCCGCGGTTGGAGCTGTAGCTGTTGAAAACGCAGTCTTTTGTCTGATAACAAAAAATATAATATTTAATCATTTAACATGCGCAGGAAGAAAACTTGTTTTTAGTTTTATGATGGCACAGAGAGACAAACGGACAGAGATACAGAAAATTTGTTACCTGTAGATGTCATAACAATGAAATGCAACCTAAGAGATACAAAATACCTGAAAAGAGCCACAGACCGTATGCGCATGCGCAGCCAGCAACAACAACCACCACTCGTTGTGCCTGGTGCCGCAGCTCAGCACAACTCAGCTGCTTTTTGAGTAAGGTTGGCAGCCAGATCTGAGCTACAACAGGTAGTGAGACCTTCAGTCTGGGCCCAGAGCCAGAGCCATAGCTACAAACGAGAAATATTTTTCAGCTTAAGCCTTAATGAAACTCGCATCAAGTGACCGATGAGCGCGTACACTGCGAGAAATCTATAAAGCGCAGGTCGCATATCAGAAATACAAACACAAAATTATGTCAAAAGTTTATTTAATATTTCGAATGAATTTTCAAATTTTCCACAGCTTCCAATTGATAGAGATAGTTAAGCGATAAAAAGTTATTTAACTGTTTTCGATAACTTTTTCAAAATGTATATATCAATGAAAGTCCATTAAACCGTAAACTTCTTCTTCTTCTTCTGTTCCTCTTTCCAGCTTTATAGTTTGTACCATTATTCTTCTTGATTTGAGTATCGCAAGTGCTAAAACTAAAAGTACTGTGATATAATCACTTACGGAACATCTTCTCTTCAATCACAGTGTAGAAATATGAGCAGGTCCAAGCTGCTACACACTACATATACATACGCACACCAGCAGAGATTTTAATGAGCTTAATATCTTGGCAAGATGTGGGCATCTGTTGCTTAGATTCAACTGATTACAGCGACCCATAGAGATACGGCTGAGACTTAAAACACAAGACAAAAACAAATGTAAACGAACAAAAAGGAAAAAAAAATACAAAAATAAAAGTCAAAGTCTCTTCTAATTGCTAGACATTTTTCAAAATATTTTTAAAAATAATTATAATAATCGCAAGTTGCTTTTCAGTTTCCAAGTCTTTGGCTTTGTGTGCTTAACTTTTTCTTTCCCTTTGAGCGCTGTGTTATAATCTTTGAAGATTTTGGCAGCTATAAATTAGGCTCACCCTTTTTGAATTTGCCTTAACTTGATTTTTTGCTTTTATTCTCGAGGTGTGAAAGGGCTTTCGAGCACAAATTGGGGTCTGAGTTCGGCAGGGTCGTGTGAGGTTACCGGCCAAAGTTGTATGCAAAACTGTTTTCGTGTCGATTGTTGAAAACGTGTGGGTGGCTGACTGTCAGACTGACTGACAGACAATCAGGCAGTTGGTTACCATTCTAATGCTAGTTCCTTCTCATCTTCTATCTCATTCCTCTGTAACTATGCCTGTCGCTTTGCTGTGTAATTAAATGGCAAGAGTCGGCCTGGTGTGGCTCTGAGTCCACATTGCTCTGGCCCCAACACCAACACCAGTCTCAGCCCCAGCCCCAGCCCTAGTTTTGCATTGGGCATTGTTTTTGCTATTCCAGTGTGCCTTGCCTGCCAATAGTTGTGGGCATGTTCAATATTTGATGTGCACAGCACACACAGACACACACATATGCGCCTCTCCTAAGTGTGTGTGTATGAGCTCCATGTAGAGTCTATGCTAGCATTAGGGTGACTCAACTCAACTGATGATTATCATAGCTAATATAAACAGTTCTTTTTATGTATGTATTCAGTCATTAACGTACCATCAATTAAAATGTCACAAAGAATCCTTTAATTAAGCCCAGCTGACTAGTTCCTAGTTCAGCAAAGCCTCTTGACTGCTTTTATTACACTTTATTTATTTTTTAATAAAAGGGTTACTGTGTTTGCGTAATTTCTGTGTGCGTTTTGTGGCTCTACTATAATTAAATGAAAACTAATGAATTAACATGCAGAAATGTGCGCAGCACTAAATAATGTATGTCAAACTCAAAATAAATTATAGCTTTCGGATTTGCAAATAAGTTGTAACAGCAGAGAGCTCTTTAACATATACTTGGAATTATGTTAAAGAGTTTATATTCATTGAAGTTCCTAAAATAACATAGTAATACTATACAAAAAATTGGAGTAGAATTCAAATGATATATAGAAGATATATATATATATATATATAAATATATACTTTATTTAATATTTAAAACATTGTTTTTAATAATATATTTAGGATATTCAGAGCTCCAGCTTTGGTCGATAGAAATAATTGCGCATAAATCAATATTGTCATACTATTAATAAACAAGCAAAATTTAATTATACACTTTGAATCAATTTAATATTCTCATATCTCAGTCGCTAGAAACCGCTTAAGCGAACAGTTTTTTCAATTACAATCAAAATCTGCTCCCTGGAGCTATAAATATTCAAGAAATTACTTGAGCTCTGAGCATTTTCCCTTCATGGATTTAAAAAAAAACTGTCAATCATATTTTTAAATATCTCCCCTCTCGCATTTTTGCAGCTCATGTTTCATTTTTCAATTAATTTTCATCTAAGTAGTACTCAGATTTCCACTACGTTTTTCTTTACTGCACGAATATGTTACCTTTTGTAAATATATACATGAGTTCTTTCATAGTTTTTAAATTTACCTTTCAATAAGTAGGTTCTCCTATGGTTCAGTACTTTGTCTGTCAGTCAGCCAGTCAACATTTTCCGTAATAACTTTTCCGTGGCTTGAAACACCCTGTGCCGGGCAGGCGCCTTGTATTTTAAAATGCAAATATGCCGTGCATGTTGATATGTATTCTGTTTCTGTTTCGGTTTCTGCTTTTGCTTTTTATTTTTCCTCTCTTTTTTTTGCCTCATATTGTTTCTTTTTTTTCTGTTCTGGTCGTTTTTGCTTTTTGCATAAAACAAATGTGTCCCTGAGCGCTATTTGACTGCTTATAACTGGGCTATGTTGTTGTTGCTCGACGTTGATATCTGTTATTAATTTATGTAGAGAAAAGGCAACAACAATTGTTGCAGTAGCAGCGCTTGCGACTGCAGCTTTTGAGGTCGCTGCGTAGCGGTCTACAGGTCTGTTGGGGCTTGATAGAGGCGGCTCGATAGAGGGCGTGGCATGGCATGGCATGGCTCAGCGTCGAGGCGCTACTCTGTGGTATTTTGCATACACTTGCTAATTGCCGGCGCGTTAATTTATGTGGCGTCCGCGTACGCAGACATTGGCTTAATGCATTTGCCCGTTTGCCAGTTTGCCAGTTGCATGCAACAATTGCCAAAGTGGCCGCCAGTTGCCACGCTGCTTGCCTCGTCGCTTGCGTCCCCTGATGCGCTTATGCTGCCTCCTTCGGCGACAATTAATAAACTTAATGGCAATTTAATGTACGACTCCGGAGACTCCAGCACAAGACGACAGATTTGTCTGTGCCGTTGCCTCCAACCATTCATACATTCATACATTCATCCATTTCCCGCGTTGTTATCGACACGAAATGGTCACGGCTTTATTTGCGTTTGTGGTTGTCGCTTGTCTATGCTGATTTTTATTTTTAAATGTATATACCAGAAGTGTTCAGCTGTGCTGGCCTGGTGTTATATATAAATATATATATATTTATATGTATATATAAATTATATAACATATCGTATGCTGCCATATAGATCATTGTCAAGGCTAAACCTAGCTCATGCAGTTCGCAATGCAAATAGATACACAGATAAGGGCCATATATACATGTTTATGGATATATGTGTGTGAAATTACTATCTGTGAGTGCTGGATTATCATATCACGGCCAACCCATCTACATAAAACATTGTTATATAAGCAGCTGCATATTGCAGTTTGTTGGTGTAATACATTTTTATTTTAGCCATCTGAATAGCTAAAAGCATAAATATATTTACACGACCCGATATAATATTTATTTAACAAAATATATTTTCTTTATTTAACTAACTATTAAATCTGAGAAGTGAATTTGTATATTTGTTTACTAACTGTTTTACCCTTGAACAACAAATTGAAGCTCTTAACGACCTGTATTTGTTTGTTTTATGAGTGCTCTAGTTGGTTATTTTTTAAGCTCCTAAGCATTTTCGGCTTAAGACTATTTTAGAATTTTTAACGCAAATATTTGTCTTTCTCATGACTTTTAAAATACTTAAATGAATTCAATAAATTTGTTGCTTAGCAGTTTGAGCAAGCTTCCATAGTAAATTATATGACTGTGTTACAATCGTTCTTAATTAAGCTTGAATAGTTTTTATCAACATTTAGGAACGCTTTTTGCTTTTTTTAAGACTTCCAAAATACGCAAACAAAAATTTGAAAAATATTCAGATTACTTTGTTTGTTTTTTTGTAGAGACCAACAAGTCTACAAACTGAAGACTGAATCACGTTTGAGCTGACAGGCATATGATAGACTAATTGATAGACGGATAAAAAAGACTTTATATATATATATATATGTATATATTTATATCAAGAATTAGATTGCATTGTTCCTAGTCTCAATCCAGAATAACCTTATTAATATTATTATAATTATTTTAGGGTCGCGAGATTTCTTTTAGGATAGTTTCTTGCCTCACCGAGATATTTTGTTGACCAATATTCATTTTAATTCAATCTGTTTCCGAATGAATACGAAATATACATAGACGTCTATGAATGTTAACCCTTATGCAGTCTATCCATAGCTTGATTGCACCAGTTTATAGTATTTTTATGGATCCCCAAACCAAGTACATATATAATCGACAGTTCGCGCATACAGCACAAAACACATTTATAGGTATTTTATATTAAGCGAGAGCATTAAAGCTTCTGAGTTTCTCAGACTTCATCCTGTTGTTGTTGTTGCTGATTTAATTGTCTTTTGATTGGGCATATACGTGTTGAAAATATGTGAATACAAATATATATATTTTTAATACTTACAGTCTTTCCACATCCGCTGATATTTTTCGCGGCACTTGCGTTAATCCACGATGCGAACAGTCGACGGTTAAACCACTGCAGGAGCAAACCCGCGGACAGCGCGCCTCAGTGATAACGCCCACTCCACCGCCGGGTATGTGAATGCCCACGGAGCCCAACCCACCACTGGAAATGGCTGAACTGCCAAAAACGCTCGAATACGGTTCAGCATGGACCGTGACAGCGGCTAGTACCAGAAGCAGCAGCAGGGGCAGGGGCTGGATTAGAGCCTTAGCTGTAGCCGTGGCTGTGGCTTTACAACGCGTCGGTGGTTGCAGCGTTGACGGTGTCGTCGTCCTGGACGGCGGCGCCATTGTGGCACATTTATAAGCAACGTGCCTAATTGAAAGTATCGAGTGCGTGTACGGACGCCACTTTGTCAACAGCAATCACGTTTCCACAAATATTTGCGCACGGCAAAAGGATTGTTGGCGACCGTTTACGTTTACCGTATTTTTCCTGTTTTTCACGTATTTTCCCGCACTTTGTATTTATCTATATATATTTATATATATATGTATATATGCGTGTATTTGATTGTTGCATTTCGTTGTTCGATATTCGTTGGTGATTTCGATGTTATTGTTGTTATACTGCGCGCTCCCGGCGCTCAGTTTATTTATTTTGACTTTTTGCAGCCCGTCGCGACCGCGCGCTTTGGAAGAACTGATAGCAGCTGGCCAGTTGCAATGGCAGCACCAGCAGCAGCGAGTGACGAGTTGCCAGATACGAGTAACGAGCGACGAGCGAACGCGTAGGTAGCCGTCCACTTAGTTAGGTAGGTGCGTCCAGCCGGAAATGCGCTGCGACTTAGTCTTCTTGTTGCTGCTGTTGGTTGCTTTGAGATACGCACGCACTGGCGCTGGCACTTGGCTGTCAGCAGTTCAGAGACGCCTCGTCGGCAACTTCATCATGAGGTCCGTTCGGCTGTGACCTGCTGCGCGCATCTGCAACGAAATAGAAAGAGAGATAGAGAGACAATGAGAGTGAGAACGAGAGTGAGAGCATCAAGCAGAATGTCAGGAAAAATCATGAAAAATTATCTATAAATTCGGCAAGCGTGTCTATGTCAATGCAATGCCAGGAAATTGTTACCGACTGCGATATAAATATACGGACGCATAGACAAATATATGTATATATGTATATCTATATATGATATGTATGTGTGCATTGCATGAATGCCACACTTTATATCACTTAAATAAAAAATAAAATAAAACTGAAACTAATGTGACAGTTGCTATTTGATGGGTTGTACATAAAGTTCTAAATATGTGTCATTTGTGGCCATAACAATTACGGAATAATTCGAAGTCTATTGTTGTTTTTGACTAGAACAAGAATAATATATAATTCTTAAATATTAATTTAATCTTAAACAACAACATCTTTTAAATTGATCGTATAATCTAAAAGATTTGTCATGATACAAGCAATTTAGAGTAAGAAAGAAATGATACATATTTTTAATTTATAAATAATATTGTATAGTATAATCAAAACTTAAAATTTCACTATTTTTTAACTTGTTTTTTATAATATAGATATGCAACAAATACATATGTATATCCACATAGTATTATACTTCTTGAAATACTTTTCTCATTATTTCAAATAGTTTCGATATTTAAAATTTATAAATAATATTTATTTTACTTTAAACTATTTGTTATTTTCATAAAGGCTGATACTTAGCCATATAAGGTATAGTTCAAGTTAAACGACATTTTCAGTATTTCTATTTTTAATTTCACCTTCGATTGAGTAAAAGAAAACTCACATTTTTCAAATGTCGGTAACGACTATTAAGGTCCTCTTCCATATTTACCCATTGGTAATACTCTATCAACAATTCTTGAGGGTTAGTTTTTCCTTTATTTTGTTTTTATCGAACCACCTGTCAGTAGCAGTAGCTGACAGCTCCAAAAGCAAGAAGACTAATCACCCTAGTCATAGAACTATTATTATAGAGTCTTGCATTGGCAACATATGTTTCCTTAAGTACCCTAAGAACCTGTAGCTAACATGCAGAGAGCTCACAGGAAGAAAACAAAATAACTAATGACTCAACCAACTTATGGACTTGCGGTCTGTATGATAAAAGAGAACATGTGTTTTGATAACTTTCCCACTATGCCCTAGCGAAATTACTCAGAATTAGAATGTATGCTGATTAGGCAATTCCGTATTCATTCACTATCCAATTAAGCCATTCATTTGTTAATTGGATCCACATTTTTCTTGGGAATCTTAAAAGCCTACGCTCTTTTTTGAGCTAACCTGAACTATTTTACCCTCATTTAAAGATAGCTGGACAGTAAACAATTAGATTTAAGACTTAAGTGAGCACTTTGGCTCAATTAAATGTGTCTAGAAATTGTGTTTGTCGTCGTCTTCTTCTAAAGTAGTGGTCCTCAATCTGTTAGTTCCTTAGCTCTTCCACTCGAAATCAGTCACAAACTCTACACTCTACCGCTGCCCAAATCAGATCTATATTTAGTGCACTTGTGCACTGTGTGGTCTTGCCCCCATCTCGCTCTCCCTCTCTCTCTCTCTCCCTTTCCATCTCTAATTCCAACATTTCCATTTCCATCTGTGTCTCATGCCCCCGTTTGTGGCACACTTCCCGCTGTCTCCTG
Source organism: Drosophila leonis (assembly GCA_035045365.1). Classification (NCBI taxonomy): domain Eukaryota; kingdom Metazoa; phylum Arthropoda; class Insecta; order Diptera; family Drosophilidae; genus Drosophila; species Drosophila leonis. The sequence goes on from JAWNPC010000835.1 coordinate 1,348,823, forward strand.
TTTGTCTGTCATGTTGTGTATTTAATTTGCAAATTGACATGTTATATATATACTCTGTCCCGTTCTCTATCTCTCGCTCTCGCACTCTCGATACCATATTTTGAAATTAATTGTTTAAATTAACATTCGGATAGCTGACAGCAGCGATTGACTTGAAATTTGATTGAGAATATGAATGATAACGAGACATAGCTCCAACTCGAGTAATCTCTGTGAGTAAAGGGGAATGGGGAGGCTGAGGGAGCCACCTGTCAAATGTTCTTAACTGCCAATCAACAAAACTCAATGAACATTGCTCGGCAAATGTAATTTAACAAGCTTGGGAAAGCATTTATATGCTCTCTAAGAGACGATACTATGCGGGAGACTTGATTGACTTGAGAGGCTATTGAATATATTTAAATAATTTAGATCTCTAGAGTGGGTCTTACATACCAATGTTGCTAAAGTCTGCGCCGAAAACCGAAAAATAAATATCTAATCAACAATATATTTCAGTGAGTAAATGGAAATGAATATATATATATAGAGTAATATTATAATTATAAAAAAATCGAACTTAATTTATTGAGTCTATGATTGATTAGATTTCTCTTAGTAACGTTAGGATCTCAGCATGTACTCAATCAAAGGGTATTTTACAGTTAAGCAAATCAACTTAAAGAACACCTACTGCTTGTGTGTTGGAGCATGCTGTTGTATATTCGCATGGAGCTGCCTATCAAAGGCATGCCAAGCACGGGCAGCCAGCCACCCACCATCCATTCGACGAGCCTTTAATCAAAAATTTATCATTTCTCTAGCACAAAAATATTTTTGCAGCAAAGGCATGCCTTTCTTCCTATAATGATGATGACGTTGTCAATGCTGCTGCTGATGATGATGATGATTATGAAGAGAAAACGGAAATGTGGGGTAAAATGCTCAAAAGATGTAATCACTGCATTGTCACCAACCGGAGACGGGCCTCAGTCTCAAAACTCAGATTCAGTTTCTGAATTTTGGTTGGGAAAGATTGTGTGTGTGTGTGTGGGGGGCAGGGGAGGCAGTCATGGAGGCAGCACTCGACTCTCTTGAGTTTATATGAAACATAAATCAGTGAAATTCTATACATGCCAATGATTGTCTACTCTTTGGCTTCAGTACACACACAAAAATTCCAAAGGCAAAATTCAATGCATGCCAATAACTCGTTACTCGTACCATAAACCAAAAGGCCAGAAAGCAGATGCCACTGCCCGGGGACTTGTATACAAGTCTAATGAAAAGACGACAGCGGTGGCAGGCGGACAGCAGCAACTCAACCACAATCAGCACCACAATCCCACCCACATCCCACACTGTCTGTCCGGGTTTATTAAGATAACGCGTGAAAAAGCGAGTGACATTTGGGCAAACAGTGAACCGCACTATTCAAATAGTTCTGTGAGAGAGACATAGACGGGTTGGTCTCCTAGATTAATGAGCGTCAGCAACTAAGAGTTGCCTTGAAACAATAGATTTATGTAGAGCCACTGGCGCTCTTTACATCTATATAGTTATGCCCACAATCTGTTGTTTGGCGAAATGACTACTCCTCGGGCCATGGGCTCTTGTGGATTTTCCAATAAATTACGCTTAAGTATGCACTTAATTCAAATAATGCCAAGTTGCACGCCTTCATCTGGAAGGGGCCGCGGCCGTGGAGGCAGGAGGCAGAAGGCACAGGGACTATACTTGTCGTGTGCTGCCCTCAAGTGATTTGTTTTTGTGTGGCTTATACAAGTTGGGTCCCTCCATCCAGGAGAGTCGATGTGTGTGTGTGTTTGCCATTGCTTATGACATGTGTCAAATTCGTGTTGTGCTCCTCTCAACTTGTCTGGCTCAGCTGTCCAGATAAGCTGCATCAGAGTCGGGGCTCAGGGTGAACTTTATGAATGTGTTGATATTTTTTATAAACACCCAGTCAAAGGGATTAAGCTGTAGTCAGAAAAGTGAAAAACTGCACGAGTTGTAGCTTCATCAAGAGTATTACGAAAAGAGCTGTTGTCCGCAGGTCACAGGCAAACCTAAAGACCCAAAGGGTCCGTGCCTTTATCTTGTATATGCTATTGGAATATCAATCATAACTAGATTTATTAGCACTTAAACAAATATCAAACAAAAACAAAAAATCTCACTCAAATATTGACAAGGCAAACAAGATAGAAGAACACAGTTAGAAGCAGCCAAGGGTTGGGTAAGTTCACGAACTACAAGAAATTTTCCACACGCACAAGGAAATGTATTTGGAAAGCAACAGCTTCAATTCATTTGAATCGAATATAAAACACTTTAACATCATGAAAGAAAACAGCAGCTCATTCATATTTTCAATTGCATACATGATTGGATTATAATGGATATTTAATTTTAAATTGCATCTGAGCAGAAACAACACTCTATGGATGATCATCTTAAAAGAAATAAAAAAAAAACTAAAAAGATGGAATTTAATACGTAAATAAAATATATTTATATACTCCATCGAAAATGGAAGCGATTTTGTCAATGAATATTTTTGCTCAAAAATGTCAGTTATTAAATATAGTTTAATTTCTATAATTATTTTATGAAAAAAAAAGAATTTAAATTCTTTTGAATTCACATTAATTATATTGTAGATTTAAGCGCCGAGAATCCACAATGGATTTTAATTTTTAGTTGGGTTTTGGAACTTTGCCAATATTTTAAAGGGCAACAAATAATTATTTTTCTAAAAAAAATTCATAGTCTTTAATAGCATTTCATGTAGCTTAGCAATATATGCTTTGTTCTTCTATATATAAGCTTTGCTTCCTATCCCGATCATTTTACAAAATGCCATTCAGCTGGAATTGCTGCCAAGTATGTCAAGACTTAAGACTAATTAAAGGCCTTCCTTTTCCATGTAACATTATATCTATTCATCTGGACCACGTACAATGTCCAGCTGCATTTTTTCACTCGTGCTCTGGCATTTCCGCAGCCTCTTCCATCAGCATCCACAATGTGACACACTGTGTGTGCGTGCTCCCCCGCAACTCCTGCGAAAGCATTGCCAGTTAGCATTACAAATGCTGCATAAAAGGAAAGGAGAAATAACCCCTTTTCTGTATGCTATGTATGCTATATAGCAGCATAGCATGAAGCGTGGTCAGCGCTCAATGAATTGTATTAAGGCAATGCCACAGATGGAGACTGAATGAGTAAGTGACTGACTGAGACTGAAAGTCTCAGGGTTTTTCTCTCTTCATTTTTTTATTATTATTATTTGTAATCCCATCTTCAGAGCCGGAAGTGTCGCATACTTTAACGGATACACCGGCTTAATTATGTGCATAACATACTATATATAACATATATATATACATATAAATGTTTGTTATACATACAATCCCTAGACAGTGTCGTGGCATGAAATGACAAAACACGTACATTAATTGCTCCACATTCATACAGCTGGAGACGAAGTCAGTCAGAGTTGTGTTAGAGAGCCATGAGTGTCCCCCAGGAGATACAGAGTGAAAAGAAAGAAAGCGCAAAGGTCTCGACAAAGCCAACCAGGCTTATAATTTATTAATCTATGCATAGCACACACACACGCACATACACATACACATACACATACACATACACACACCCATACACCCATACACTCGCACAGCAACTGGGAGCTGCACAACAACAACAACAAATAATTCCATTTCATGCCGCTCAACTTTCTACGGCTCTGGCAATGCTGAATCCAGGTCCAGGTCCAGCTCCAGCTCCAGACACTACATGTCACTTTAATCTCTTAGAAGTGTCACTTTTGCAGCTCTTCAAGTGTTTGTGTGTTGTCTCTTTGCCTTTAGGTGGGGGCGATGTAAACAATGTGCTGCCGCTAGTTGAATTTGAATTTTCAATTTTGATAAGCAACAAAAAGCATAATAACACATCAAATTGCATGCGGAGCTGCGAGGGTGATCGAGAGAGAGAGAGAAAAGGAATTGAGGATATAAGTGCTTTATATGCCAGATATAATACTATACGACCCAAGGTCTGCCCTTCGGATGCAAACCTTATGGTAATGAAGTGAAGCAGCTGTTTTTGAGAACTGAATTTGAATACAAGTCATCGTACAGTGTGACAAGGTGTGTACAAAATGTAAAATTTAATTTTGTTTCTTATCCTTGAGTTTTTCAAAAATAAATTTCACTTCAGAATAATTTAAATATTTTTTTTTTCATTTACCATTTTATTTTTTTTTTATCAGACTCGAATTTGTTTTTTAAAGAACAATGTTAATATTGTATAATATAAGAACACGCATGAGTTTAATGAGGTGGTTATAGAATAGGCACTTTACAAACTAAAATCAAACTCTTATTTATTGAATGCTAACAAATCATTTATAAATTGATAAAAGTAATTTACCTAATAAATTCAAATTACGATGAACTAAATTTGATGTCGAGTTTATAGGTTATGTAGATTAAGTTGTAAAAATCCAAATATGAGAAATCTGTTTCACTTAACACTCGTTCCACTGTGCATTTCGTTACGATTTACATTAGATACAGCAGCAGCAGCGATACACTGTTACAGACAGTGAGCGAGACAAGTTGACTGACTACTTGAACAATCAAATTCAATTTATGCCAACAGCCACACATTCATTTTCATTTTCATTTTCATTTATAATTTCATATTCAGTTTTCGTTTCTTGATCAACACAAGTGACGCTGACGATGGGCGATCAAGTGTCGCTCGCACCTCAAAATTAGGCGCTACAGTGCGGCAGAGCAGAGAGGGGCAAAGGTTGGATAGAGGGAGCTGCGTTGGAGTATTATGGCAGATTATGCTGCTCTATTTGATTTAGACTTGATTTGGATTTATTATGACAATGGCGCCTCAAGTGCCGTTGCTGTGCTTATCTTTTGTTTGTGTTTGTGTTTGTGTGTGTGGGATCATCTAAAAAAAGCTTAAAATTATTTAAGTTTCTTCTTCTTCTTCTTTTCTGTTGCTCATTTGTTGTTTCTTTGTATTTGGGGTTATAGCATCAACATCAGCTGGGGCCCGCAACTTATTACGAGGCTGAAAAAATAAACCAAACATAAACCCGAATTTCCATGTTAGGTTATAAAATGTTTCGTGCTATTTCACAAATGCATAAAAAAGAAAGAGAAGACGAAAAATTCAACTTAGACTAGGCCTTACAGCAGTGCCCCGTTCCACTCTCCAGCCCAAACCCAAGCCCAGTTCCAATCCCATCCGTGGCGCAGCACCAGGTGCAATGCATTGCTGTTGAAGGCCGCTTTGTTTTCGTCGGGGTTTACGGGGTCAGGTAGTTTCGGCTGAATGCCCGAGCATTGTTTTTCATCCCGCTACAGGGAATTCAGCTACATAGAACAACAACAACAACAATATCAGCAACGAGAACAACAACAAAGATTCTAACTACATACGCCAGACCGTCTCAGCGCAACTCACTGCTGCATGCGTCACAGGGATTAGGACTTGTGCAGGTAGTAAATTTTCCAAGCACGAGAGTCGCCACAGAATTATAAGAAGTCAGAGGCAAAAGAGGGCAGCATAAAATGGAACTTGCTGTCATAAATATATGGAAAGCGGGTACCCTTTGGAATATTTCATTTCGCAATTCTCAAAGTTAGAGACCGCAACGACAGAGAAAGATATAAGCAGCGAGAGAGAGAGAGAAAGAGAGGGAGAGAAAGAGTATGAGAGAGAGAAAGAGCCAAGAGTAGTGAAAATCGCAAATAAGCGAAATCGAGCCTGGCTCTCTTTTGAGAGATAATGAAAAATCGGACTTGGGCAGTGATATTGAAAGAGAGGGAAATATACTACTGCCTGAGCGAGAGAAACACGATAGAATGAAAGAGTAACTGAAAAAAGGGAGATAAAGAATTCTATGTAAAGAGAGCAAAATGGGGGAAGAGAAAGAAAAGAAAACAGAGAAAGAGTCACAATAAGAGCCCATCTCCCTTTGTCTCAAAAACTAAATGGCAGAGTAAGAGAGAACAAGTAAGAGTGCTCTAGTCGAGACTGCTGGACTAGGAGATACCCTGAACCCTGCGATGATCCGATATTCCGATAACTTTTCGATTATTTTATATGTGTATATGTACATTAAACCAACACATACAGACACACATGTACACTCACGCATAAGCACGCGCTCTGCTAACTGCGCAGTTTAAGCAGCGACTGCGCTTGGGCTGCGCTTGTGCTACAGTATGGGCTATATTGTTGAAACTTATTTCTTCAATAAGTTTACATAACGCCTTCTTCTGCCTGTTACATACATTTTCATGAATGAAAAAGAATATTTTGGATTTCACTGAATTTAAATCAGCAATTATGCAATTATTTCAAATCGAATTCCCACACAAAATACCTAAATCTTGATAATCACGTGCTGATCGTTTTTGGGTAATGCCATAAAATCTAAAGACCAAACACAACCTCATTTTAATTTAAACCTAGTAAAGATATTTGTTGTAACTTGGTGCTACTGATTTTGTAACTTTTGTTGGAGTATCGTGTGGATGTTATTTAACTAGACACGTTACTGTTCTTGTGGGTGTAGCATTTAGCCAAGGTGAAGAGCTTTTTTAAACCTGAACTGAATGTTAGATGAAGCGATTCGGTAAATGTGATTTAAAAATCATAAGTCTTTTAGTACAGATCGAGTTTCAAAATAAATCAATTAAAATTAGGAAATATTGAAACCCTTAAAGTTTTTTGAGCAAAGCTTTAAAGCCTTCAGCAAAGTAAGAGGAATGTTGAGTTATTAAATTTGCCAATTCTTTTTAAGAGCCTCATTAAATGCCGGGTTTGATTATTCCCATCAATATCAATTATTATTAAAGGAACACTCTTCTCTCTTCTCCAGCCTTGCTTTTCGACTAGTTTATTATTTTGTCTTGCGAAAAACATGTTTAATAAGTGCCAAAGTTTTTTTGTTGCCCCACTTAATGGCTAATAAATCTAGGCTGTTACACATTGTGGTCTAATAATAAAAATACATTTAGCCATTCGCCATGTTCGAAAAGAAATAATAATAATGTCGCGAGCCTATATTAATTTTATGGGGTCTCCATAACTTCCCCAAAAGCCCACTTCATAAATAAATACAGATGATACCACCACCGGGACAAGTGCAATGCTTTGCAAAATTTATATATCGATCGATGCGACAGCTCTGAGTAACTTTAATATTTTAACAATATGATAAAAGTTGAGAATATTTTATAAATACTTTTAGACCGCACATATTGTCCACCAAAAATACAATTCACGGGCTCATGAAGTGTGCGCAAAGTATCGCATCGAAGAGCTGCTGCTCTCTGTTCACAGTATTCATACCCTGTTTACAATAAATAATGGTAAAGAGGGTATGACAGACTGCAAATTGAGCAAACGAAACGAACTCGCCGAGTGGTATAGAATACAAATTATCGACTATTGACTTCGATTAGATTGATTAAACGTAAGATTGAACCCTTAGACAAATTAACACAACTTTAAGGCGTACACTATACAAGAAGTATTTGTAGAAGAAGATAGTATACCATTTCCATTTCTTCATATATCTCGAGAATTATGAGAAAACAAATTGAAGACAATTGTATACTTGGAACATTGAGCTGCGGAAATTGATATTTTCTAAATAGATTCAAAATAAGCATAAACATTTGAAAAGCTTTTACTTTTAATAAATCGTCATACATTTTAAACACTTCAAACAGGTGCTGGGCATCTTCTAGTCAAGCACTCTTCACTAGGGCACTTTAACTTGTCTCTGTTGTATCTGTATTGTTGTTGTTTCTGATGTTGCTGTTGTTGTTGGATGGTCCTCTATGCACATTGGTATCAAATTTCATGGCTTTCACAATGGGCCCACAGTCGAGTGCGTGCTGATGACAGATTTTCTGTCCGCCAGGGCGTCGATTTTCGTTTCGTTGAAAGTCATTTTTACTCATTTATTGTCACCGTTAGTGGGCGCACAAGTGTGCCTGTGTGTATGTGTGCATGTCTGTCAGTGTATGTGTATCCTTACAAGTACATACACGGCGGGCAGCCAGAGCCATAGCCAGAGCCAGAGCCTGAGTATTGATTCCACTTCCCGAGTCGCTGCGGGACGCCCAGTCAGTCAGTCAGCCCAAAGCCCAATTGACATGACTCAACAACAGTCATGTCCAATACATATATATATATTTAATATATATATATATATATATATATATATATATATATATATATATATTTATATATATCGCATACTCTTCCTCGTTGCCCCGATACTCGCTCAACAGCTGGCTTCTCCTTTGGGGCCTGCTTGTGTACTTATTAAATATTTAAAAGCTTGGCCTTTGTTTCAGACAGCGCACCACGGCAAATACTTAATAATAATTTTTAACAACTGCCGCAAACTCTGCAGGTTACCACACCGTCATGTAATTCATTTTCATTGCCCCGATCCCAGACATCGGTGCTTTGATAAACTGCACGCACAGTGAAAGAGAGCGACTTCTCTTTCTTACGTGGACTCCCTGCCAATCGCTGAGTTCAGAAGTTTGAGTTGCGCTCACATTTTAAATTATGGTTTGTTGCGTTTAAAATACAAATTACATATATACCTTTGGGTATATATGTATTTACGTACATTCTGACTCATACGCATACCCAGACTCATAAAGCAAGTGGGTCAACACAGGTAAGACACAATGAGTGCTTATTAAACGGTTCCCATTTGCTTATTGTACAAATATTTCTAAAGAAAGGCAATTGCTTTGGTTCTTTGGCTCTGTGGCTCTGTGGCTTCCACACGCTACCTTCACAAGAAGACACTTTACAGTTGGGTTTACGAAGGCAGTTAATTATGGTTTCTAACCGATTCTGAAGTTACAATACTACAAAGTATAGGAAATGCCCGATGATTATTTATTATTTATTATTTCACATGCAACAAAAGAAAACGGAGTTGACAAGTGTTTCCGGCTTTAAATCAATATTTAACTTAAAGGATTGTCAATCAAGTTAAACAATTTATTCGAAAAGATAATGCCAGATAATGGTTACTTAAAGTACACGCTATTCCTGAACTCTTTAGATACTTTTCGATTCAAGTTGAAGATTCATAGAACATAAATATATATATATATACTATATGTTTGTGTGTGTGTGTGTGGATCAGAAATGTTGTTTATATACATATTTTGTGATATAATAATATAGGTATTAATTATGATAATAAAATAATATTAGGAAAATACAGCAAAAATAAGTACTTTTAAATATTTATATATAAAATTTATGTTCTTATAATTTAAATTTGGAACAAGCTTGAAATTAAAAGTAATAGCAATCGATATAATTATTAACTATAAATAACATGCTACCTATTTTGTACATTTATTTATTGTTACTATGAACCTAACAGGTGATACGTCCTTTAAAGTGAATTCCGTATGCTTTTGGATAAATGTCAGCTGCTACCCTTTCAACTTGCTTATTAAATGACCTTTACTTTTCAATATACATCCAAGAAAAGGTTGTAAAAAACAAAGAACTATTTTTAACAACTAAGATTTATAATTAGAAAAAAACGTTTATTATTGATGAATTTCGACATATTAATTTGGGTGAAGGACTATTATTTTGTCATTTGTATATAAATAAGACTGAAATTTATTAATATGAATTTTCCGTAGTTCGCTAAAATATGCTTGATGTGGTATGTATAATTAAGTTTATATGTTAATTGAAAACTTAAATCTATATGATTCTTCGTTCATTTCTTTGAAAAATTTTTTTATTCTAATTAAAATTGGAAATGCATATAAAAGTGTTTTTTTTTATCATTTCATTTAATTTTCCACTTGGAAAATTGGATTTCCAAATCATTTAGAAATCGCACAAGTTTTAAGGCACAGAAGAACTGAGACATTTTAAAGTCCTCAAAACTCAAAGCAATGCTCAAAACTTTTATTTTATTATTCGAATAGCGTCTTTTGCCAAGCTAAAGAAAATTCCTTTCAATTTCATTTAGCTCAAGCTTTGGCTTTATGTTAACCAACTGCTAAGAAATAGGTGAGCGAAAAAAATTTCTCTGAGTTTCGTACCCCCTTTTAATATTCATGCTCAACTGAGCCGAAACATTTCAACTCATTTTGCAGCTGAGTTAACTCATACATATATATAAATATATAAAGGTATATATACATATATAGTTGTTGATCCAGCTGTTGTACGTTAATTTAGCAAGCACATAGGACTAAAGCTTTACTTAAATTCACTCGCAATCTCTTCAGCTTGTTGAGGCTTCCTTCGCCTGGCGCTCAAGTGTTAATTCTATTTGTAGTTGTTGCTCTGAGTGGGTTACACACTAAACCTTAACCCTTAACCCCTAACCCCTAATCCTCTTGCTGCTTCAGCTGCCCACTTCTCCACTCTTCACTGTAGTACATTCAACTAACACTCGTTTTAGCCGCAGTTAGCTGGCTGCAACCCGGGCGCCAAAAACTCTGCTTCGTTCGAGACAAAAAAGACACACCAACAACAACAACAGAAACTTAACTACCATGCCAGGCATGCCTATGCGGACTTGCAACCCCCCTCAGTACCTACCCCTCATCCGTGTCTTGCAACCCCTCAACCCTTGCTCCGCTGCTGGCTGCTGCACATGCAACTGCTGCTGTAGCTGCATTTGTCGTCGTCTGATTTCAGCAAATATTTGCAAATTTACGTTGACTGTGTGTAACCCCAGCTTGGCCCGTGACGACGACCCCGCTGGCACTAACTGGAGCCGGAGGGGGAATGGGGCAACAAAGTCCGGGGTGCGGTTGGCATGCCAGCGGCATTAGCGACAACTGTCGTAGAGTGGCACTTAATGAGCAACGGCTGCTGCTGTTGCTGTGGCAGCTACTCTGCTGCAGTGGCCCGCATGCCACACTGTGCGAACGAGACAGAGCAACAAATAAAGTTGAAGTTATGCACGCTGGCCATGCAATTGCCTGGCTGCAGCAAAATGTATCTTACGGATGCGCACAAACGTTCATTGTAACTGGTACAAGAGTCGCCGGTCGCCGGTCGCCAGTCGCCGGTCCTCGGTCGTCGTTCGTCGGTTGCCGCCCGTCGGTCGACAGTTGCCAGTTGGCTGACTGTTACAGATTCTTCTTTAGCGTTGCAGTAATTTGACTTGATTTGTTTAAGCTGCCACATACACACACACAGTCGAATGGACCCCTACTAAATGACAAATGTGCCGCTACCATATAATCGCATTAAAGACCAGTCGCTGCTGTTGCTGCTGCTGCATATGTCATGCTCATTAAATTTGTATTTATAATAGTCGCCAGCTAAATCGCCTTAGTTTGGCTACGCCCGTGCTTACTGGCAATAATGGTAATCATCGTAATTTTTCGATAGCAGATAGGAAAGTGTCGCTGGCTGTTGTTGTCGCAGTTGCCGTTGCTGCTGCTGCTGCTGCTGTTGATGTTCCTTGACTAGGCAAATTGCAAAATTAATTAAATTTTTGCATAACTTTCGAACGGCATAACAACTGATTCCTTGTTGTTGCTTTAGCCGACTTTGTTGGATAACTTCAGTGCGTTGATTGGCGCGCTGTGGTTAGTGGTCGTCGTTCGTTCGGTCTTTCGGCTTACCCATTGAGTGGACAGCGGTTTACGCGGCAAAGAGTTGAAAAAATAAAAACGAAGGCAGGCGGCAGTCGGTTGGTAGCCCAGCCCGCTCCATGGTTTAACATTTCTCGTACATGCAAGTGACAAGGCAATATCCGTCACGCAAACAGCAGCAACAACTACAGCAGCAACACCCTGCCACCAACAGCAGCAACGATAACAACAGCAGTCAAGCACAATGGTAAGAAATCAATGACCAATTTTGCTACATTTAATTTTTAACATTTTTTACGTTTAAATATTTATTTATATTTATAAAGCAATCAACAACTTAAGTCTTGCTTTAGTCATAGGTGCTTTGGTAAACTGTAATCGACAGATACTACTTTTAACTAGATGATATTGTGTCATTCGATTAAAATAGTTAAAGCCATTACAAATTTAATAGATTTAAAATATATGCCAAGAGTTGCATTGTTAACATCTGAAGATCGAAGCCAAACTCCTAATTGATGTTTCAAGCATTACAAATGTCGCATTATGGTCAGAGAGAGAAAGCAATTGTTTGCAATAATCGTTTGTAAATAGTTATCGACTTATCGATAATTATTATTTATTATTAATTATGTGTTTTTTAAATAAAAATAAATAAATGCTAATGTATATTTGTGAATGAATTAACTTACCCTTTTATTTATTTCCAAAAACAAGGACAGATGCTGCGATTGGAAATTATCTGAAAATTATATAAAAGAATATGTAAGTACTCAATATAACATGATATTAAGTGGTGTAGTTAACTGAAAGTTGCATCAATAAATTAATTTCATAAGCTTAGACAGACTATATTGCCTCTTTTGAATTTCAATAGCCAAATTGCCAACAAGGCTTCATTCGGCAATTTAAGCAAAACCTATTGTACAACACCAATACATATATCTTCCATATGCGTCTATTATGGTTTTTCTCGGAATTGTTGCAATTGTTGTTACCAGCACAAATATAATTTTCTAAGAGTTTTCGAGGGCGGAATTCCTTTGCTAGAGTTTCCTTTTATGCGGTGTTTGCGGTTTAGGTATGGGGTACAGATCAAGGTGTCGCCGCTCTCATTATCTACCTGTGCGGCGTTTAGATACTCAAAATGTTCCAGAGAATAGAATAGTAGGCGTTATAAGATTTACAGCAGATTTCTATGACGCAATGTATCTGCCAACTGCTCAGTTTATAATTCAAATGTTGTGGATTAATTATCGATAACTAAGCAATGAAAACTCATAAATTGCTACGCAACAATAAATTGGTATTTTATGGAGTGGCGTTAACTTTGGACGACATCAAAAGGCGCAATTACTCTGACGCAATCTGTTCAAGATTATGAGCCAACACATGCCACTCAACATATGGCATATATGCATGTTACTCTATATGCATGTATATACATACATATATATGGATATAATATGCAAATTGAATTGGCCAACGAATTATTTTGGCCATTTAACTGCCATTATTGTCCACTGTGCGCGCTGTGGTTAGCTGTCCTGGTGAAATTATTATTCATCGCTTGTTGGGAACGACCACACGACGACGACGACGACGGCGACAACGACGACGCCGCAGCTGGCGTTGACAGCGCTGCCGCAGTTGGCGCACGAGTTAATTACGGTCCATTAGACTGCACAAGGGGTGTTTATTACCACATCAGTGGTGCCGCCAGCGCCACCACCAGGACACGAGCCAAGCGAGCCAAGCGACATACAACATGATTGAAACTAGAAATTTGCTAGCTAGCTCTTTGTGCATGACTCTGTGTGTGTGTGAACATGAAATCAGTTAGAAAATCAGCTTTGACATGGAAATTGCGTCGCGCTGCAAAGCGTCAAGTGAGAAACCACCTAAAGAACAATTCATTGAAAGTGCGCATTCGTTCGTTTTCGACCAATTCCTGATGAAGATCGAAAAGCTTTCGTCACGCACTTTACTAATTGCGACGCAAGCGCTTTAGGATCCCAACCAAACCTGGCCATAACCTGGGCAAGGGCTAACGTTAAACCATTGTTGGGCTCCAAGTCTGGCGACAAAAATTTATTAAAATATTACGCAAGGCTGGGCAGTCAGTTTGTCCGCTCTAAAAGTGAGACCCGAAGAGGGAGAGAGGTAGATGAACTTGTGTTGTGTTTGCATAAAACTTTTTGCCAAACAAAACTTAGCTTTTCCCTTGTCAAACCGACAAACCGACAGCACATTGCTCCTTTTTAATACTCTGTTGTAAAATAGATTAAAAGAGTATATTGACAGGTATCTATATAATATATTTTAACAATTAGGCTTCAGGTTAAAACATTACATACTTTTCTGAATTCCACTTTATATTCCTTTAAATTTAATACGAAATTAATTTTTCTTTGTTTCAGCCTTAGAACCTCTTAATTGTTAGTTATTCATTTTAATTATTAATTATTAAACACAAATCTAAACAAAACCATTATACCCTGATTTCCCATTTTCAATGGGTTCAGGGTATAAAAATGGCATGTTCAATATACGCTGCTGTTAATAGTTCAGATGTGATCAAACATATAATTTCCAGAGCCACTCTCCCGGCTCAGCTTGAACAGGGTATAGTCAAGTTGGAAGTTATCGACTGACAAGTTCTTGCGGAACGTTTTTTTTTTATTTTGTGCGTTCGCCTCGCAAATTTTCAACAAATTTAGAAGAGCGGAAATTGCAAAGCATTCAGCGAGTTGAGTTATTTGTACGACTGCGTACAGTGGGCGGCCGGTCGGAAGTTAGGGGAGGGAGGGGAAGAGGAAAAGTTTTTTGCTACCCCAAGAGTTTGGCATACGGATTTCGAATTGTACGAGTTTTGTTCTGCAGAATGGTTGGGGGCTGCGAAGGCGTTGCTGCATCGACAAAATAAAAAGTTTTCGCGTTGTTTACATAACAAAAGCAGCTATGCGGGAGGGTAGGTGGGGTAAGAAAGCCAGGGGAGGGGAGGGGAGGAGACGGCATTTCGTTTGGGTGGCCTGTCAATTTGTGCATTGGAATTTAACAACATTCAGGGCTCGTGCTGCCCGGCTGCATGCACATAAATTGAAGTTTTATTGTTGCTGCTGCTACTGGCCATAAACAAAGTAATTAAATGCAAAAGCCAAGCAGTCAACAACATCGACGACAACAATAACAAAAACAACAAGAACAAGGAGTAGCCAAACGCAATTAAAGAGTTCAGAAAATGATTTTTTGTTTGGCTAACCGAAACGGATCCATCTCTGCTTTATATCACATCACATGTGCCCCAAACGCAAGCAAAAGGCGCAAAGGCGTAAAATTGAAGGCAAAAACAAAAGAGAAAACTTCTGAGTGCCGAAGATTGATTACTCTTGCATTCGATAAGGTCGGACTTGGTTCAAGGAGATACATTAAATCTCATTCAGTATAAAACTTTTCCAGCACAAATTTCTTCTATTCTAATAAATATAGTGTTTATTTGGATTATGAACAGATTTAATTGTATCTGAAACTCTTAAAGTTTAAATAAGCTGAATTAACTTAATACTGAATATACAAATATATTCATTTCAGGTAGACATAACTTAAGTAAAATACGTTGAAATGGTTGCCATTCTTAAGTCAAGCTATTACGATCTCAAAGTACAGTATATCATTCTACTCATTAAAAGGCGCCCCAATCGGATTGAGAAAAGTCTGATTAAAAATGGATGAATAATAATAAAAAAATGTATGCCATCGGGTATGAGCTAAAGTACTTCTATAATAACATTCATTCCAAGATTTATCGGGAAACTATATACAAAGCTGATTTATATACATATAAAGTACATAGTATTTTAATACACTTTGCGGACATCTTCTTTCATGAGTTACGTACAAAGTGAGATATTCATAACACCTCGAGGGAGCGTATTATGAAAAGGAAAATCTGCAATTGCTGCTGCTGCATGCATGCAAATAAACAGACTTCAGCAACGCGGCGCTAATTGACGCGACTGCAGAAATAGCGACGTTGACAGAGACGCCAACTGCGACTGCGATGCAGCTGCAGATGGAGACCAGCAATTGGAGTTGCGGCTGTTGACCGTTGTTGTAGCTAACTGACTGCCTGACGAACTGAGTGACTCGCAGAGACTGCCTGATATGTTAAGAGATGAGCGCGTGACACGATCTACAACACACGGCTCACAAGGCTTATTATAGATTTTTTACATTAAAGAATATAATTATCCTAGTATGTTTCCCTTTATTAGTTTTGAAATGAATCATATACAAATCATATTTTACACTCACGGGCATGCAAAACTTTAATAAGTTCTTCAATTTCTTCTTCTTTTTTTTGAAGACTACAAATGCCGATTATATTTATTCATGTCGCTTGTTCACTTATTTTTTGACTAAATATAATATTAAAACTTATCTAAATTTGTAAATCTTTAAAAATACATCTGCGCGTGAGATCGTATAAGCTATATCATAATTACATAAACGTAATTTCCTTAGATTATTTCTTCAGCGGATTCCATGACACATTCGGTAGGTATCATTAATTATGTCTTCTTTACGAGTTTACAGCCAATTAACCACTTAAATTAAATTATTTTATTGTATTTTTATGAAGCTTTGTGGCGGAAATTGTTATACAATTTTTGGGTAAAGCTTTGCGGCATTTTATGTTTCGAATTGATTAAATTGATGATCACTTTATGATTAAAAGTTAATACTAAAAGTGAAATACTTTGAAGTTTTGCATTAAGCCTACCGATGCTGGCTGCGTCACGAGCACATCTCCAGATCTTGATCTGCTGCAGTCGGCTTTTTTTCTGTATCATCTTAATTGGCAACAAGTGACAAGATTTTTTGCAATTTATTTAAATACAAGACAAATATTTGTTAAGTTTGTGGGCAGGTGTAAGAGTGAGACGTGGAAAAGGCAAAAACTCGGCTCAACTGTCCAAAACTAATGGAAATGGCGTCTAATTGCGAACTCAGCAACTCAACTATGTGACTACATTTGCTGTAGTTTGTTAGAGTTGTGGGCGGCATCCACAATACCCATGAGAAATTAACATTTACAATACACACACACACCCACTCATACACAGTGTAATTATCATCATTATGAGAGCAACAACAATCCATATAGCCAAGTGTTGTACAAACAAAAAAACTTTCTAGCATTTTGTTTTAGTTTGTACCGCAATTATTTATGAGTATTCCCGGAAAAATAAACTAAACTCCAAAAACAAGGGAATTTAAATAGAGTTTTACACTATTTTTACAGTTTCAGCTGAATTTATAAATTAGTCGACTCGTGTTCACAGAAACTATACAACTGAAAGTGGTTGAAGTGTTTTGTTTAATATGTAATATAAATAAACTATTTAATGCTTATAGCTGAAGCTTAATTTTTATCAATATTTTAGTTGCATTTCTGTGATATTAATGTACTTAAAATAGAATGCATAGTATAAAGAATGGTCTGAATAAGATTTAAGATTTTAGTCTCAATTTTGTTCTATTCAAGTCTTTTCTTATTACAAAATAAAATATTGTAATATTTCAGTTTCTCTTTGGAAATTAATTTTTATACCCTGAACCCATTGAAAATCGGAAATCAGGGTATAATGGTTTTGTTAAACTGTCAAATGTATGTAACAGGCAGAAGGGGGCGTGGCAGACCCCGCAAAGTATATATATTCTTGATCAGGGAGACGAGCTGAGTCGATTTAGCCATGTCCGTCTATCTGTCTGTCTGTCTTTCCGTCTGTCCGTCCGACTGTCCGTCTGTCCGTATGTATGAACTCGTCGATCTCAGAACATATAAGAGCTAGAGACTTGAAATGAAAGTCCCAGTATAGCACGCGCATATTAAGTTTGTTATAAGTAGATTAAAAACCTTATCGAAATGAAGTTAATAAATTATAATTTATACGAGATATATCTCGTACATTTTCGAGCTAGAGTCTCCCAATTTTGTATTTAGATTGCTTTATATTTTATACAATTTTTGTTATATTTTGTATTCCAGCCAAAAAAAATAATTTTTTTACAATTATTTAATTTTACACGCTTAATTTTTTTCTGCGGTAATAAATACATAATTGAGTTTATTTTAAAACGCAGATCGGACGGGGTTCAGAAGATCTCCTCGTCGGCACCACCGACTAGAATTTTCTTACTTGTTTCTTTTAGTCTTGGTAGTTAACTTGGCTACTTTCATAACCGCAGACAAGATACAATAAAATTCGACTCAGCATCAAATTAGGGCAAAATCAATAATAACTGCATTCAGTAGCTTAACTCATTTATCATATATATATATATATACTTATACATATGTATATATCAGGCATCATTAATCAGAACTGTCTGTAGGAAAAGTGTGAAATTTAGTACGAAAAATACCTCGTATATGACAGTATATTTATGATTATTTTTAAAATTCATGGTACGTTCAAGAATCCTATTACAGCGAAAGACAGACATGATATTAAAAACCAGAAACTCCTCATGCTGCACTTGAGGAGTGCTTTATACAGAAATTCCATACCATATTTAAATTCTGATCTTCGAGAACAATATTTATTATATATGTTGATATGTATTCTTTAATCACATTTTAAATACTGTAAATTAAATATTAATATTCAAAATTAACAAAATTTTATGGAAATATTTTAAAATTTGTTGCATTCAAAAATATATTAAGAATCACAATCAAATAATTCTTAGAATTTCATATTATGTTTAAAGTCAAAAACATGTCGGAATATATTACAGCAATGCCCTTGCCTACATAGTTTTCAGGTACTTAAAGAGCTTTACAATTCCTCAAAGAGTTTTGTAAATAGACCTCTTGACATGAGTCTTTTTACTGTTTGCCACAACAATTGCTGGCTCATAGACTCCTCTCCTCTGTGATTCTTTTAGCATATCACTTGCCGCAAGAAAAAAAATTAATAGATTCTGAAAAACTTAACATGCGTCATAAACTTGTCTAGTCATAGGCACAGGTCGGTGCTAACCACAGCCGCAGCCACTTAGTTTTGAATCTATCTCTCTTTTTGAGTTGCCAAAAAAAAAACTAACTGAAACAAAATTAAACCGAAAATGCAGTTAGACAAGACGCTCACTTCATTTTCTGCCACATAATGCGGCACTTTCAGTAATGCACCTCTTATATGCGAAAAAATAAGTAGTTGCTTAGCGTTTTCAATTTGCTTAGAGTACGTCCGCCCGCCTATCCACTGTGCAAGAGCTGGTAATGGCTTCTGCTGCTGCAGCAGGTAAAATGGCAGCAGATAAATATAACGAAGCAGCGCGGCGACTTCCCGGAATGATTTAAATGCAAAGTGTACATTTTAACACGCGGCTGGCTGCCAATGACAAACAGCCCCCAAAGCCCAAACCCCAGCCCCACCCCTCTCTCGACCAACCACTCCCCACTCCCTTGCCCACAAGCAAGACGGCCAAGACATTGCCACAAATGAAGCAATTGCAGCGTAGCAAACAGCACACAGCGCACAGCAACCAGCAACCAGGCGCAGCGGCAGCAACAACTATAACAAGTAAGAGTGCTCTAGTCGAGACTGCTCGACTAAGAGATACCCTGAACCCTGCGAAGATGCGATATTCAAATCATTTTACGCTTCTTTTATATATATGTACATATACACAAACAACACATATACACACACACACACATGCACACGCACGCACAAGCACTTTCTCTGCTACTGCGCAGTTTACGCAGCGACTGCGCGCGGGCAGCGCTTGGGCTGCAGTATGGGCAATATTTTGGAAACTTATTTGTTGAATAGGTTTGCTTCTAGATGTACTTTCGTAATCAAACTTTTACTGCGTAATAATGACATTCATATGTATGTATTTGCCAAAGCACAAGTCTCTAGTATTTGAAATACGTTTTTTTCAAATTTGGGGGGAAGGGGGCGTGGTATCCAAAATCCAAAAATTGCAAAATGTTTGTATTCATTACACGGATACACACAGTAAATCTGAAATCTATAGCTATAACGGTATTCAAAAACGAAGAAAAGTTATCGATTTTTATCGATAATAAGGAAATGGGATGAGTTATCGAAAAAAAAAGATAAACTCGTACTGCGTAGGATATACACGAGTATACATTTCAAATTTCAGATCTCTAGCTTTTGTGGTTTGCGAGATCACTGCGTTCACACGGACGGACGGACGGACGGACGGACGGACGGACGGACGGACGGACAGACGGACATGGCTATATCGACTCAGTTTGTCGAGCTGATCAAGAATATATATACTTTATGGGGTCTGCCATGTCTCCTTCTGCCTGTTACATACATTTTCACAAAAACATTATACCCTGATTTCCCATTTTCAATGGGTTCAGGGTATAAAAATGAAGTAATATGCGAAGCAACAAAAAATGCTAAGGAGAACTTTGTAGTTAACGATAAAATACCCTAGAAAGCACATCTGCCTCAAGCAGTAATAGCAATCATATTGCAAATGATTCTTTTCTAATTGAAATTTTCCCTAAACAAACAAATTATTTATAATTAATTTCGAAGGCTAAGTGTACTAAACTGTACGATTGTATAAAGTAATTTAATCAGCAAGTTATTTATCTACTTAGACTATTGTATTAATAATGTATAAATATGGATTGTATAATGTAGTATAAATATAGTATGAGTATAGTATGAATGAAGTATGAGTATAGATGAATGTAGTATGAATATAGTATGAGTATAGTAAGAATGAAGTATGAGTATAATATGAATGTGGTGTAAATATAGTATAAGTATAGTATGAATACAGTATGAATATACAATTGTATGAGCATAGGACGAATATAATAAGAGTATTGTATAATGTACAATAGCATAAATATACTATGAGTATAGTATGAAAGAAGTATACTATGAATATAGTATGAATGTAGTATGAATTTATTTATTATCATATTTTGACTTTCCACCTTTTCCTTCATTTTTGAGCTTAAGTTTCTTACACTAGTATTTTAAAAGCAATTTTAATTTAATACAAACCTAATAAAACTTCTAGGTTAAAAAAAAACTTAGAAGATAAAACCAGCTTAAGTCAATTCTACAATCCTTATCTTAAATGTCTGTATATATGCCAATAGTTTCCTATTTTGGCCTCCTTTAGCGCTACTCAAATTGCAATACCCTCTACAACATGCAACAGCATAAATAAGTGCAGGAAGTGAGAGAGAGAGAGAGCGCAGAAAACTACTTCATTGCTCTGGGTGAATGTGTTGGGTTAGGAGCATCTGAAGAGAGAAAAGCGCAAAGGGGGCGGTTGGGACATGGGGCATGGGGCATGCGGCACATGTTTGGGGCAAGTGGCTGTGGCGTCAGCGCAGGGCGACGCCACAACAAAACATAAATTCCAATGAAATAAGTTGATTTATGCTGCTGCGCGCGCCGTGAGCTGACAGCCCAGAACAGCAGAGAACAGAGCAGAGCTAAAGCCAAAAGCAAAGGCAATGGCAAAGGCCCAGACCTGAAGAAAACCATCCATCCATCTGGCTAGGCCCTGTGCAGCGGCAGCGGCAGCGGCAACTCATATGCCATATTTCTCACATATATATAGATGTGAATATATATATATATATATATATATATATATGTATATATCTGATATATACTACACTACTCACTACTCGTACTCGCACTTCAGCAACGATGCGCTGAACGTTGACGTGCCGCATGCAAAGTCAAAAATAACTGAGAAGAAAAAAAAACTAAATAAGTGAAGGAAAAAAGTGAAATAAATTTTGTACTATGCGCCTTTCGCTTGCTACTTTGGTTGCTGGGCGCTGGGCGATGAAGGCGTGGCACTTGGCGTTGATTGAATTATATTTTGTGCAGAGGATAGCATAAAAATCAAATGTGCGCGTCCGTTCCCTCCTCCACCCCATCCGTCAATGCTGTTTTGTTTTTGTTTTTGGTTCTTTTTTTTTGTGCCTTTGCACAATCAAGAAGCTCAGGGCTTAGCGATGAGCACGTGACAAATTAATCATGCCACGTTAATCACGAAGATGACGGCACAAAAGTTTGCAGCACGCGCTGCAACAACAAGCAGCAATGGAGGAAGGAAGGAAAAGTTAAATAATAAACTTCCTTTTTCCTGCGCTGCGCTTAATTATACAAATTTGTGCAGATTCTACACAAAGGCGACTTTTCGACCTATTTGAGATGGCGAAAGTCTAGTGAAAACGATTTAAAGTTTAAATTAAATGAGAATCGAGAATACAAAAATTATTTATTATAGAAAATATTTCATTGAATCTTAATGTTTAAAATTCCATTCAAAATACCAACAAATTAGCTAGTCATTGTTCCAGATATTAAAAAACTTAATGAAGTGTTCATAAATATGCAAACAAGTTACGTAAAGCATTTACTTATTCGCTTTTCCTTTTTTCACTTCAATTCGGTTTAGTTCAGTTTCAATACATTTCCCAGAAAATATTATAACATTTCGAAACTGTATTTCGTTTACATTTGCTGTTAAGTTTCAATACATAATTTCGTTCATCAATCGTATCACGCACTCATCTTTGAAATTTCCAATTTATGCTCTTAAAAAAAACCAAAAAACTAAAAAATCGTCAGTTGCGCTTGGCCCATGCGTCGTATGCGCAATGGGCTTGATCCTAACAAAAGCAGCCATTTCTTTATGAGCATGTTTAGATCCCGTGTAAATCATGAAATTATAAGCCATTTAATTAGCTACCCGACACACTGACTGACTGATGGACAGATGGACTAACGGACTGACGGACTGAGGGACTGACTGGCTGTATGAGGAACTAGTCGTAGCCATCAAAAGCACATTTCAACTGATGTTGAAATATGCTGATATAAATGCACATATATATATAAATATTCTACTTCCACATCTGACTTGCTGTTAGTAATTTCCCACAGGGGTCGATGGGACCAACATGTGTTGGACTCATTTAAAAAACAGTCGAACAGAGAAGGAAAAAGAGCTCGCCCAGGGGTCAACAGGGTTGAGGAATGCATATTGCTCATTAGACTGGGCGCGCTTTGATGTTAGTTGTGGGGCAGCTGATTGATTATGCGAGTTTTCCTCGTTTTCATTTTCAATTCAAGTGATTTGCATACACCCAGACCACCAGCAACAACAACAATCGCCTGGCAAGGTGTTGTAAGCACAGAGAGAGCCCAAGTTCGTTATGGGCCAGGTTATGTGTCAGTGTCATAAATTCTTGGGCTGACTTGCAATCAACTTGCTAGCCATGTCGCTGCGCAAACGCAGACATTTGAGTTGTTGAGGCGGCTTCATTGGCTTCATTCGCTTCAGTTGGCTCAGCCGACAAGTTGTCAACGTTTAAGTTTTACTTTTTCCCGTCTTCTGATTCAGTGTGCGGCATGCACCTGCGCGATAAGATAAGATGTGACACAAAGGCGGGACGGTGCGGGGCGGGGCGCGCCGGGGCAGCCTCATCATCAATGTGGTTGTCGTCGGCTTTTGGCTTTTGGGTGACTCCAATCTGCGGTGGCATGCGGCTTGTAAGTAGCTTACCTTTGTGCTGGCCCATGTCGTTGTTGTTCGAGGTGCTGTTGTTGTTGTTCTAGTTGTTGTTACTGTTAATGTTAATGTTGTTTTTGTGTCCACTGAGGGAGAACGACGGTGCCAGGAAAGGAGAATGGGGTGGTTGCAGCTCCTGCTTCTGTTTCTTGGAAATGTTTGCCCAGGGAATTGTAAAAAAAAAGAATTATGGAATTGAGTTAACTTGACTTGGCGTCTAGGCAAAGCTATTGAAGTTGAACATGGCAAACGCTGCCAGAAATGCAAAGAGTTGAAAGGATTTTTGATGGTAGTAAATGGTGGAAAGCTTCAATGCCGAAGAATGGAATGCTTAATGAGTACCTAAGAGGTGGAAGCTAAACTTTAAAGGTTAACAATGAAGTAACTTTAATGAATACCAAATTAAGCAATATATATGGTAAACTCAGAAATTAAAAGATAATTGAATGAATAAACTAAAGAATTTCGTCAGATTGTTAAAGTGAACTATAGTAAAAGTTCCAGGTGGTAATTGCTGTAATTGTTATTACCTGTCACCATTCATATCTGTGATTTGTAGAGCTGAATTTGAAGCCTCAATTGCCTAAGCAAAATGGAACGCGATGACTGAAAACGTAGACCCAATCCTTTTAGCCCGCAAAGAGGTATACCATGTAATTATACATGCACTAGAGGACGCGCCCGAATCCGAAATCAGTCCCACACAACATTTCTAGCAAAGTACGAGGTGTAAAGGTGGTAGCATGATGTGGCCCAAGCACTTTACATATTACTCAGCGCTTTTCCAAGCGAGTTTGGGGAGAAGGGATTTCGGGGAGGAGGAGCAGCGATAGACGCATCGCATTTCCAATCAAAGTTCTTGCTGATGGGGACTGTCGCGTCGTGCTTAATGTTTTAATTTTGAGCCATTAACAGCTGCATATTTAGCAGGCCGGGCTGACATATGCCACAAGCCAGGCGGGTGGAGATGTGTGCGGGGTTGGGTGTCAAGTCATGTACATCATTTCGACATTTGCCAACATGCATTAAACAGCAGCAGCAACGACTCTCGGAAACAATGCCATTAGATATATCGCGCCGAGCGACGCCCATTTTTTGCACATTTTTGGTTGCCTTGATGTATTCAAAGGCTCAATGCACACCCTCACAGTCACAAATGTACACACACACACACACACACACACACACAAGCACATGTAACGTATTTCAACCCCTAACGTATTTCAGCGGGCATCTTAGCCCAACCCCACGCTGAGGTTCGCTTCGACAGAGCAGCAAAAATTAAAAGCATTAAAAATGCCCAAGGCACGGGCACAAAAGGTAAAGTTGAGCAAGTGTGGACGATGCCATCGAAACGGGTATGGGGCATGGCAGGAGGAAGGGTGGAGGGATAAGGACTGAAGGGCTGCGTTAAGGTGTTGCCGCTGCAATAACCTTGTCCGATAAAATCAACCTAAATAAATGGCGCGATCAAAGCTGATCAACTGCAAGATATCAAGTGACAACATCGAACTCAAATTGAAGACTGCGCGAAAATTAATTAGCTAATAAGATAGATTTATAGAAAAAAAAACTTTCTAATTTCTCATCATGATTAAGAAGATAAAATAAATAAAGCTCATCTCTCTCTTTTAGATTTATAATATCAGACCATTAATGAGTCATTGGTGCCACATTAGAGTGAGTTTTGTCAATCTCAAAAGAAGAAACCTAAATTGAGAACAAAATTTTTGTTTATTATCTATGAAAACATCCGTAAAAAAGAAATATTTAATTAATTAGATGTTTAAAAAAGATAACAAAGAAAGTGAATTTGACATAGAATTACATATATTATACATTATTTAGCTCATAGCTTTCGTAAAATATCTTTATCTACCGCTCTGTAACTGCAGGAAATCCGATCAAATTATTATTCAAAACTCAATGATTTTTACAATCAGGGGGATAAATCAATGGACTCCACATCGCAGTCGCTGGCATTAATGGCAATTAAGATTTATAGGTCCGTTAGCCATTAGAAGATTACTAATTGTACTGATAGTCAAGGAGAAGACCATCAATATAAGTTTGTCAGCCCCCCCAGTTATGGAATATGATCACAAAAGAAGATCATTCAAGTTCTCTTTCGATTCTATATTTATATATAGATCACTGCTTATAAGCAAATATTTTTGGTCAAGCTTGATTTCCGATTTGTTTCTTGTGCACCCGCATCAATTCAACATACCCTTCGCAGCAATCGGAAGTTTAGGGTATGAAAGAAAACCAAAAAGACTATTCCAGTTAGCCCACCACATAACTGTTCTCCCCCTCTCTCAGAGAACACCGTAGCGACAACAAATCGTTGTGGATTTTTATGAGTTTCCTCAACCCAACCTTCACCCGCTCATCAAACCCTGTCCCTGCCCTGATAAATTCCTTGTGCCCTTTCCCCTGACAATGTTTGTCTTCTGACAGGCAGCAAACAGATTGTATTTGCCCCGTAACACGTCTGGGGTTGTTGCATCTGATCCAGCTCTCATACATATATGTATGCTTAAGTCCAGGTTGGTGGTGGAACGGAGGCTGGGCGATGGGAAAACAGGCAGAGGAAGAGAGAAAGAGAGAGGGAGTGGCTGCAGTGCGTGCGGCCGCAATAATTGTGCTGAATCCATTTGGGCGTACCGTGGCGGCTGTAATTTAATTTAAACGACACTTCACTTGCAATTTTCAGTTAGGAATTCAAAAAACCAAATTCGAAAAACGGAAAAAAGAAAAGGGGGTTCCCGGATTGTATTCGCCAATCCTACGCCCCAAGTCTGGCCAACTCTGATTGAGTGACAATTGTGCCGTCGAGACAAAGTCTAATGAGACACGATTTAACGTTGCATTTAGGGATACTTTAGCGAGGCGCATCCGACATTTTTAATAACTATTGCAAAGTGAACCGGAAACAGCAGGGTCATTCATTCACCAAGGGGCACATACGCACACTCACTTACACTCACTCACACTCATGTGTGTGTCTGTATAAATATCCAGGTTGTGCCTCCACCTATTTACTTTTGGCATTTATTGCACCGGGCATTGGGCACTGGGCAGCAGGCAGCGGGCATTGGATTGAAACATAGAACCCTATGACACTGAGATCCGGTGTTGGAGGGCAATGCGCCCTTTAACTTCAACTGTTGATGTGCACCTCTAGTGTCGTTATACCCTGGAAACATTTAAATGGGCAAAATAGAGCATGATCAAGCTGTGAAAGAGTTTGAAGCAGACAAGATTTTATGAGATTTCATAACTATTCAAACAATCGAATATTCAAAATAAAACGATTGTTCTAGGGCACTTGTTTCTATTTTATGTAAACTGTTATACTTTTACTATTGTATTAGAATTAAGTATATAGAGTTTAGTGATTTAGTGGTCTTTATTATTCGCATCTCTTCGAATCCATATTCATAAACATTAAAAGCTGTGTTTTTATTATTTCTATATATTTTAATAGATATATCGATAAGTATCGATACCTCGATACTAGTTTTATTTCAAGATTGTTCTTCCAAAGGACACCGTATTTATTATACGTTTTTATTCCTCTTAACACAGGGTATCTACAAGTTACGCAATTTCCATTATTGCTAGTTTTGTATTAAGGTTGGTTGGTTCAAGTCGTTCATAGTTTTTTCCACCTTATCAGAGACCCCAAAAGACCGTGTTAAAGATAAGCTGCAAGCTTTCATTCTTTGCTCTACTAATGCTTACACACACATACACATACGCACGCACACATACATTAATTATTATTATTGATTTCGGGCGGGGAAGTATTCGATAAAGTGCATAGAAATGATACCCCATGGAGAACTACATATTGCTCACGTTGTTTCCGGTGTATTTATTATTTATTTATTTTTCTTTTTTTTTCGTTTTTAGTTTTTTTTTTCATTTTTGGGCGAGTTTCGACTATTTGAATTGTGTCGACATTTGCCTGGGAAAGCTATTTTTTTTTTGTTTGATAAGCTTGATTAGACTTACCCATCAGGGCAAACATAAGTAAATATGTACATATATTTATAGGTAAGTAGTTGATAGTAGACTCTGGGAAATATCCACGGAGCTTTGACAACAATTTAGATATAAATGCAGTTGAATAATAATATATAATATAAATATATATATAAATATGATAATAAAGAGCTTCACGAGTATGTGAATGTTGAAAAATTATAATATATATATGTGAATAGGAAAAAAACTATGAGTTTATTCCGATTTATAAAAATATGAATGCGTTAACTAACGAATAAGAAGGAAAACATAAATTCTTGTAAATATGACAACAAAAACAGAAAAACCAAGAGAAATAATTGAGCACTGAAATTTATGAAAGGCAAGTCGACACCACGGAAATGCTTTGTGAAAGCCTCTAGTAAAGTTAAAAATCACCCGTTTGAAAAAAATTTCGGTAGGTGTTAGGCATATGCTCAAAAATAGAAAACATATTTTTTTAAAATGCAATAAAAATAATCAAAGATTATAAAAAGCAGAACATCACATGATACCAGCAACACATAAAACGAGTAAGAATGTTGCAGTCGGGCGGGCGCTACCGACTGAATAATACTCATTCACGGTCTAAGCGCGCTCCAAACTTCAAAACTATGAAAGATAAGGTACGCGAAATAAATAACTGGGACAGTACGTTGAAGAAGATAATAACTGAACCGATCAAGATTTTTTTAAAAAGTAAATTGGTGTTTAAGCTTCATAAAATGATCAATAAACCTCAACTGAATTAAATCCAAAATAACTTTCGAAAATATTATAAAAAAATTAAACAAAATATTTTCAAACGAAATAAGTAACTGGGACAAATTCAAAATTTGTATCTTAAAACTGTAAAAAGTAAACAAAAATCAATACAAAATGGTTAAAAGCCAAAATTAATTTTAAATAGAGCTCCCTTTGTTGTTTAACACTTAAATTTTTCGCGCTGGCATTGAATTAATCAGGTTTTGGAGCATTTGGATGTCCAATTTTTCCCATTCTTGGACAATGGCATTTTTTAAATCAATTAAATTTCCAAATTGCTTCCCGTTGGTATAAACCCGTTGAGTCAAGATGCCCCACAGATTTTCTATCGGATTTGAGTCCGGACTGCGTGGTGGCCACTCTAAAACAGGCATTTCTGAGCCTTTAAGATAAGCCTTCGTGAACTTTACTGTGCGGATGGGCGCATTATCCTGCTGGAAAGTCTAATCCTCACAGTAATGATCCTCTCCAAATAGCATTAAAACAGACTCCAACAGTTCAACATAGTTTTGTGCATTCATTCTATGCGTTATAAAACAAATTGAAGTCTTTACATTATATCCGAACGCTGCCTATATCATTAAGGACCGTCCGTGAAAATTTCTGGACACATTAAAGACCCTTCGTAAAAATTTCTGGCACATGGACTTTTTTTTAGTGTTCGCACATCTAAATTGAACTTTTTCTCATCACCTACAAAATATTTTTGGACTCAGTGTCCCAAAATTTGTATCTGTTGGCAAACTGTAATATAGCAATTTTGTGCCTTGGCAGTAGCTCCGGTTTCAGGAGTTTTTTTTCGTATGAAATATTTTCTGAGCTCTTCAAAATTTGTTGCATACGTCTCGTGGATGTCCGCAGAGACAAATTACTCCGTATTTGAGATGTTCTGATACATTCTTTGACCGCTAGATTTTTTATTCGTCTTTAGACCCGGTTTTCAACCCATGGTATGCGACCAAAACGGTGGTTTTTTCCATAATTTTCCGGGGCTTTGAGTAAATTTTTTACAGTATTCTTATTTCTGTGGCCATTGTCTGCTATTTTGAAAATTTACATCCCCTTATTACGCAGAGCCACAATTCTGCCACGCTCTTCATCAGTTAATCGGGCGAAACTCGACATATCTTTGTACAAAAAGTCATTTAGAATTAATTCAAATATTAATTTTAGTTAAAACTCACTTAATATTATTTATTTTAATACTTTAAACAAAAATGCTTACTAAAAGTTCAAATAGCACGTGGTTATCTATCCACAAATGAAAGCAAAGTATTCTGTCCCAGTTACTTATTTCGTTTGAAAATATTTTTTTAAATTTATTTATAATATTTTCAAAAGTTATTTTGGATTTAATTCAGTTGAGGTTTATTGATCATTTTATGAAGCTTAAACACCAATTTACTTTTTAAAAAAATCTTGATCGGTTCAGTTATTATCTTCTTCAACGTACTGTCCCAGTTATTTATTTCGCGCACCTTATGATAACTCAGATTTGCCACGCCCTCAAGAAGTATATATGTTTAAGTTTTATAAACTATATATATATATATATATATATATATACATATATACATAAACCAATATACTCTTTCACTTAATAAATGAGTATAAAACATAAAAATCTATTTGACAAAATATTTACGATATTTGGGCAGAGCAGAACAGAGTAAAACATGACAGTTATGTTGGATATGGAGTCGTAAGCTTACATGATACAGCTCTCCGATCTGGGGTGATGGTGTTCATGCAATTCTAAGTAACTTTCCGCAGTTAAGCCACAAGAACTTTCACTGTTGACTGAGGGAAAAATGTCTAGAAATTTGTGGACCATTGAATTATATTTTCTTAATTGTTCATTGAAAGCAGCTTTTGGTTAACAATTTATGTGCGCTTTCAATTTTAATTGTTTAAATAAACAACTATTAGCGGCACCGAAATGCGACATAATTGTGCTGTAATCCTAACTAATGAACCGACACAAAATACAAAGTCTTCCATAGAAATGCAAATGCAAAGCCTCAACATCGACCACCAGGTGTCGAGTGTCTCACGGTGTCTCACGGTGTATCTGCCTTGGCTTCAGCAACTGTAAGAGTCACCTCCTCTGCATCCAACTCCTACTCCCCCTGTCCTCTCTCCTCTCGCATTAACAAATAAATAGAAACATTTTGTGGGCCAGTGTATTAAAATGCAAATCAAACAAGCCCGTAAAATTGAAAATATTTAATTAAAACGCTGCGACATATTCGAAAATTAGACACAAGTTCTCGAAAATCTTGTCGGACTTTCCACGCTTTCATTTGGGGCCTTCAGCTCAAGACGTGGGCCGTCGTTTTTCATCTTATTTGCCTTTGTTGTTGTTCTTCTTCTTCTTCTATTTTGTTGTTATGCTTCGTTTTTTCTATGTAGCTAACTGCTTACAGCCTTAAATATTTGGCTACAAAGCCCTTCTTTCATCAAGTAATTTATTCAGCTGGCTGCGTCTTCTTAATACTCTACACAAAGAAGTTCAATCACATCGATAAAAACAGTTTACTTAATATATCTTTTGGAATATGAAAATCTGAAAAAATAATCAATGATTCGGTTGACGATTCCAGCCAAATTTCATTTTATTTGAAAGCCAAATTCTATTTTAATTTTTCATCAATTCGGAATCAGAATTTAGAATATAATTTGATTGATGAAAATAATAAGAATTTAAAAACGATTCGTATATGCTCAAAATTTTTATTTTAAAACTGTGTCGTTCATATGGGTGAATATTTATGTGAATTTATATACTAACAAGTAAGAAAACTCTAGTCGGGGATGCCCGACTAGGAGATCCCCTGAACCCCGTCCGATCTGCGTTTTTAAATATATTCCGTATCTTGTATACATCACAAACTTATACAAAATTTAATTAAATTGCTAATCTTGCACTTTCACAATCAAAAAGCATGTTTTTTTTTTTTTAAAGAATATAATATAATTTTTAAAGAGTAATAATAATTTAATAAAAGAAAAAAATAAAAAATTAAGAAAATACGACATAAAATGTTTGACATCGGCGGGGCTCGAACCCAGATCTGCGCGCACGCCACGGCGTGCCCCGCTTCTATCAACACCGCCACTGCACTGCTTAGCCAAGCAGTAGCAAATTTGAGACTAAAGGCAGCTAAGAATTATAGCAAAATTCACGCAGTCAGCTGTTATTGTTGTGATTCTTAGAACAGACACGAATGCTCGCATTCGAATGTCTCAATGTATGTGTGCACATGTATAGAAAAAATGAAAACAGGGGTGGGTTTCTGGTCACATGTCGCAATTGACAAAACGTTTTGTTTAATTACTTCTGTGATACTTAATGGATTTCAATGAAATTTTCAGCATACGATCTACATATTATATTGAATATTTGTCAGTTGTCTAAAATTGCAAAGTCATTCACATATTGGCTATATTTGCAACTAACCTTCAATTTGAAAATTTTTGAAAAATTTTGAACCAATATCCAAAATCTAACAAAAACCGAAATTGTATAAAATATAAATGAAACTAAATGCAAAATTTGGAGACTCTAGCTCTAAAGATGTACGAGATATAATTTATTTACTTCAGTTCGATAAGGTTTTTAATCGATAACAAAAGAACGGGAATAGTTATCGATTTTCTAAAACAAACTCGATATGCGCGTGCTATACAGGGACTTCCAAAAAAAATTTCAAGTCTCTAGCTCTTATATGTTCTGATATCGACGCGTTCATACATACGGACAGACGGACAGACGGACAGACGGACAGACAGACAGACAGACGGACAGGGCTAAATCGACTCAGCTCGTCTCCCTGATCAAGAATATATATACTTTATGGGGCTGCCACGCCCCCTTCTGCCTGTTACATACATTTGGCAGCTTAAAAATAATATTTTATTTATTCAGTTACTCTGAAAATAAAATTAACTTAACACCCTAGCAATTGTCTACTAAAATTATTTTCGTTATACTGTAAATAAATAAATCTGCTTTCGACGAATTTCCCAAGGTATGCGCATGTTAGAGTATTCCAGCTGCATTTTGTTATCATTTGCTTTTATTGTGATTGGACTTTTTCTGTGTAGGCAATGATGAGGCAGCTGGAGACAACAACAACGGCAACGGCAACAAGAGCAGCTCGAATGGCGACAATGTGACAACAACAACAATGACAACAGCAACAACAACAATAATATCGGCTGAGAAAATAGTCGGGCGTTTTATTGCAGCATCACGTCTACCGGATGCCTGTAATATATCAAAACCAGAGAGCCCGAGTACGCGTCCGAGTCCGAGACTTGAAACTGAATCTGAAGCTCGGTAGAGTGAGGATTGGGAATTGGGCATGTCTCTCAGACTACATTTTAATAATTCCGCCAATGCCCTAAGCTCAGACGGATGGACATTCACCTACACACAAACACAACAAATGACAACAATAACAATAGGGTATTCAGCTCGGCCTCTACCCCTACCCGCCTTCGGCTTTAGGCAATTGCAATCGGTGGACACTTTGTCTGGGCGACGTCTCTGCAACTGCCAGTCAGAGTTTGTGTCATTTGTGTGCAGCGGGGCATAGAAATTTACGTATTCTCCCAGCCCCTCCCGCAGTCAGCAGCTAACCATCCATCTGTCCGTCCGTCCATCCGGCAAATTCTATAGATCCATCCAACATTCACTCAGAGGCACACAGCATTCACCATACGTCCAAGCGTCCAAGCGTCCAATCGTCCAACGTCAGTGTTAATTATGGGAAGATTTTAGCGTACAAATGAGTTGAGGAACTTTTTGTCAGCCTAATGATGGGCAGCGCCTCAATGGTGCTCTGCAATGCTTGGTTAGCTACCAAATTTATAGAGCAGCTTCGCCAGGGTGGGTCGAACCCCAGAAGAATGCAAATGGTGGAGGAAGTATAAATATGTACAAGAAGAAGAAGAGAATAAAAACGAAACGTAAATTGGTTTATTACATTTTTTCATTAGGCCAGAAAAGCTTGAGAAAACAAGCCAAAGTGCCCAAAGGGGGAAACTTCTATACGAACAGATACCCTGTAACCAATGCTTAAGCTGTAAGGCTTGTCTGAAAATATAATTCAGCATTCATATATCGAAGATCAATACAGTGTATTCAGTATTTAATATTTAGAATCATAATAGAAATGGGAATATCATTATAGATAACTTAAATATAGATCATTTTACAATTTATTTTATTTCAAAGAATTTATTTTATTTATAAGAAAATCAAATCTGAAATGTAAACATATATTTATTCTACATTCAATATGCAGAACTACATACCTCCTTTACCCATGAGCAACAGGGTATAATGAGGCATAGAGGTAGGGAGAAAGAGGCATTTGGAGAGTGGGCGCGGGTGCGGAAGAGCGTGACGCTGTCGTCGCTGTTGCCGTCGCCCAAATCAACGACAATCAAATAAAGTTTAAATACATATTTTTATTTCATTACACACTTGAAGACCCATAGCCAAAACTGAAGGCAGGAGACGGAGGGAGCGCTGCTCATTGTTGCCAACTGTCTTGAGAGATTTTCAACAGGCCATGCTGATAATGATGATGATGATGATGATGATGGTAATGGTGATGATGATGATGATGATGAGGAGAATGATGGGACTACGACAGCCACAACTTTAACGACGACTGGCACTGAAGCTCAGTCTCGACACGCGAGTCGCGAGTCTCAAGTCTCGAGTCTGCGGCCGAGCCAAGTGCTAACGATTTGGCAATGGCCACGACGATTTCAGTTGCGAACAACAACAAGGAAATCCCTAGCCCAACAAAGCGTCGGAGCAACACTAAATATATTT
The DNA here is from genome assembly GCA_035045365.1 of Drosophila leonis. Classification (NCBI taxonomy): domain Eukaryota; kingdom Metazoa; phylum Arthropoda; class Insecta; order Diptera; family Drosophilidae; genus Drosophila; species Drosophila leonis. Next base: position 1,382,720 of record JAWNPC010000835.1, read on the forward strand.
TTTTCTCTCTCAATGTATATGTATATATATTTCTGCTGCCTGCAACAGTTGCACTAATTAGGGATGGGCGAGTGATCGAGATCGTGATCTCAAACGAGCAGCGTTTAGCTAAAGGAATTGTAGCGTGAAATTGTTTATGATATAATGGAAATTTCAATCAAAATATTTTGTTGTAATATATTATAGAAAAGTTTATTTATATGAGGCCTATAATAAAAATTGTATTTATATCTTTTCTGTTGAAATAGTATGTGAAAGTTTAAGAATTTTTGTTGAATACAAACTTATGCAACTTAAACGAAAATATAAAAACATAATTGAGCTTAAGTATTTGGATGCCTAAAAGCTCTGTCATTACTTATGTGATATTAATCAACATTAATATTTAGTCCTAAGGCTTTAAGCTCCTCTTTATGATGGTCGGACATAGATATGTACCTGAGTTATAAATAACAATTCAGCTAAGGCACACACAATAAATTTGTTAACATAAATATCAATTATTTTGCGATGAGATTTTCGTGCGGACAGTTCGCCAGATTAGTGCGTCACGCGTCCATCTCTAGTTGGCAATGGCGAATTGTGGCTACAGGTTTGCTACTCTACTCTACACTACTCTACTCTACGCTACTCTTCTCATCTCTTCTCTCTCTCTCTCTACTTCTCGTTTTTTTTTTTTGGCATTAACTTTGGCTGGTGCTGGGACTGACCAAAGCGATGGATTCAACGGGAGTCTCGGGACTAGCCTCTGACACCGACACCACGAGACGTTGCAACAACAACAGCAGCAATAACAACAGCAACAACAACAATGTAACTTGCTGTTAGTATAAATTCTCGCCTTTCATTTTGGCGAGTAGTCACGATTTATGCGAAATCATTATAGGCGAGTTTTTAGTATTTACGACGCGACTTTTATCTGCAGCACAAGGAAGAAGACACTTCACAGCCAACCACAACAATATTATATATATATATATATATATATATATATATATATATATATATATATATATATATATATATATATATATATATATATATATTTGTTGTGTACACTATAATTGCAGTTGAGTCAATTAAATACATAGATTGCGGCATGTCGATAAGGCATTAACCTTCCCCACGGCTCAGGCATTTCGTTTCTTTTTTGCTCTCTCTCTTTCTCTCTCTCGTACAAAATGGCAGGTCATTTCACTTAGTCAAAAAGTGAGGGATAAGAAAGAAAGGCCCGAGTCGCTGCCGCCGCAGCGTCGCAGTTTAAGTAGCGCAACAATTTATGAAGACATGAAATGACTTTGATGTTTAGCTGCTGCACTAGAGTTAGTCGTTGGGTTTTCATAGAAAACCTCTGTCTATATCTCTTTCTCTCATGCCCTCCTTCTCTCATGACTGGCAAACGCCTGAAGAAAAATTTAGCAATTTGTAATTGTGTTGGCCAAAAAAAGGTAAACAAAATGAAACGACACGGAAATGATTGAATTGTAGATAACTTGATAATTGTCTTTCAAGTTGAAGCTTTCGAGTCTTGTGCTAAGACCCTTAAGAAGAACGGCAGGTAGAATATCTTGTGAAGGTGACTCAGAGCTTTAAGATTGAAATCTTTAAAGAGGAGTCACTTTGTACAAAGCTTGACACTAATATCGTATACAGTAAACGCTGGCAATGCAAAACAATCAAATTTTAGCTTTATATTAAATTAATAATAAATTTACCACATGTCTACTTTATAAATGTAATCAATTTTAAATTAAAAAATTTAAATTCTGATAGCTTAAGCTTAAGCTTTGCATAATATTATTTTAATCACTTTTTAAACTACCTTTAGTTTTAGTCGTTGTTCAAAAACTCAATTTTCTTCTCACTTTGATTTCAGATCAGACCAAACTCACCAAAGTTGCTTTTCTTGAATTGGAGTTGTTTTTTTTTACTAATTAATAAAGCAACAATTAAAATATTATTTAAATAAATGTTTGACCTATAAAAGAATTTGAGGTCATCTTATGGGAGTATACAAATCATTATTTATTATTTATTGAGATGAACTTGTATATAAATATATGAACTAAAAAATAAGAATGTCCAAATATAATTATACTTATATAAAAAAATCGATATTTTTTTCTATTTTCTAATTTTTGTGGTTTCTACCATTAGAAATGCATCTTAAAATTTAAATATGTATCATTTTTATTTAATTTTATGTCAGGGACAACTTTTTGCTGTGTATATTTGTTTCTTGTTAATACAATATAATAGGAGAAGAAATTGCTGAGCAAAAAGTACTTAAGAGGCTTTTCTTTCACATGGGGTCAGTCGCAGGGCTCATTTGCTGACCAAGTTTTGCCACCTGAGAGACGTAGCCAAGACTTTCACTACACCAACTACAACTACAACATCTAAAAAGAAACAAAATAGAGAAGGCTAACCTTAATTCCATAAAAGAAAAACACTTCACACCCTGCCGGGCAGTCAGTCAGTTGGAGACTTAGCATTAACATTAACATTAACATCAACATCCATGAGTGAATTGTGTGTGTGTGTGTGTGTGTGTGTGTGTGTGTGTGTATGTATGTGTGTGCATAATCAACACTTTTATGTGATCCAAATCCAATTCACAACTAATTACAAGCAAAGTCGAAGCGCTCACAATTAACGACGGCATTAAAAGGCGCGTTGAAAAACACAAATGAGCCGATTGCGATGCGATGCGATTTCGATTGTTTATTTAGTTACTATCGAAATGAGGAAAGGAAAGGAAAGGAAAGCAGAATTGGGCTAGCCCGGAGGGAGACTGGCTGAAGAATCGATGGGTTTATTGTTCTGCTTTTCCTCTTTGCATTCACTCTGATTAGACAACATCGCAATTCAATCGATTGCACTACATTCCAAATAGAGACGTAATTCAGTGGACACTCATAGATAAGAAAGAGCCCCAAACACCATGCATATACAGCAACTGCCCAGGCTCCAATCAAAGTCCCAAGCCAGCAAATTGGTTTTTCCGGCAAACGTGTTGGAAATTAACGACAAAGTAACGCACAGGCGACAGTATTTCGGCATTAGAGATGAGCGATATATTAAGAGTTGAATATGGTTAAAGTTCACGAAATTTAAGTACCTATTGATCCTAATTAATAAATCAAAATTGCTTTCTTGAATATGAATATTTGCATATAAAAGAAACAATATACATTAAAATGATTTTTACAAATAGGGATTTCCTTTTGGTTTTTTAGAAAATTAAAATTAAGATAAAATCCAAATTTTCTTAATTTACCTAATCCAATTTTTAGTTTCCCATGAACACTAAATATTGGATTTACAAACATATGTAACTTATTTGATATATTAAATATTCCTGATTGGTTTTCGGAACTTCAAATTTGATGTCGATTGGAATCTTTCTTCAAATCAAATAGATCACAACTTATCGATAATTTAGTTACAGTTTCTGCAGCTAATTGCAATAGAGCGATAGTTCATAGCACTGCTAAAGAAAAAATGTTAATGCGCATCTCTAACAAGTGCACACAGATTGTTCTCTGAGTGTGTGCATGTGTGTGTAAAATATGTAATTGTGTGCATAAGTAGTTGTGTTTATTTACACTTGTTTCCGTCTTTCGTCGGCGTCTACGTTTTTGAGTGTACTTTTTAACTAAGCGATTAGTGCGTCAACTGGAATGGTGCGGGAGAGACAATAAAAATTTGTCAGTTGACAAGAACAGAAACAGAAACAAAACAAAACAAAACAAATTCACACAAATGAGACATACGAAGCATGCATAAGTGGGCTGACCCCCTCTCCTTTAATGTATTGGAAGTAACGGCCAAATCAACGAATAACACAATCACACACTCACACACACACACACTCGAACACAGAGGCTGAGAGACACTCAATGATTGTTATTAGTACATTTGCCTTGGAGTATGTACATCTAATTTGCCGTTGATGTGTGCATTAAGTTTTGTATGTGTATTGGTAGGCACACAAATTGTCGTAAAACATTAGTGTCCCCCGAGATTAGAGAGAGATAGAGGAAAAAGGCTGGCTCATCGTCCTTTTATTTGACATAGGCAATATTTATTGCGAATTCATTTTAATGTAGAAGAAGAAAACTAAACGCAGACAAGCTTATGCACACACAAACACACACACACATACACACACATACACATACATACGCTCTCTGACAAAGCGAAATGCCGAAATACGCCATCAAAATAAATAAAAACAACGCACACACACACACACATGCATAAACAGCGACGCAAAAGCTGCGAAATTCAGTAGCACAGCATTCAGCGCTGAGTGTGAGAGAGTGAACAAATCAGCATACGTATAAGATAAAGCGAGAGAGCCTCATAGCATAGACAGAGCGCAGCAGCGGCTGCGGCAGAGGGTTAGTTTAGCGTCCCACCCAAACGTCATGAAATCCTTTGTGTATTGTGTGCGTGCGTACGTCTCTCTTTCTTTCTCTCCCTCTCTCTCTCTTTCTCTCTCTCTCTCTCTCTCGCTGTGTGTGTGCGAGTTTGTTTGTCAACTAGCCAAACGGCGACATAAAAATGCTAATACAAAAAACTACTACAAATTGCTGTTGTTGTTATTATTGTGTCTGCTTCTACTCTACTGCTTTTGCTTTGCTCTAACACCTACAAATTGAGTCTGAAAAAAAACGCAAAGATGGCCACACTTACCGTTTAGTCGTGCACAGGCGATGTAAATAAAAGCGCCGCTAATCCAAAGAGTTCCCAAAATGCACAAAATTATGACACACACATGTACGCATACATATACATACGTACATAGCAGGCAGACACCGTTATAAACACATTCAAAATGCTGTCTGCACTTGCAGAAACTTTTGGTATTTATTTGTATTGCGCTTTTATATTTCGATTTATATTTTGCTTCTTTTATTTTTTGTTTGCTTCGCGTCGCGAACGAAATTCAGGAATTTCAAGTGGAAATCTTGTTTGAGCACTTTTTTGACGACGACGTCGACCTGCGATTGGGACTGCGACGGCGACGGCTGCGTCGGCGTCTGCGTTGTTGTTAGCGGCAAAGCTAAAAAAAACTTTTTTGCACAACAAATAGTAGTTAGAATTTAGCGTTTAGTTGAGTTGCTTTAAAAACGCGTGCGCGCCTTTATTAAATGCATTGAATACAAGCAAGTTTTCATTCACAAAAGTTTGCCGTTTGGCGCGTTTAAATGTTTTAATTTTTCGTTTTAAATTTCATTTTATTTCGATGCTCTGCAGTTAAACCTCGTCTGTGGTTTAAACTCGCGCACAACCGTCGAACCGACCGCACGCTTCAAATACAAATTCCACAATAACAAGATGTTTACAGCTGCTATTACGATTTTATTTAACGTTAACAGATGCTGTTAAAATTTGAGAGAGAAATGCGTTGTTGAGAGCGCAAAAACGCGCGCGCTGTTAAAAAGACGCGCGCAAAGCGCAACGGTTTGCAGAGTTTGTACATGCAGCAACATTCAGTCACCCTGTATACACTCTAGCAACATGTAAGCTGGTGATGAAATTCAAGCAACTGTTAAGAACTGAACTTCACTGTTAACGTACCTTTCTGATGCTCACAATAACGCAAAGTGATGCCACACTGTTGACAATATGAACAAATAATTAAAAGTAATTTAATTTAACTTGAACTAAATCGAAAGAAAGAAATAACAAGCTTATTTTCTGGTTAATATGAATTATTTTAACAATTTATTCCATGCCTTGTAAGTTGATTTTTCTTTTCGACAGCCTGGCAACTCCCATTGTTTCCCGTTGTCCAATTGGCGCGCACGTGACTATTTGAAAGTATTGAGTATTACCTAAAAAAAAAGAATGGAAAAATAGAAATAGAAATAGAAGTGGCCGGTCAAAAAAGTACAAAATATAGGTGAATTGTGCAGGCACGCCTGCAAAAAATATTTCTCTTGGACTATTAGTGCGCTTGCACTATACCACTTCCTCTTCATCTTTGTTACCATTGGGGCGTTTCCGTTTCACAAAAATTGTTTTTAAACTTGTCTGGTCAGGGTTATTAATCGGCTTAAATTTACGTGTCAGGCTGCGCAAAAGCGCCGCACTCAACCGCCGGGCACGTAGCCTGCACCTATTGTCATCAGATCGGAGATCTGGTTGTCTCTAAATGAGTTATTGTTGTGAAGAGGGGTTGTTTGGGAATCCAATTAGTATATATTATTGTGTATATTATTTCGGATGAATAGTAGCTAGATTTGACAATTTGTATATGTATATATAAGTATGGTTCCCAATTGGGATAAGAAAGACACTACGACAAACTAATGTAGTATTTTCTTTCAAACAGCATGCATAAACTAGATAACTATTTTAGGCCGGGTAATATCTGCTGATATACATATGGATATATACATACATACATATAAAAATGTTAAAGATAGAGCTGCGATTACCAACGATATTCAGGGCATTTTTGTTTGTCTGCCGTAAAATCACATAACCATTTTATTAATTTCAGTCCATTCCAATTATGACCTTTTTTATTTGCTGCTTCGCCCTAAATCCCATCTCTTATTATGAATTTTGCTTTGCACCTTTCCTTCACGCTAAAAAGAAGCTATTCCATAATTCGAAATAGCTATAATTCCCGCCAGCAGCTATATCACTATTTTTCCTTGGTTTCTAAGACGCCAGAGCTGACGGGAAAATAGCTAAATTGGCAACACTGGTGTCTGCTTGTGTGTAGGTAAATACGATGTATATATATTTGCATGAATATTAGTGTGTGTGTGAAACCGTATACATGTAAATGCATACACATATACATAGTATGTTTGTGTGGACACAGATATTTACTAGAGTTTCTGTTTAGATGTATGTGCTTGTGGGTATATATGTATGTATGTAAGTATGGCGATATACACTAGGATAGTCCGAAAATGTCCATCCCTAACAGGAGTATTAAACAAGAAAAAATAATTTATTTATTTAACTCATTTGCGGATTAGTTTGGCAATCTCTGCCTTGGCCAATAAAGTATTTGAAAGTAAATTCCGATTGATTAAAGAAAATCACCTTGTTTGCTGTTGTTGTCGTCAAGTACTAATTAGTTCTTTATTATTACATAATTATTCGTCATAGCTACAAATTAATATTCGTATTGAACTAGCGCTAATCAAGTCTAAGAAAGCAAGCAGATATGTGATCCTCTGTAGAATAGTCTATATGTATGTGTATATAGTATATATTATGTGTACGGTACGATACGATACGATACGATACGATATATATTAGTCATTAAATCACAGATGTATTATTATTATGTTGTTCCGCATCGTCCACGCCCACGCCCACGCCGGGCGTTTGATCCGGCGGCTCTGCATTAAGCACCAGATTCTCAATCGAACGAAAGGATGCATCCTCCAGGTGCGTGGACATGGCAGGTGGACGAGGCAGCGTTGTGGCCAACGGTCCAACATTTTGCCGTGGCGGCGGTCGATGGCGCACCGAGGAGCGCAATATGGTGACCACATCCTCAGCCGTATACGGGCGTTGAACTGCGTGGCTACTGCTGCTGCCACGCTCCAGTGTGCCTATCGCCGAGGCCGATGCCGAGGCGGAGGCGGTCGCAGGTCTCTGGATTTTACGACCCAGCGACTGTGATCGCTGTGCATAGCTACTTGGCCGCTGGCCAATCTCAATGGACTCCGGACTGCTGTTGCTGTCAGTGGGAGGAGCGACAGTACCACCCGAGCCCGAAGGATTTGTCAATATTGTCAGGTAATCGGGCGGTGCGACGGGCGAGGGCGACTCAGCATCCAAGGAGAGTATGGGACGTGTGCGACTAGATGAATCGCCGATGACTCTGAAAAGGATCAGAAAACAGAAATTGATCATTTATGAATCTAACTAAAACGCACCAAATTTTATAATTTACATATTAATCATCAATTTACAATTCTCATAAAATAAGTTGTTTTAGTGGCCCAATTTGTGCACCTGATCAAAGGCGCCAAATCAGTTTAGCGTTTAAGCATATTCTAATAGATTGCAAAATCTATATATCATATATGTATATATATATATATATATATATATATACTACAACAAAATAGAAATCATATATGATGGCGTATGTCATACGTTCTTAAGTCAAACAATCTTAATTAATATTTTGAAGCCCATTTATAGTATACGAGGTGTGCTCAAAAAGTAAGGTGAGTTCAAAAAAAAATTTGTTTTGCAAAATCGTCGAATTACTATCAGAGAAGTTGCTGAGGATGTTGGCATTTCGGTTGGCTCGTGCCATGAAGTTTTTTCGGATATTTTGGGCATGAGACATGTGTCAGCGAAGTTTGTTCCAAAACTGCTTAATTTTGACCAGAGGAATCGTCGCATGAGCTTCGCTCAGGAGCTTCTAAATGATTGAGTCTTAGTTTCGACGTCATAACCGTATACCCATGTTTCGTCACCAGTTATGACCCTTTTCAGCAAATCAGGATCATCATTGACGGCATGCCGATATGCCGAACACACCAACATACGTTTAACATTTGTATCTGTCAAAAACAAACTTAATATGATATTTAACTTGAAACTGTGTACAAATGTTAGTGATGACTGTACTACAACAAACTAACAAAACAAAACAAGTAAGAGTGTTCTAGTCGAGACTGCTCGACTAAGAGATACTCTGAAACCTGCGAAGATGCGATATTCAAATCATTTTACGCTTCTTTTATATATTGTACATATACACAAACAACACATACACACACACACACATGCACACGCACGCACAAGAATTTGATCTGCTACTGCGCAGTTTACGCAGCGACTGCGCGTGGGCAGCGCTTGGGCTGCAGAATGGGCTATATTATGGAAACTTATTTGTTGAATTAGCTTTCTTCTAGATGGACTTTCGTAATCAACTGCGTAGAGTATACACAAGTATAGATTTCAAATTTCAGATCTATAGCTTTTGTGGCTTACGAGAGCGCTGCGTTCACACGGACGGACGGACGGACGGACAGACGGACATGGCTATATCGGCTCAGTCTGTCGAGCTTATCAAGAATATATATACTTTATGGGATCTGCCACGCCTCCTTCTGCCTGTTACATACATTTTCACAAAAACATTATACCCTGATTTCCCATTTTCAATGGGTTCAGGGTATAAAAATCGAAGATCGAACGGACAAAGCCTGCAAAATTTGAAAAGTCACCTTATTTTTTTAACACTGTTCGTATATATACTATATATATTCCAAGGTAAATTCTAAGAGCTTCCTACCTGCGCACACTGCGTCTTATGCTCTGACGCAGCAATTTGGCCAAACGCGCTCCCGTGGCTGTAGTATAGGATGGCGGTGGCGTGTACTTGGGCGGCGCATCATTTTGTGCATCATGTTGAGCGCTATCCTGTTGCTGTGCGGAGGCATTTTGTCGCTCCAAAGCTGAGCGCTGACGTGCGGAGGGACGGCGCAAGGTATCGCCCTCTGCGGGCGGACGGTACAAGTGCTGAATGCGCTGAAAGTGAGTACAAAAGTTAGAACCAGAGAATGCATTGATCTTGTATTAAGTTAGCACACCTCGAGTATGTCTGGAGGACCGTTGGTCAAATAACGATAGATCTGCACAATGGCCGTTACGGGTATGATGAGCACAATGCCAATTTGTATGAGGCTTCCCATTTTGCGGCTCCAGTAGCTGAAGTAGGACTTGCCGCGCCAATAATAAAACTGATTGGACAGCGACGCCTTATAATCAATCACTGAGAGAGTGATCAAGCCAATCGGCAGCAGCACATTCCAGGAGAGCGCCAAGAACGCAGACATGGAGCCGCACATACGCAAGTCGTTGACCAGATCGTCGCCATTGTAGGGACGACCGCGTATGAGGAACACGCCAAATATTTGCGCAGCCCAAATGATGGGTATAAACCAGGAGCCGCCCAACAGAAAGTCTACATAATATAATATGGAGATGCCCATTTCGGTGGCAAACGGAATACTCAGCAGCATCCCAGTGACACAGCTAAGCAGCACCGAGCTCGTCGAGTTGCCCAGCGCGCTCGAAATGGGCTTCCACATGACGCACAGTTGCGCCAAGCCAAAGCCCGCGAACATGCCAAAGGCGACGGCAGCCCAGACCCAGGAGACAGCGTCGCTAGCCAGCGACAGAACAGCGGGCAGCAACTCCGTAATGAAGCGCAGTGCCTGAAAGCCGCTCTCTATGTGCAATATGGTCTTGTTTCTGCGATAGGTCTCGCCCAGAAAAGAGGAGTAGTGCGGCACCAGCGAGCGAGGATAGGACAGCAGCTGCGGATTGGTGTGCGCCTGCAGCGAATACACAGACGTATATGAATCCGGTGTCTCTGCAAACAAAGCAATTAGTCAAAATCTTCAATAGCTATGCCTCAACACATACCAAACGAACCAGGCACATAAATGTAGCCATGTTGTCGTAGAATCTGCTCACAGCAGAGTGCCAGAAGCGCCACCAGACTTAAACCGAGCAGCGTGAGCAGAACGATTAGTATTGCATCGCGTCGCAGCGTCGCCTTGCTGGCATTCGCATGGGTGCGACTTGTTATGGCTATCACCGAGGCGCCCAGTAGACCCCACGTAAGAAACGTCTCCTGCGTGGCCGCTGTCCACGTATTTGAATTCACCAGAAAGTCATCAAAATCGCTAGCTGCAAATACGTTCTAAAAAGGGAAAACACCGCAGGCGATTACTAAAGGAATGAGAGGGTGTTCGAAGTATATACAGCATGAATTGTTAGCCTATATTATCAGCCTTAGTTGTTGGCCTATTGCTCACAATTAACTGATTCTTAGCGAGCGAATGAATCCCTTTTGGATTGACATGTCTCTCTTAATATAATATATTTTATTGCTTTCAATATTCCTGTCCGCTCAACAGCCGTTTAGCTTTCATCATATTGTAATTTATGACGTCTATTAAATAATAGACTTGTAGACACACCTGTAAGCTAGCTGGATCCACAATACTGACAAATTTGCCAGTAACAGCGATTAGAGCCAGGAACGGTATCGTGTTGATCAGATAAGTCAGCTTGCCCAAGGATTTGAGGCCCTTGCAGAGTATTAGAAAGACGGCCGCCCAGATAAGGACCAAGCAAGCCGCCAGCTGCTGAAGGAAGAGATCGTTAGAGATTATTAGAAATAGGACTAGGCACCAAGCATGATTTACACCTACCCGATCATTAACATGGAAACGCATGCCGCCTACATCTGGATGCTTGGCCAGATGCAGACGCTGCAGCACCACGATATTGAAGTATTCGGCCACCGTATTGGTCAGATTGCCCGTATCGTTGACCGCATCGTAGCGATAGGGAAACGGCTGCTGTTGCCAGCGATATACGTTGTGCGCATACATGGGCGAGGGAAAGACGTCTCGCAGATAGACAAGAATCCAGGCGACCGCAACAGTTGAATAGATTGCCAGGAAGCATTGCACCATGGTCAGAGCAATGCCCACGCCAGAGCAGATGGGACTTATTTTCCACATGGAAACGGGACCGGCCTTGATCTTGGCGCCCAAACACATCTGGAGCCAGAACAACGGTATGCCAAATATGATGGACAGCATCAGAAACTGCAGTAGAAAGTTTCCACCATAGTTGATGGTGAGCACTGCAAACCGACACAGATTAAACACACCCAAGGTGCAGCCCATCAGCGCGAGCGTGCGACTCGCTGCATGTGGCCATTGGCTATTGAAGCCGCATTTCTCGTGTAACTGTTGCGGTTCCAAGGGAGCTGTACTGCTGCCTCCACTGCCTCCACTGCTGCCGCTGCACATCGTTGTCTGCGTTTGCGCCAGTTCCAGCTGATCCTGGTCAGCTGCCGTGCTGACTGTGGAGCTGTCGCTACTGCTGCCACTTCCGCTGCTGTTGCTGCTTACTAGCGAAACGGGACTGGGTATGCGTGAGGAGCGCGCTGAACTTAGCTCTGAGCAGAGAGTCGACATCATAGCGTGTGTGGGCGTCTCTAGCGTCTCGCTTGGTTGCTGCGTTTGTGCGGGCGCGCTCTGCGGTCGACTAAGCGGCGAGGCGACAAGTCCAATGCAACGTGCCGGACTCATGGACGGATGCCCTTCGAGACGTCGTCCGTATTGCCGTGGTCGTTGCTCCAGCTGTTCGCTGACAGCACGTGCTGTGCGCTGTTCGTTTTGCAGCAGATTGTGAAAGATCTGCGCCTCGGTGAGCATCTCCTGTCCTGGTTGGCAATCGCCATGCGATAAGCTGCGCCGCATTTCACTGCCAATCGTCGGTTGCACAAGCAACGCTCTTGAATGCGGAGCCTGTTCAGTTTCCTCCTCCTCCTCCTGCTCCTGCTCCTGCTCCTGCTCCTTCTCCTTCTCCTTCTCATCCATTACTCCGACTTTGGTTTCCTCATCATCGTCCATGGCTCGTCGCATCGATTGCCGCCTCCAAACGTCCACCTGACCAGCCCCCATGGCGCCTGGTCCGAGTGATGCATTCGAGCCACCTGCAAAAACACAAAATGAGGAACTTTAGCCAAAGTTACGCATAGAAGGAATATGAGAGAATGCTAATTATTAGCGAACTTCTGCTCTGCTGTGTTGGCCGACTTAGTCTGATAATTGCATGGAAAAGCAGTTCACTCAAACTAGTGTAACCACATTTAATTACCATTCAAATTTAATGGCTTTATTCAGCATCATTATACTCTTTGCCAGGGCTTTGTAATTTATTCATGATATGTGTAGCAGACATTTAAGCTTGCTTCAAGAACCTATACAATCGATCGCGTAAGACGTTATAGACAGCTTTGTCTCTTTTCATGAAACTTGACACAGTTATAACCTATTTGGCGTGGACATTCTATATAGATACGGATGTTTATGTTGGTGTCACTCCCTTTATGGTGTAGCTGACATAACTATAGAATAAAAACTGTGCATGGAAACGGATTACAATAACGGTTCCTTTGTGGCGACACACAATTCCCATCAATACCATCTGGATTATTCAACAGTCCGGATACAGTCTGGATAAATTTGATAGCCGTTGCCGTAATATCATACAAATTTCCTAACCATCACTATTGGAGAATGTTTCTATTCTGTGTAAGTGTATTTATGTTTCGGCTCTTCGATTGGAGCTCTTCCAACTTCTTCACTTTCTTTATACTCGAACGTTATTCTAGTTTACTCGTATGTCTCTACAAATGTTTACAAACTCTTTATTGCTCACTTTATTGTCTGTCCTAAAAACCAGAAATCTTGCCAATTTATACATCCATTTAGTCTAAAACAGTCAGCTGGATTACCACTCCATACAACAATTATTAGCTATACTCTACTCTCTGATTGTTTTAGTTTCATCTTCTTGTTAATTCCAAAGTAGCCTTCGCAAACTTTCAAGTCAAAACTCTTTATATTTTAAATGATTCATTAATTTTATGATTTAAGTAAATGCAAATATTTATATTCTTATTCTTAAACTAAGTTATATGCAAATGTATTTAATCTTCAACTGCTCAATTGTAACTCGTTCAATTTGTCAGTTTTATTTTGATTCTTGATATTCAATAACTAATCCAAATTTGAGCTATCACAGTGGAAGAAATAACATTTATGTATATAAGACAATAGTTATTTATTCTTTAATTTTGATTATCAACTTTGCAGTTCGAACTGCCGTACAAATCAGAACTGTTTTCCATTTTATTAGCAGCTGGATTGAACCTGAGTATTTCGATCAAAATCTTTAACTATTCTTTCTCTGTTTTATCTGCAACTTTTGTTTTTGGCATTTCAAAAAAATCTTTTGGTACTTCGAGCAATCTGAATTCCCCCGTGATTCATTAGTTTTGTTTTAAGCTCTTTTGTGAATCATTCATTATTCTGAAATTGCGTCACAGCTGAGCTCGAGCGCAGCGTTGGATATTTACCTTTGATGATTGTGGGCGTTAGGCCGCAGCTGAATGTTTTCCTCATCAGTTGTCCACGCTGGAACTCAGCATCCACGCTTGGATGCGCATCTTCTGACGAAGGTTTATGCTGCCTGCGCTTGCGACTCAGGGGCAGCGTACGTGTGCGTGCGGGCTCACGCGGTAAACTTGACTGCCCAGTCGCAATGCCTAGGTTATCCTCTTTGTCCAGCTCCTCCAGATAGTTGTCCAGGTCCATGAGATAGTCCTCAACCTTGTCGTCATCGGAGGATGGTGTGTCGCAGGTGGAATTGCAGTTGCCATTGAGCTGCGATGCGCCATGCACATCAAGTATGGCATCCAGCTCATTTAACACACTTAGCGCCTCGTCGGGCACCACGGCTGACTGTTTGATGGGAGTGCTCAGGGGTGGTTCCTGACTTACGTCACAAAATGCATCCCGTTCATCGTCCACAGACAGCGGCATCTTAAAGCTAATTGGATGCGCAAGGGGATGTGGATGCTGTAGCTGGTGTTGTTGATAAAAACTTTGCGGCGTTTGCTGTATCTCAATCAAATCCTCATCGCTTGGCTCATCGTCGTAATAGTCGCATGCCTGTTTCATCGATTCGCTGGATAAGCTGTGCGATAATCCATATCGTTCTGGCTCTCGTAACGCCTCTTGTTGTTGTTGTTGATGTTGCTGTTGTTTAAGTTTCGGTTTAGTTGTTGTTGCTGGCAAACTTGCGTAGGCGTTTGAATTGCGCTTGAATTCCCGGCCTGCTGCTTGTTCTTTGCCGTTCATATTGTTCGCATTGCCGTTCAGCTGTTCTTTGGGTCAGTGCTGCAAAGCGATAAAAAGAGTCCTGTAAATAAATAAAGCGGATGCAGTGTTGTTCAGTTCGAAATTGCTGCAGGTCAGGTTTAGACAAGTTCTGTTAGAGGTGAGCGTGAGTGAGATAACAGTGAACTGGTATAGCTCTAAAATGTATAACATCCAATGATCGGCATAACATTAAAAGACAACATGGAATGTTTAAAATACAAAAATGTATTTTATTGATTAGTATTGAAGAAAAAACAGCTGTCATCATCCTGTCCACAACAAACAGCAGAGCAGTAATACTGGTCAGTAACGAATTGTGATAGGTCAGGTTTTGCAAGTTCTATTAGAGATGAGCGGCAGTAAAGTAACAGTCACGATAACAGCTGTAACAGCTGCACATAAAAATACTAATAGTGATGAGCTAAATCTGGATTTTTGTTTACACTTAATAGTAAAAATACCAAATAATGCAATTCAAAAACAGCTCATGCATGAACAAACAAGCAAATAATTTCAGCTCCAAAAAGAAAGCCATGAATAACTGCAAGCGTACCTGCAACTGCAACTTGTGTCAAATAACAGGCGCAGCACAAGCCACAACACTCGAACACCCGATTGGCGGTTTGTAATTTAAATTGTTCACTTTGCATGATAGCTAAATGCAATGAAATGCAAACAAGCGTGTGCTTCCCACATTTATGATCTGTTTGCACGTGAGTAGACCCTGCCGACAGGTAGCAAACAAAACAAAAAAACAGTATAGAAAAACAAACAGCTGTCCATAAAATGTGACAGCCGTAAATAGCAAAAGCGAGAGAAAAATAAATAAAAAGTAGAAGTAAAATAAAGCAGCGCTGCGCGTGTTCATTCAACTGATCAGGTGAATGTACTTCCGTTAATAACTTTTTATGCGCGGTATGTGTAGGTAAACGTATGTATATACATATTTCTTGATACTGATTGTAACTGAAAGGGAGTGGCATGTCTGCCAAAATCTATGCACGAGTATTATTAAATATACACACACACACACATACATATGTATGCATATCGTTGTGTCTGCCTAGAGCAGCGAGATCGCGATCGTTGGCACGTTACCTCGATTAAAGCAAACGTCTTCTCATAGCAGCAGCAGCAACAGCAACCACAAATACAAGAGTCTCAAGTCTGGTTTTCTTGTTTCAATTTATTTTGTATATAACCGTGACCTTCTCTAGAGTTTTTGTCGCTGCCAGTGTGGCCATAAAGTTTTAATACACAAGCAAGTGTGGCCGTAAACAGAGTGTTAAAAGCTGAGATCTCCGCTGCTGCTTGCTCTGTGCTCTGTACAGAGCAGAGGAGCAGCAGAGATCTCAGCTTTTAGCACTCACAAATGCAGGCAGTGAGGCCTTTTGTGTGTAACTACCCTATATTTGAGCTAATAGAATCAAGCAGCAGCCGTATATTAATTGTTGACTCTAGAGGTCAAATTATTTAGCGAACAGATGCCATTGATCGCAAATTCACACACAAAGCTGCAACATTGCCTCCCTCCTACCTCCTACCTCCTACTCTCTTCCCCATTCAACTGGACTGCACAAAAGTGCAAGCGACTTTCAGCACAGTCAGTCCCCTTTTCCTCTTTAAGATGGACCAGCTACCGTTAAATTTCGCTCCCGTTTCGAATTCGCATGCGAATACCGAAATGTCGAAGTAAAAGTAAACAAGCAATAAGCAATTAGTGCTGCCACACGAAATACGTTAACAGCAGAGGGGAGGGGCGCATGCGGAGGCACTTGACCTTCATGCGAAAATGGTAAACACCCCAAGCAGCAACTGCAACTCGTTTTTTTTTTATATTTTATTTGTTGTTTTGTTAGTGTTGCAAAAATGCCACAGCCACTTGCAATTTACAATGAAATTGACATTCAGCAAAAATCAAATAAAACTAGTTAATCAACGAGTTGAGACACAGCGATTAATACACACACACACATATACACAGGCAGGCAGGTACGCCAGCGCACGCATCGACAGAGAGAGAGAAAGAGAGCGAGCTAGAGAGAGAGAGAGAGAGAGCAAGCACGCGGCAATTTCGTTCACGATGCTGCATCATGTCCCATTTTGGCTTTTTAATAGCTAAATGTCAAATGTTTGTATGACATCAAAAATGTTGACAAGCTCCTTTGTAACCATCAGAGCACCGTATATAGATATGTATGTATATATGTACATATATATGTACATATATATATGTATACATATATATATCTATAGATTAACTACAAACTATTTGCTAATTCCATGCAAGCTCGTTCAATTTTTTTCCCTTCCATAGGATTGCTTCTAACTTTTTATGAACTTGTGTAAAATGCCATTTGAAATGATTCTTCAATTCAATTTCATAAAGTTCTAATAAAGATGAATATAAACTGTGCCAGCTGAATTGGATAATCTAACAGCTAGAAATGTGAACGATTTATTTTAAATAAAACAAATTTCTATTTTTTTGTTTGTTTTTAGTTGAACGATTTCTAGCTTATTAGCTTTTTAGTTTGCATCTTAAACAACACTCGATACGGCGCTGCTGCAACAACAACAACAACAACAACAAAATGCATATGCTTAACACTGTTTATATATAACACTGTATTCATGTGTTGGTGTACAACAAAACTGGTATAAACTGCGAAATGAATGTCTATTATTATGTTAAACAACAAAATGCAGCAAAATGCATGCTTTGCACGTTTTTTATGTGCAATTTCATTTTTTATGGACAACAACCACTGCAGCTAGAGAGTGTGTGAGAGAGAGAGAGAGAGAAGAGGAGAGTGTGAAGGATGCTGGGGCATCAACTGAATGCATGAGTAATAGAGCACCGCGCTGGCAACAATTACATTTCTCGTATTGCAATTGCAATTAAGATCAATATTTAAGTAATGCGCCGGGTCGTAGGCAATGTGCGCCAATTGCTAAACAATCGAAAAACAGAAGAATGCACACACACACACACACACGCACACACACTCACTCACACACATTTCATACATGCAAATGTGAATATTTACTAAGTGGGAACGCTGAATTTATTTATTTACATACATATGTACATATGTATGCCGACGTTATAACGGGAGTCGGTGCTCAGCTACTGCGTGTTGAAATACTTTTTACAAAACAAACACTGATACGAACACACACACATACACACACACACACACACACAAACACACACAGCGCGTCCCAGTTGTACGAAATATAACTGTTCTTATGGCAACCGAAAAAGCACAACAAAAGCAAATTTGCTGAGCTGCTGATTTTTTTCCTCGTAATTCTGGGCACGAGTTTTGCAATTTTTGGGGGAATACCTTGGACATTGGTCATACTTAGGTGCGAGCGCCACTTGAGGCTTGACACCAAAACCCAGCAGTAAAAGAACTCGAAAACAGACTATAGTGGATCCTCAATGAAGCAATAGTTGTACATATGTACATTCACACATATATATATAGAAACTCACGCACACACACGTATGTATATACATATGTATATGTATATGCTGATAGAGAGATACGTGACTATGAGAGTATGCGTGTATTTTTTGTGCATATGTCGAAACGAAAACTCTGGCCAGTATAAAATGTTGTAGATTTTTTCATGGCGTCAATTTACGAAATGTATCAAGAGTAACAGGCACCACCAATCGCACAAATACAGATACAATGGAAAGGGGAGCGCGTTGGCGTTGCTGCTGCTGCTGCTGCTTCTTCTGCTTCTTCTTGCCACACAATCACAATGTTGCACTCTAACTCTCACTCACTATCTCGCTCGCGCTCGCGCTCGCGCTCGCATACTTAGTAGAAGCAGTTAGCATAATGCACACACGCACACAAATGTGTATATAATGTAATACTCACACACACACACACAAAAGAACGCGCGTATTTGGTATCTTGTATCTAGTTTTTTTTCTTTTCTAAAATTATCTGCCACAATTCTTTGCGCTTATGTTGCGCCCGGTACGTAGAAACTTCAGCTTAACTAAACAAAACAATTATCGTGAGCACTGTTTTTTCAGATTCATTTCAAGATCGGAACGCGCGAGACACGTCCGCTTCATCTAGAAACAGTCGACTGACGAGTTTCACTAACAATATAACAGCCATATAACAGATAATAACATTGTTGATGCAAGCGCTCGTAGCAAAGCTAAATTTGTCAAAAATTCTGTTAGTAGACAGTACAATGCTTCTGAAACTGTTGTTAATTTATCGATAAGACATCCATTTACCATTAACACTCAGACTTGAGATTTACGCTGTAAATTAGGAAATTCGAAAAATATTGAAATGTTGCTAAGCGCTAAAGGTAAATATATTTATAAATAATGGACTATTATAAGTTATTTATATCTCAAATGGCGAATTCTTTTAATCCTAGAACACTTGGTCGATCGATACATCATCAAACTCTGATTAAATACATCGACTTAGAAACGACAACACTTATCGCTGTTAATAACATTATACCAAAATGCTAAATTGACGAACAGCTGTTCCGCCGAATTAAGTTGAACATCAAAATGGAATTGGAGGGTTCAGAATTGGGCACTAGGGAATACTGGGAAACCAGCTACACACGAGAAATTAAAAACTACGAAAACCATGGCGATGTGGGTGAAATCTGGTTCGACGAAGATTCCCAGCAACGCATTGTCGACTGGCTATTGAAGCAGCAAGATGTGAACAAGGAAACAGCACGTGTCCTCGACTTGGGCTGCGGCAATGGTATGTTCCTGATAGCCTTGGCAAACGAAGGCTTCACACAGGTTACGGGCGTTGATTACTCCCCAAAGGCCATTGAGCTGGCCAAGGGCATAGCCAAGGATCAAGCTCTAGACATAAACTACGTCGTGGCAGACTTGACCCAACGCGAATCGGAGACACTGGGTACCTACAACATCATTCATGATAAGGGCACTTACGACGCCGTCAGCTTGTGCCCCGATGATCCCAAGGAAAAACGCAACAATTATTTAGCCACAGTCTCGAAGCTGCTGCAGGATGAACAAAGCCTCTTCATCATCACCTCCTGCAACTGGACGGAGGAAGAGTTGCTGCACAGCTTTGAACATCTTTTTGCCAAACATTGCACAATACCCACGCCCACTTTCAAATTCGGTGGCAAGGTGGGCAATGTGGTGACCTCTGTAGTCTTTAAAAAGAAATCCAATTAAATGGCAAATAAATCTAAATTCAAATATTCAGAAGGTTATCAATGGTGTCACTATCGAAATGAAAGGCACTATCGATAGTATCGGTGAAAATATAAATTTCACTCGTCAACAGGCATTGCGATATTATTATATTAAGTTATTTAAAAAGTAACAATTTGGAAATATTAAAAATAATTTAAAGTGTAGAAAGCTAAAAATGAAAACAGCTTGTTTTCAAATTTCAGAAACAATCGATAGCGGCAAAGTTTGATCGATAGTGACCAATCTATCGACTCAAACCATGCCATAGATTTACTTTATTTTGGCGACTCCGATAAACTTAAATATCATATAAATAAACATTATTCTGAAATAAATCAGCTGTTGGATCAGCTACTAAATGCATTTTTAACATTTACATATATATTTATTATTCATTACCATTTGGTTTTTGTGTATAGCAAAAAAAACATCGGCCCTTTAACACAATTAATAACAAGATATAAACATTTATGCGCCTTCTAAAAATACCCCCACAGATGCAGCTGTAAGAAGAGTGCATGGTAAATATATGTATTTCAACTAGCAGCTAACGGAGCTAACGATTTGATCTATGTGTAAATATAACAAGCACATAACAAATAGAATTTGCCAGTTCAATACGAAGTGTAAACATTGAGTCACAAAAATTAAAAAAGGAAAAACCCATAACTCTATATAAGACATATCTTTCAGCAATTCATGCGAGGGTATTCTGAAAAAGTAAACACTTAGCTGAATCAATAGTTAAAAGAAAAACAGCTCACAATACGCTTACATATTCGACGCACGGCACAGTTAGTAACATTTAAAATCGCGTCAGCTACCAGTTAGATAAACGATAAAAACGACTGATAGACACGCCCCCCACCGCCCTCTTCCAGTTGCTGACGCGGCACAAGTACATAGTAGACATTAATTATGCTATGGTCTTTCAATTAGAGATATGCAGGTGACACTTAGGATAGAAAGGTGCGCACGAATCCTTTAATTTCCGCCCGACACATCGGACAATTCACCACGCTGGGCGCACATTGATTGCAGGTTGCTGCCAGAAGGACGAGAGTATTAGGAATTAAACGAGGAGTTGAACTTTGCAACTCACCCAAATGTCCACAGGGCAGGAATACAACACCGACTTCCTCGTCCAGACAGACTTTGCACAGGCGCGCATCCTTTAACTGGCGATTCTCCTCCTCAAGGGACAAGTTGCCATTGGGATTGGAGTTGGGGACTGCTACAACAGGAGTCACTGCATCAACTGTTGGCTTGGCTGGCTCCAAAGGCGCCGCTTTGCTCGTCGTTGCTTCACAGGCGGTAGCTGGTGTCGTGGCTGTCGGTTCAGTCACCTCCAGTGCAGCTCCAGAGCCACCAGCGTCATCGAATATGGCATGCAGCAGATCGTCCAGCGTATCGTAGACACATCCCGAACTCGACAACTTTCTTGCAATTGTGCTCCGCACCACGCCCACATCGATGCCCAAAGCCAGAGCCGCACAAGCCGGTGCCGCAGACATGGCACTATCAATGCTGGCGGGCAGCTCTGGAGCTGTGGCCACTGTGGGGGACGCAGCTGCTGCCTCGCGCACCTGCCGCACGTATTGGGGTCCCTTGGCGAGCAGCACGAACTGGCACTTGGGCGACCATTTGGCGTGCTCATGCCAAGGCTCGTCTTCCTTCTGCCAGCTGCGCAGACCAATGTTGCAGTGGAAGCAACGCACCTGGTCATCGATCTTCTGATAGTACAAGCCCGCCTGGGCCAGCGGCTCAGCAGGCTGTATGTTTGCGATGGGCCAGTTGGTGAACGTGCGCAAACGTGCCTCGATGCAGGAAAATTGTGGACGCTGCGGCTGCGTTGTGGGCTGTATGCCCAACTCCTCCAGATCCTTGCCACCGAACTCGATTAGCGGCCCCATCTGCACACGCGGACAATTGGGAAAGAAGCGCTTATGCTCGTCGAAGGCATTGTCGTTCTTCTCCCACTTGGCAATGACGCCTTTGCACCACACACATCTCACATGATCCGATTGATGTAAATAATAGAAACCCGCTTTCGCCAAGGCTTGTGGCGTGATATTTGGATTCTAAAAAAATTCAAATTAATATTTAATTCTGCTGATTTAATTAGCGTGTACAAACTGGCCAATCCTTGAAGGTTTCCAGTCGATTTGCTTCGATTAGCAGATCCGGACAAGCGCATTGTCCCTGCTGTCCTGTGCCACCATCGACGACGCTGTTGCCCTCGGAGTCGCTGCGCTGGTTTTCAGCAGTCGCCCCGGATTCCATGGGTACATTGCCACAGTGATTGGGAGCAAGGACCATCGAGCAAATGGGCGAGGCGATTCGATGTCTGTCAGCTACCTGATCGCCGTATTCCCAATGATCGATGCGCATGTGACAGAAGTTGCATTCCACCTCCAGCCAATTGCCCGTGGCAAAGAAGCCATTCTTTACTAAGTCATCGACCTGAACTGGCGCATTTGTTGGCCATTGAGCAAACGTTCTGATTCGTTCGCTTTCCAATTCCAACCGACGGTCGGTCATGTTTGTGAGTGTGTGTGTTTCTTTGTCCCTTTACCTATACAATGATGTAATTTGCTGTCTGTAGTTGAATTGAACAAAAAAAAACTGAAACGCAGCTGCGAAAATAAAGTTTATTGATTCCGTGCCAGTGTGACCGTTCTACGTTAGCTCCCCATGTAATAGAGATGAGCAACATGTGCTGAATCACCCTGTGAGCGAGTAGAAGTCTTGCAAGAATAATTTGTATATTGCCAGAGCACGTAACGGACAGTGGTAATGAATGAATTGATCTAAAATACAATTGTAACAAAATGAACTATCACTACATATCACTATATGCTAAATAAAATAAAAATCTTTATCGATTGTAGTGACTTAATAAGATAAAAAAAATTAAATACTTGGAATTCGAATGTGAATGTCATAACTAAAAACACAGGCTGTTAAAAATCTGTATTTAATGCGCTTCTCAAACTTGGTCACATTGCATGCCAAACATATGTTTGGCAACAACACGATTATTTCCACTTTTCTACATTATTTTCCCCCATTGAAAATACAAATGCTTCTTTTTACTCTTCAACGCACTCATTTTATTGAAAGAATCACTTAGAAAGACTTGCTCCTTAAAAACGTGAAAACCAATTGATAAACGCACGCAGTGCGTTCATACCAGCTGATTTCGGTCGGGGTACTCCACTGTTTATTGGAAGTAGGTCCTTGGCTTTCTGTAGGAGAACAGTTTCCTGTTGCCCTTGTGGTGAACACGTTGCACCAATGGGAACTTGATCTTGGAATCGTGGAACTGCTTAACATGCACACGACGCGTCTTCGAGGCTGGAATAGACTCCACCTTGATGATTTGAATAGAGTGGGCACGGGCACGGTGACGAGCGCCCATGTCACGGTAGCACTGAGTAACAGCACCACCAACGGTCAGGTCACGGTACTCGCGGTACATGTTGTGTGTGCCCGAACGCGAATCGTAGCGCAGCCAGATGCCAAAATTCTTGATCTTAATTGGCGACGTCTCATACACCTGCTTCAGGGAGACAATTTCACCGGTGGTCTTCTTGAACTTCTTCAGCTGGCGCAAAAAGTACCAGAAACGGGATTTGGCCACAATGTTGTCGGGAGCGAAGATTCGCATTTTATACAGAGGCGTCTGTGGCTCCTTCTCGCTGGGCAGCTTGCGGCCAACGACCTCGTATTCCTTCAACTGCAAGCAAACAAATATGTTCAAATATTACGATCTCATATATTTTTATGTAAACAAATGCGGCAAACAGGCAGCCATTACACACACTCACACACATACATACATACAACAGGCGCGTGGACATACATTGCAGATTGTTTTTATAGGTTATGCATAAAGTCTGCTAAACACCCAAAAATTCAGTTTTGAATAGAAACATTCCAGCAAACAAACAGTCACGTTTTAATAAAATAACTCAAAAATTCTACTAAAGTAGAACCTGCTATATAAAACTACGACGACCGCATTGCCCATGGTACAGCATTCAAGACTACGTTTGTTTTTTCTCCACAGTAATTGCCATTTTTCACAGTTTATCAATTACACTGATTTCCTGCTAAGTTTGACTGCTTGTTGCACACATTTTAATCGCAATTTGCACTAGTTTTTGTTTATTTTTTTAAATACTAACCAATCCCTTGGCTCTCATGATGACGGCTTACGCGAAAAAGGAAACGGAAAGAGATGTCAAAAAGCAATTTACACTGAACCCAAAAATTATACGCAGTGTTGCTTTGGGACGCTACTGCTTACTGTTGCATTTGGACAGTCACCACAGCGTGATATTATCATGTTATCGACGCATTGCGCATCGCTAGGCTTCTGCGCGTGTTCAGTGGCTGCGAACGTCGATAAAATTGCTATAAATTTGCTTTTCACGCGTTATTTTAGCAACAATAACAGTAAATACAAAAATTGTATACAATACTGTTAGTTCATACAGTCAATTGCCAATGGCTCTAACCCTTGAATCAAACAAAAAGTGAGCTCAAAATAAAAAGTACATCAATAGTGACAAGAAAAAATGCAAAGCGCAATGTGAGACGTGCAAAAAAAATTTCCTATATTCACAATTTAAAGCAGGCGCAACAAAATTGGTCTGCGGTAAGCAAATACGCATCATTGTGAAATTAAAGCTCGTGTTTTTACGCCCCATATTACGCAGCCAAATGCGCAAATATATTAGAAAATAAAACAAATTGTATAAGCGCTGAGACTAACGTCTGGCCAATCCACACACAAGTGGAAGGTGTAGATGGGCAAGGCGCAGGGCAAGGGGTGTTGTTCTTGTCAAGAAAAAAAAAAAACGCGCGGTCGCCGCTCCGCTGGGCGCTCCATAGCCGTGCCTTGCTCAGTTGTGCAGCGAGCGTCCGTGCTGTCGGTTGTGGTGACTCTTCTCTCTTTCTCTCGCTCTGTGTATATTTGTTTGCGCGCGTAAATACTGCTGCGTGTCCGCCCCGGCAGCTGCTACTACGAGCAGGTAAGAGAGACGCGTGCATAATGCTTCAAAAATACAGATATACCTTTTGTTGTGATTGTACGAGTTTTTGTTTTTTCATGGATTTGTTTTGCGCATAACATTTAAAGTAAAAATTGCTAATTTATTTTTAGACAAGAAGTTGTGCTTTTGCTTGTGCTTCCTTCCTGCACTCTTCTCCGCCTTCGCAAGCATATTTTGCGCAATTTATTTTGGTATTTTCAATTATCGGCGCCTCTTTGTGTGCGCACTTCTTTCGGCGCTAGGGCTGGCAAAGCAGCAGCAGGAATCTGAATGAATTGAAAATATTTAGTTTTCGGGTTCTCTTTTGTTTTTGTTTTCCTGTTGTCATTTCCTGCATTCTGTTTTTATCACCAACCGCTCTATCAAAGCAATTGACCAACTAATAGCATGATATGTTCATACCAAATGAAATTTGATGTATTTTCGTTTTCCTTTTAAAGCACCGTCAACAAGAAGCTCCACATAATAGACAGTAAGCACAACGACGCTGTACGGCATGCAAAGGTAAATATAAATGAATCGATTGACATTTATCGATAACTTTTGTTAACGTTTGTTTTTGTTATTGCCATGGCAGCGCATAAATGCAAAAAGATGATGGAAACATTGGAACAGCAACAAACAAAAAGCACGCCTAACAATGAGCCCCATGCGGGCGAGACGGAAACGACGCCGGCAGCCAGCGAAGAGGATGACACAACAGAAAAGCATAACAATGTGTGCGACCTGGAAAAGAAGGAGAAAATCAACAGCCCGCTACGAGAACTAAATCTAAAAGATGTAGCTGATCGGCAAAGTCCTCAAGAGAATGGACGGGACACTGAAGAGTCGGAAGAGCCAGCAGGTCTGCAAGACAAGACTAAACAAGAAGCATTTCCAATGGCCAACAGCTTAAACGAATCGTTTGAGCTTCCAGCTAAAGGTGCGGTGAAAGTGGAATGTACAGTGGACAAGAACCCCGCTGAGGGTGAAGATTTTAAAGAGAAGCCATCCACATCATTTGATGCCACAAAACCCCTAAGCGACATCAAAGTCGAACAGGAAAGTCCTATACTTGCGATCAATGTCGATGATGTCAGTGACTCCTGCTTGTCGGACAAGCCAAAAACCTCTTCAACAGATGAGCAGCGGAATGGGGAGGTGGAACCGGACTCACCGGAGGCAGAAGTGAATGCTGAAACTTCTTCACTTAATGAGTTATCTTTAACTGAGAAAATAAAAGTTGAAGATAAAAGCCCGTTACCTTCAGTTATACCAGATGAAGAAGTCTGCTCGCCGCCTGTGATTAAAATGCTTGTTGATAACTCTCCATGTGATCAGATTGTTGAAGAAATCTCATTACCTAGGCAAATTCCATCACAAGAAGAAGAAAAATTTACGCATACGATGAAAGCGATTGAGAAAACCTCAGCTTCACCTGTCGGGATGCAAGAGGAAGAAAAATCATCGTCATCATCGACTGTGTTCAAAATCTCCGAGAGCATCAAAGTAGAATGTCGAGATTTAGTAGAGTACACGGAAGGAGAAGTCCATTGTGAACAGGAGGATACGGAAGAGGAGGCATCTTCACCAATATATAAAATTGATGAAGTTGAAAGCGCAATCGAAGATAGGGAAGTGACAACACCGGTTAAGGCTGTCTATAAAATCAATGATCTTTCACCCGCCAGTATACCTGATGATGAGGAATCCTCAGAAGAGTTTAATACTGAAATTAAAATCGATGAAACCAGTCCAAAGTTGCCAAAAATGGAGTGCAAATTCCCCATGGAAATCATCAAGATTGAATCTGATTCTGAGGATGAAGATGTGGAGGTAGAATCGGAAAACACGGTAGATGAAGTTGAGTGCAGTCGTATAGCTGCAGACGATATCCAAATGGAGCCAGAAATTCAGAAAAGTGATAATTTGATTAAGGAAACACAGGCAATGGATACGCTGCTGACGCCGCCGCTGAAAATAAATGGCGCACATATGGCAATCGAGGGATTGCAGGCGGAGGAGGAACAAGAACAGGGGGACGAGCAAGCTCAGAATTCATTGCAACAGTCTGTGATAGCACATGAGAACAGGGAACAGCAGCAACAGCAACAGGAACAGGAGGTGCAGCCAGAGCAGCAGCACCAACTAACCAGAAGAAGCAGCACCAGCAGCTCTGTCAGCTCTACATCACAGCAGTTGGTCATTGATCAGCCTGAGACCGAGCAGCAGAGCAAACAGCAGCCGCAACTGAAGGAGCTGGTCCAGGATCAGGCAATGTTGCTTGCATTAAAGCGCAGGCGCAGCTGCAGCAACAGCGATAGTAGTGACGGGGATAATAGGGGCAAAAGCAAAATAAAGCCCACAAACAAGCAACGTTGCATGGAAAAGGAGCAAGAGCAGCACCAGCAACACCCGCAACATCAGCAACACCAGCAGCAGACGTCTTCCCTGCTATTGCAGCGTCTGCAGGCGCCGGCAATAAACTGCAACGAAGTCGCTCAGCAGCTCAACTGCTATAAGTGCAATGCAAACTTTGAAAACTTGCAACAGCTGAATGCGCATTCTATGCAATGCAAACCACAGTCAGAAGCAGCAACACCGGTAGCAGAAACAACTGTAATTGAGGCCGCAGCACCGACAGCACAAATAACATCTGCTGGAGATGCGAGTGCCGTTGCTGATGCTGTGGCTCTGGGTAATCCAGCCTCTACTCCTGTGCCCCCCATAAAGAAGGAGCGTTTCTTTCGATGCGCACGTTGCAGCACTGTACATCAATGTTGGAACTTTTTTCTACATATGCGGGAGGTGCATCAGCGTTACATTTGTCTCTATTGCTCGCATGTGTTTGCCAGCGTGGAGAAGTTGTCGCTGCATCTGGAGAACAAGCATGACATGGATCAGCGACACTTTGCCAGCATTGAGGCCTGGCAGACGCTGCAGACTCAGGAGGATCGTGCTCGCTATTTGGTCTGTTGCAATTGTCAGGCGACTTTTGAGCGTGGCAGCCATTTCGATGATCACGACTGCGCCGAGCTTATGCAGCCGTGTGCGCTGTGTGGGCAGAAAGGAGGACACGCCAATGGCTGTCGTAATGGCAGCAGCAGCGGTAATCGTAAGAAGACAGCTGCCCGACGAAAACGGAAGACTGCAAAGTCCAAGCAGGTAGCCACGCAGCCCGAGGCACAGCTAAAAACAAATAAACAGCAGCAGGAGGAACTGCCGAACTGGATGGATCCTGATGCGCAGGTGCCGCAAGTGCCGGCACAACCAGCAACGTTGACCGATCATAACAGTAAGTGGAATATGAATATTTTAAATCTCTTGTAACGGTTTAATATAGTCAAACCTGTTTTCTACTTCTATTGCCATTTTTCAACACAATAACAATAATAATCGAATAATTTAAACAGTTCCAGCGCCCATTGAAGATGCGCCACAAGAAGAGCCCGTGCCCAAGCTGGTGGTACCGAAAATGATGCTGCGCGTGCCTAAAGAGTTTCAAAAATCGGTGGATGCGGCGCTCAGTAGCACAGACACCGAAGAGGAGGACAACGATGAATTGCCCTCATCAGCAGCAGAAACAACAGCTGGCGATGGCGAAGGCGGCGTAGTGCCATTGCTCACAGTGGATGCAGTGCAACAGCAGCAGCAACAATTGCAGCCAATGTCTTCGTTGTCGGAGGATACCGAAACGGCCACTGAGACGGCGTCTATGTTTCAGGAAGCAGCACCCATGCCTGCCAATGTGTCATTAAACGATCTAGAAGACGACGATGAGGATTCGCCTGCTTTAAAATTGCCTCATGTTCTGGCAGAATTCGAGCGCACAAAATTGGATATTGAGCGCACTATGGCCCTGATGGTGGCGAAAAAGGAGCTACAAGAGCAGCAGCAGCAACAACGCCAACAGCAACAGCAACAATTGCAACAGCAACAACAACAGCAGCTACAGCTACAGCGACAGCTAGAGCAACAGTTGCAGCAAGATCAGCATCAAGAGCAGCTTCCAGCTGAAGCCAAGCAGCAGCGTGGTCGCTGGTCTCTGACGCCTCCCGCATCGCCGCATAATCATAATCACATAAATGAAACGACGCATGGACCAAAGGAGGAGGTGGAACACAACTTGGAGCCAGCGCCAGCAAAGATATTACCAGTGCCTGCTCCTGAGCGTCGCAATACATTGGGCAGTGAGTGCATGGATCTGGATGATAGCCTAAATGAACACCAACAATCCCCGCAAACGGAACAGCCAGAGCAGCAGGAAGCTGAACCTCAACCCGAACCTGAACGTGAACCTGAACCTGAACCTGAAGCTCTGGCAACACCCGCAACTCCTCCACCGCCCGCAGATTGTATCCAGGTGGCTGGCGAAGATACGCATACATTGGATCTACAGCTAGACAGACCGTTGGATAAATTCGAAATGGTGGATTTTATACGTTTGTGTCTAAAGGCCGTATATCCGTCTTGTCTGTATTGCAATCATGCGCGCCGCATTGCCGTCAATGCTAAGCAGCTGGTGTTGCATCTGATTGGACAGCATCGATTTACTGCTACTGTGGACAGCATCACAGCCGAGGAGCTGCAGGCGGAGACAATTGTGGGCAGGCTAAAGAGTTATTTACCTGCCTTAGAGGGCGATCATTATATGAATTCCATAAGCTGCTGCACCCTGGAGGGCGGGCGTTTCGCCCAGCCTTTCAATGAGCGCATCTATGAGTGCTTCCAATGCCGTTATGTTACGGCCACACACAAAGAGCTCTATACGCACAATCGGCGACTGCACATCAAGGCGAACATCTCGTGCGGCATGTGCCGCATGAATTTCTACAGCTTCAGCGAATTGCTTTGCCATATATGTCCGGGCCACGTTGCGGGTTCTGTGTCCGATGCGCAATTCCGTTGTTGTCTGTGCGAGACGGCGCCGCTGGCTTCTGCGTTTCGACTCATGGTTCATTTGCGCAAGCAGCATCAGGCCTGTGATATATGCCTAGAGGATTGCCATACGCAGGCCAAACTCTCAGCTCATGTGTGGAAGCACAAACTTTTGCATCTTTGCTATCGCTGTGGGATTGCGTATCGCAACAAGCAGGACATATCGAAACATTTATTCTGGAAGCACGGCACAGAGAGCAGCAGCTGCAAGCGTTGCATGCAGAAGCGTTGGCGTCATGTCTACCATTTCTGTGTGCCCGCCACGCAGTTCACGTGCGAGCAATGCCAGTTCACTTTCAGCAAAGCTATTTACTTGGAAGTGCACAAACGTCAGCATGCCGGCGATTTTCGTTATCCTTGTACGGAGGAGCACTGTGAGGAGAAATTTGTCTCGCGAAAATTGCTGCTAAAGCATGCGGCACAGCATGAGGTTAAGCAGCTGCCTGCTGTCGATAACGACGACGACGATGTTGAGTGCAATCAGATGCCCAAAATGGAGCAAGAGGAGCAGCGTGCATTGGGCGTTGATCAGTTTGAAGCTGATCCACAGCAGACGCAGTTGAAAGCCGAGGGCGTACTGTCCTCGCCCAAGTCAGAGGCAGCGGATGAAGTGGATACTAAGCCGGCAGCTAAGCAAAAAGACAAATCGCCACAGCCAGCGCAACAAGGGGAACAACAGCAAGAGCAGACGCCGCGTAAGCGCCACAAGAAAGCCAAACGCAACAAAGCGTCGTTGGAGGATCTAAATCTAATAGCGCCAAATCTATCTGAGTCGGATAGCAGCGATGACAGCGATTCAGATGGCGGCCGCAGCCCAGGCACACAGCATGACTCCAACGCCCATGCCTCTTTACCAATGCGAGCCTCTGTAGACGATCTGGACATGCCTCGGGTTATGCTATCGCCAGCATCTGAAAGCGACAGCGAAGAACAGCAGAGAGATAAGGAAACCATTAAGACAACGACAGAGACAGAGCCAAAAGAAGAGCAGCTGGACACACAGGAGCATTCCAAAGAGGAAATGGAATTAGCTAAAAAGGCTAAGCCCAAGCTAGAGGAATCCGCAACTGAGAAAGCGGAGTCGCAAGACGTGCCAGACATATGGAAAAATCTGCTGCAGCATCAGCCTTCTTCAGTAGGTAAAAAGGAAGCGGAGGTCGTGGATGTGGTTGTGGAACCAACTGCAGAGCAGCGGCGGCCTGCTAAACTGCACGTGGCCTATTCCGATCATGATTATTGCAAAATGCAACGCACCCCGCCACCCACACCGGTGCCCTCGCCCAAGAAATCATCGAATGTCACGCCCAGCAAGGCGAAGACCGGCAATGCGTCCAGCGATAGTGACAGCTCTAGCAGCTCTAGCTCGAATTCGGACTCAGACAGCTCAAGCTGCTCGTGTGGCTCGAACTGTAGCTGCAGCTCAAGCGGCAGCAGCTCTAGTGATGATGACTCCGACAATGAATCGCAAACTTCCAAAAAGAGCTCTAAGAAGGTGCCGAAGAAAACAGCGGAACGGCTGCAGGAATCCAGCAAAAGCGAGGAGATTGTGAATGTGACTAGCAATAATGAGGAAGAGATGCCTCCAGTGATGCCTTCACCCAAATCGCCGATCTACAATGAATCCGACTTCGATACGGCTATTTCTGATACCGATGAAGAGTTCTACGATGCACATCCTCAGAATATAGCCAACCAGATGTTAGCTCAAAAACGCTTGGCGCTGCTCGTGACGAATGATACAGAGGAGCAGGCGCATGACAGCAATGGCAACTATGACATAGTGGAAAACAGTCGTCCATCGACGCCATCACTGCCTGAGGAGGCCGCCGCCTATGCAGATAAGCGTGAGCGAGTGGCTAAGAACAAGAAAAAGAAACGCGAACGCAAATCCACATGTAAATCAATGAATCAAGCCAAATTAACGACCAGCTCGGAGCAAATGGTGGCGCCGCAGCAGTTGCTGCCTCACGGGCTGACAACAACGGCTGCTGTATCAGAAGCTACTGTAGCCACACCGTTACTGCAGCACCATCAGTTGCAACAGCAACTGTTGCCCGAGTCCCCATTGACGCCCCTTACACATCGACCCAGCTGGCAGCCTCGTATGAGCGAAGGCAGCAGTTGCTCCGATGCCGATGGACAGCTAAAGCGCTCGAAGCGCACAAGGCGTCCAAATAAATTCTATGGCTATACGAGCGATGATGAGAATATGAGCAGTGTCTTGGCACCGCCTCTGCAGGTTGGCATGCAGCTGATTAAGCCCCAGCCGCCGCCACAGCTGACCTGGGCCAAAGAGGATTTGCCGACACCCCCCAAGCAGCAGCGCAGCCGCAGCAATCATGGCGAGCATCATCATCATCAGGCACATCATCATCATCAGCCACACCATCAGCAGCAGCAAGAGCAGCAGCTGAATTCGCATTTGCACAGCAATGGCAACACGCGCAAGCGCAACCGACGTGCTCCACCCGGCGGAGCTGGCTCCGGCAGTGCCAGACGTGGCGCCAAGCGTGTCAAGAAGCAGCCAGCGACACCTCCAGCTAAACTGGAGCAACTGCAGCCACAGTTGCCGCCCATACCCACGCTTAAGATACGGCCAGCCCTGCTGCCTGCCAGCGCTGCGGCCAGCGACAGCAGCGATAGCAGCTCGGACGAGGATGAGAGTGCCGAGATTAATGTGACCAGCCTGTTGCCCATGCATGCGCCATTGACGCCTATGCCGCAGGCAGTGACATTGCCTGCACCGCTGCCCACACCACTTCCACCACCACCACCCGCAACGACTGCTTTTAATCAACCCATACCGCCAGCGCTGCTGCCCAATCCGGACTTTGCCACGTTGCAGTACTTCAAAGCAAATAACATACGCTATCCCATACGTCCGCCAGCCGGGGCACGGTTGGCTCGTGAAGGGGAATCGGTGTATTGCTATTGTCGCTGCCCTTACGACGAGGTCTCCGAGATGATTGCCTGTGATGGCAACAACTGTCTCATTGAATGGTTCCATTTCGAATGCGTAGGCATCATGGTGGCGCCACAGGGCAAATGGTTCTGTGCCGAGTGCCGGCCCAAATACTCTGAGGGTCTCTATCCGGGTGTTAAGCCCAAATAATGTGTGGAACTTTGTACATAATTCTAGAATCTAGATTAAGTTACATAAATCCTAAATAACCTTTATAATAAACCCCCTAACAGCAACAACAACAAAAACAACACCCACTACAGAATGGATTACGCTTATTAAATGTTAAAAAAATACTATTCGATGTCCCCAGAACTTCGGAAAAACAAAAGGAAAATCATAAAAAAAAAATACATAATTAAATTCAATGCTAAGGGAAGGCAGATAATGTTATGAAATATATTGATGTAACTATATATGCATATTATATATATTCATAAATGAAATTATATCTAAGACGAGGTCCAGGCTCAAATGCGTCTTCGGCGACTTGGCTGCAGCATAAACTAAGCTAATCTTAAATATATAATAATACATACGATAAACGTATATATGTAAAGAAATCTATGTATATACAGATATACTATATTTTTTTTGTAAATATGTGAGGATTGCATATACGTATTATATACATATATATAAATATATATATACATATATATAAATATATATATATATATAAATATATATATATATATATATATATATATATATATATATATATATATATATATATATATATATATATATATATATATACTTATGCATATATGCAATTGTACAATACTTAGCTCATGCAAGATCTATATAAACGTTTAGACTTAACTTTACCCCAGCATCAGTAGTTTTAATTACGATTAAATAAAACTAATGACTATCGTTAGCTATATATATATAAACAAAAGAAGCAAACAAATTAAAAAGAAAAACAATAACAAACAGCATCATCTTATTGCAATCGATATGCAAGAAATAAACATTCAGTAAGTGAACCATCATATAGTTGCTCTATTGTTATAAAATGGGTGTGGGGGATCCTGAAACCATTAAAAATGGAACTCTGGGTATATTGGTTTTGTGAAAATGTATGTAACAGACACAAGGAGGCGTGGCAGATCCCATAAAGTATATATATTCTTAATCAGCTCGACGAGGGAGAGAGATCTGAATTTAAAATGTATATTCGTGTACCGTACGCAGTACGAGATTATCATTTTTTTCTCGATAACTCATCCCATTTCTGTATTATCGATAAAAATCGATAATGTTGCTTCGTTTTTTATACGTAACTTGAATTCCGTTATAGCTAGAGAATTTAGACTTACTGTGTATATCCGTGTTATGAATACATTTTAAAATTTTCGGATTACGGATACCACGGCCCGAAGGTTTCTGGGTATCTTCTAGTCGAGCACTCTCGACTAGAGCACTCTTACTTGTTTCTATTGAGTTTCTTCTCGGGAAAATATATCGTTTAATAGAAATAATGAAAGCAAGTAAGAAAATTCTAGTCGGGGGTGCCCGACTAGGAGATCCCCTGAACCCCGTCCGATCTGCGTTTTTAAGTATATTCCGTATCTTGTATCTTTCACAAACTCATACAAAATTTAATTAAATTGCCACTTTTACAATCAAATAGCATGTTTGTCAAAAAGTAGTTTTTCTAGTTAAGAATAATACAATAGTAATAATAATTTAATAATAGAAGAAAAAAAAACAAAAAAATTTAAAAAAAACCGACATCGGCGCTTCTGGAATCGAACCAACCTCTACTTATCAAAGAGCATCACCTCTATCGACACCGCCATTGAGTGTGTGAAGAAAAAAACATTAAAAAAGTTTTGATATTGGCGGGACTTGAACCTTGGTCTGCACCGGATAGGTGCGCCCTGCTTCTACCAACACCTCCACTTCACAGCTTAAACAAGCAGTAGCGAAATCGAAACTAAAGGCAGCTAAGATATAAGATTATAACAAAATTCAAGCAGTGTCAGTTGCAAGCAAGTTGTGATTCTTAGAACATGCAAGAATGCTGGCGTTTGAGTGTCTCAATGTATGTGTGCACATGTATAGGAAAAATGCGTCACTGCCTAACGGTGCTGAGCTGCTGGTCAGGAGTTGTTCCAATTGACCAAACGTTTTGTGCTACTTAATGCATTTCAATGAAATTTTCAGCATATGATCTGCATATTATATTGAATACTTGTCAATTGACTACAATAGCAAACTCATTCACATATTGGCAATATTTGCAACTAACCTCAATTTAAAAAAGTATGCAAATATAACAAAAATCAAAATTTTATAAAATACAAGTGAAATTAAATGCAAAATTTGGAGACTCTACCTCCAAATATGTACGAGATAGAATTTAAAAACTGAATTTTGATAAGGGTTTTAATCGATCAAATTAAAACGGGAATAGTTATTGATTTTTTAAACAAACTCGATCTGCGCGTGCTATATAGGGACCACATATTCATATATAATAGAAGACACGTATAGATCGATGCTGCTTGTCCTAATCAAGAATATATACATACATACAATGCATTTCTTTTATTGACTCGGACATAGGCCTCTTTCTAGGCTACTTTTGTAGAAAAGCAATGGACTGTTTTACATATGTTCTATGGATACAAGGTATGTGCGTGTGTATTATTTTCTTATACATATATTTACTAGCAGCCCGACCCTGCTTCGCACGGATTTTTGCCTAATGGTGGTAAAGGACTTCCCATAAGATAATACACTTTTGTCACTCTATTTTAAAAGTGGGCATACAATTTTCTTCTTTAGGTACTTTTGCGCCGAACGAAGTCATTTGAAATAGGCTATTGTGTCTATGTATGTTGGTTAAAAAATGTGCTTTTTATTGACTGTGGCGGCTCCTGAATATTAGGGAAACTAACTTTTCCAGAAGCATAGTACATTCCATTAGGTTCATCAGCCCTTTTGTCACGTAGATATTATGCATAACTCCGATTGGGACTGAAGACTATGCAGCATAATCAATTTGTGGAACGTAACTAAAAGCCGATCTGTTGCTGTGAGCTAAAACTCGATTGCGAGCAAGTGGCAGACCTCATAAAGTGTATATATTCTTAATCCAGGCGACGACCTGAGTCGATATAGCTTTGCAAAAAGCGTATTTCAAATACTAGAGACTTGTGCTTTGCCAAAAATATACCCATATGAATCATTAGCATGCTCTAAAAATTTGATTACGAAGGTTTATCTAGTACAAATGTAATTCAACAATTAATTTCCCATCGTAAAGTAAAGCCCATTCTGCAGACCAAGCGCAGTCGCTACTTTTGGTAAGCTGTAACCGTTGGAGGATTGTATCATTGTAGCTTTTGCAAAGAGAGCTGAATCGTCCACTTTTGTATATATGTAATACATATTATGTATGCATATATAAATAGGAATGCCACTAGCATATAGAAACAGACAACGTAACCCACATTTAAGTAGCTGCTAATCGTAGTACACTTGGGTGTAATATCCTATAAAGTATTCCAAAAGTGCATATATATATAAATATATATATATATATATATATGTATGTATGTATCTATAATTCACATTTAGTGTGATTATGCTGAAGTAAATGTAAATAAGGCACGACAATAATTTAAATGTTGCACGAACGCCGCTTGAACAGGAGCCCAAACGGGGTTTGTTTACTAAAACAGCGCGTTGATTTAATTGCCAGGCCGAACCGAACCAAGTGGCGAGTGGCGAGTAGCGAAGCAACAGCCACAACAAAATTACGAAAGGTACAGGTAGAAATATACAGGTGCCAAACAAACGTTAGCTAAAGCTAAAGCCGACGCGTGGTCACTCGCGTCCATTTGCAGTGACATGGTGTGTATAAGTGTGCATGTGTGTGAGTGTGTGTAGGTGTGTACAAAATTACCATAAATCTGGAGTATACACATATATACATATATATGTATATTAAAAGTCGCCCTGGTGAACTTGAAGCTCAGTTCGTGTTGAGTTGACGAGGCGCGCGGTTCAGTCTCTGCGCGCGTTTTTATTATTATTT
The DNA here is from genome assembly GCA_035045365.1 of Drosophila leonis. NCBI lineage: Eukaryota > Metazoa > Arthropoda > Insecta > Diptera > Drosophilidae > Drosophila > Drosophila leonis. The sequence continues at coordinate 1,419,708 of JAWNPC010000835.1, forward strand.
TGAATAATTTGTGTAACGCTCGCCGCTGGGCAGCCCATTGGCTCATTCATTTGTGCGTGAGTGCTGTAGCCATGTGGCTACATCGGTCTAAGCCAACGACAGTTCAAGTCTTCATAGCTTCGCATAGCCAGTTGAGGAGCTGTGTCTAGTCATGGTGCGTCGCGCCTCGAGCGTGCCACATTTGAACAATAGCGGCGGCAGCAGCGCTGACAGCCTTAATGCACGCGGCAGAGCTGCAGCTGGGGCCATTCCTACGGGACGTGGCAGGCGCGGAAATCCCGCTAGCAAGACAACAACGCCATCGCAACAGCGCCAAAGCTCCAGCAGCAGCAGTGGATCCCGTGTACCGCGTTCTCGCAGCTTGACCAACGGCATGCGGCGCTTAAGTCCGCAAAAGGGCGGAAGCAGCGGCGGGGGCGGGGACGGTGGCAGCACTGGAGGCAGCTCACGCAATACGCCGTACTTTCTGCGTTCCCGTGAAAATGAGTAAGTGTGCCTAAGTGTTGCTGGGTGTGTGAAGGTGTGCGATGCTTCCCACCGTAATCAATACCTTGAAAATGCATCGCACCTAAGTACAGTAGAGACTGCCAAAGTGTGACAAATAATAAAATCATATCGAGCTCAAATGAGATTTCAAAATGTTTCATTGGAAAGTTCTCCTTTATTAAATAGTCTTGAGTCGACTCTGTGTGTGTAAGAGAAATATCATTAAAGAATACTTCAAATCTATTCTTCTTTCTTAAATTGGCAATAAATTATATATTCTATTCTCAGAATTGTATATTCTATTTGAAAAAGAAAAAAAAACCTTAATATTAAGAAATTCAATCTAAAAACCATATTAACCTAACTTAACTTTTAATGATGAGAAATTTAAGCCGTATATTACTAAACTTTGTAAGGACGTAATTACGTAAGCTTCGATGTTGCCTTAAATATGGTATTAATTCCTAGTGTTAATGATAGTTCTAAAGTATTTCTTATGAATTCTATTGCGGAGGGTGCACTCTAGACTCTTTAGCTAACAGACATAACTTTAAAAAGTTATTTCAAGATGCTTTTCATACTCATTCACGATGTGTTCGACTAAATTGGTTTTGTGCAAGGTCCATCTTGCTGTCCGTCCGTCCATCTGTCCGTATGAACGCAAACCATTTCGCCGCTATTAAAGCTAGAGAAAAAGTGAAATTTGGAATATGTATATACCGTGGTATGGTAAATCGGGAAATACTATTTCTGTAGGAGGCGTGGCCAAACGGAGTATATATTCCAAAGTGTACGTTTCTAGCTTCAGTACCAGCGAAATGGTTGGCGTCCATAGGGGCAGCAAAATGGACCTAGAACAAAACCAATATAAACTTTCACTTCATTCTCACTTCGAGAATGAGTAAAAACGACTTATAGACTCAAAAAAAAACTTGAGCATATTCTTTAGCTCTAATTCCTTTTATCTAAGTAACTTTAACTTTTTTTAATCGAGTTTCTCTGGAGACATTATTGATGTTTGGCTTTTATACGTAAACCAACTATTGTTATTACATTATTTCGTGTTAAGTATTCAAAACTGTATTAATTTTTTTTAATAGTGGTCAATTAAATTTTTGTTCTATAAACTTGAAACAGTTTATTTTTAGATATTTAATAGGTAAGGCGTAAGACTTTCTTTTTTCTTGACAAATGCAGAAAATAAATGAAAAATAGTCGTTTAAATATTTATAGAGCAGCATTATCTGTCAAAGTAATTAGTTTTGCCTAGTTATATATTTGCATCAATCCATTTGCCTGTTGGACATGCGAGTAATAAAACTACTTAATAACCTGGTCAGAAGGGTGGGAGAGGACGTGGGTGAGGGCTAGCAACCCTTGATGAGGCGCCATTAAAAATGGTTCTATATAAAGAGGGTGGCATAGGCGTAATGACCACGCACAATAAATGGACATATAGACAGGCGGCAAGACATATAGACAGTCGGGACAGACTGACAAACACTTTGGACATCGAGTTGCTCTCAATCGGTCATGTTTTATATTTAAACAATTAGGGGTCTTAAGCAAGTGGAGTTTGAGCAAGCACGACATAAATCGATTTTGTAATCAAATCGACAAGTCGAGTCCTGTGAGTCCTGCTGCGTCCCGCCTGACCCGCTTCGAGAGCGAAAGTGACACATTTATGTTTGGATAGGTATTGTGGACTTGGTGCTATAGTCACTCCCAACATCTTGCTCTACATATTTATAGTATATATATTATATAGAATTGGTGTAGCAAAGTCAGTCGCATTGAAGGTTAAGGACCTGACAGTTCTGTGGCTTGAGCTGGCTAACACTACGTTAATGGCCAGAAGTTGTGCTAGAAGGTAATTTAATTTGTTAGTCTTTGATGAATTCAAGTTATAATAATCATTATTTCCGGTATCTCTATGTACAAGCATATTCCATCAATACTTTTTGTGTTTTTATACTCTGTTCCCAAAGGGAAAAAGAGTATATTGGTTTTGTGCAATGTCCGTCTTGCTGTCCGTCCGTCTGTCCGTCTGTCCGTCTGTCCGTCTGTCCGTATGAACGCAAACCATTTCGACGCTATTGAAGCTAGAGACTTGAAATTTGGAACACATACTCGTGTATACCCTCGAATTATAAAGTGTTAAGATTTTCCCGATACGCCCACTAGGGGCGTGGCAAATCGGAAAATGCATTTTCCGGTATGTCAGAAACCCTGTTAGTTGAAGTGCTAGAGAGTTGAAATTTGGAACGTATACTCGCGTTGACAACCCAAGATCAAAAAGGTATGGCGGATATATCTACGCCCATTGGGGGCGTGGCAAATCGGGTAAAACTGTATCTTCTGCAGTTTTAGAGCTAGAATGCCCAAATTTGGCATGTAAGTTACTGTTAAGATCTTATAAAGATCGATGAAAAATTATACATCCACGCCCCTTGGGGGCGGGGCAAATCGGATCTGACTATATAGTGATTTATACATATTCTTCTATATCTCGAGCACTATTGATGCTAGAGACTTGAAATTTGGAATACATACTCGCGTTGACAACCCACGATCAAAAAGATATGGCGGATATATCTACGCCCATAGGGGGCGTGGCAAACCGCAAAAGTTTATATCTCCTAAAGTTTTAGAGCTAGATGCTTTAAAATTGGCTAGTTGAGTTACTGGTGACCTCCTTTATCGATGACCTAAAAATAAAAGTTACGCCCCTTTAGGGCGTGGCACACCGAAAAATACCCTGTAATTTTCACATTTTTCGAACGTAAGCTTCCAAATTTGGCATTTATGTTACCTTCGACTACTTCCTAAGGTTGACCAAAAATAACGAGTCTATGCCAATTGGGGGCGTGGCAAATCGGATCTGAATATCTAGATTTTGCACAAAATTTCCTTTTATATCTCCTAAAGTTTTAGAGCTAGGAGCTTCAAAATTAGCTAGTTGAGTTACTGGTGACCTCCTTTATCGATGACCCAAAAATAAAAGTTACGCCCCTTTAGGGCGTGGCGCACCGAAAAATACCCTGTAATTTCCACATTTTTGGAAGGTAAGCTTCCAAATTTTGCTATTACGTCAATTTAGACTCCTTCTAAGAATTGGCCAAAAATTACATGCCTACGACCACTGGGGGCGTGGCAAATTGGAATTTTATTTTGCAGAGCTCTTGAGTTAAAATTGCAGCAGAATCACCATCACAAGAATAATCCGGTAGGTGGCGCTAAACTGCAATAAGCATGTACCGCCTACATAAATAAGTAGGCAGAAAAAATTGTAAGAGACAAGTAAATATATGTATTTCAATTTAATATTTAAATAATTGACCATCTAATATTAATATAGTTTTCCATAGCCTAGGTCAGTTATTTCGTTATTTTCGAATGTTGGCAATGCTTCAGACGATCCCAAGTGGCACTGTTAAAAGACTCAATTGGTTATGTAAAGAAAATCAATCACACTGTCAAATTAACAGACAACTCTTAAGTTAACAGACTGCTTTGCATAAAAATTATAAAATGCATGGTGCAGTTATATTTTTTTGTCTAGCTCATAAAATCATCATATTCATACAAACGATTGAAGCGAGCCATAATTTATAAAAATTTTACTCATTTACATATATATATTTTTAGAATTTTAATAAATATATAGTTATTTTGAGTCAGAAGCTAATTCGAGAGGCGACTTTAACAAATTAAGATAAACTTTAAAATGTAATATGCCAGAAGCCCCTATGGGAACAGAGTATCACGCAGTCGGTTGCGCCCGACTGCAACGTTCTTACTTGTTTTTTTTTTGTTATGGCAATCATTTATTGTATGTGGGTTTCATTTTTCTACGAAAAACTTTAAAACCTCTTTTTGGCAAAACATTGACAAATATTCAGTGTGTGTGTGGAATTGATACAAAATATGTGAGAGTAACTGGTGTGGGCTATCTTAATAAATAAGGATCATATTGAGGTATGAGTTATGTGCGTGTGCGTGGATTAGGTAAAGGGAGTGTACGGTCTGGTAACTTAAAGTTTTATACTATAAATTGCTGTAAACATATAGTTGTTATATGATATAGATATAGATATGTGAATCTAATATAGGTATATTCGAAGTAGAAGATTACATCAAATTGGGAGTAACGAATAGGGAAATATTGATCTTTCATTTACACAAAGTTAATTTGTACAATTTTACTAAGAGACAGTACCGAAAATGCAAACTATATTAATCAATGAAAAAACTAAAAATAACCCTAATATCTTCATAAGACTTACTTTAAAATAATAGATCGACAGTTCGATAAATACATTCTATGCCAACAATAGTAAAAATATTAATAATAATAGTATAAACAAGTAAGAAAATTCTAGTTGGTGATTCCCGACTTGGAGATCCCCGGAACCCCGTCTGATCTGAGGTTTAAAATATTTAAAAAGCAGAAAAAATCTAAGCTTGTAAAATTAAATTATAAAAAAAATTTTGTTTAGTAGGTTTTAAAAAAATATAACAAAAATCAAAATTGTTTTTAAATATAAATGACTCTTAATAGAAAATTTGGAGACTTTAGCTCCAAAGATGTACGAGATATAATTTAATAACTGCATTTTGATAATGTTTTTAATCCTGCTCCTTAAAACACCACCCACCGATCCACAGATAGAAGCATCAACATTCTTGGGATATTGCTTTACAAATTTTCATACAAATAATAACTGATTAGTCTATGGCTTAAATCAATTAGTTTCTTTGATATATTCGTTTCGAAACTTGAGTTTTCTTTTAAGCCCCTTCAACGGTTTCTTTTGAATATAATATAGAAAATACAAATCCCACAACCCTTAGTCGAGCCCTGCGAAGATGCGGTTTTCCAATGACTTTACGCTTTAAGCCACACACACACACACACACACACACACACACACACATGCTCTGCTAATTCCGCAGTTTACGCAGCGACTGCGGCTGGGCTGCGCTTGTGCTGCAGCATGGGCAATATTATGGAAACTTATTTGTTGAATAAGTTTTCTTCTAGATGGACTTTCGTAATCAAACTTTTACAGCGTAATTATGACATATGTATGTATTTGCCAAAGCACAAGTCTCTAGTATTTGAAATATGTTTTTTTTTTCAAATCAGGGGGAAGGTGGCGTGGTATCAAAAATTCCAAATATACAAAATATCTGTATATATTACACGAATATACACAGTAAATCTGAAATCTATAGTTAAAACGATATTTAAGTTACGCTTAAAAAACGAAGAAAAATGATTGATTTTCATCGATAATAAGGAAATGGGATGAGGTTTACGAAACCGCTGCATCCACACGGACGGACAGACGGACATGGCTATATCGACCCAGCTTGTCGAGCTGATCAAGAATATATATTCTTGCCACGCCATTTTCCCATTTCAATGGGTTCTGGGTATATAAAAATTAAATTCAGTGTAAAATAGTTTATGAGGCATTGCCGAGCCCACAAAGAGTGAGAGATTTTCCTGGATCTTAAATTGTGTCATATATCAGAGGATTTTTAGTCGTCGACTCATCTCAATTTAAACTGTGTCTTGGCCTTTGGTACATACACTGTCTTAAATGTCATATTTGCCCAGAAGATCTCACTTATATCATACATCTTGAAGTTCAAGTTATATGTGTTTAAGGAGAAAAGTACGGTTCGGTGCCATAAAACGGATAAAACGAGTCTTGATCATATTTAAATTTGTTTAAAGCATTACATATTATTTTATATCTTGAGTGCCGATTTAAAGGGTTTTGTTGTTCCCACTAAATCTGTCTCAAGTTGGATTACTCATATCATTATCCAGTCCATAGAAATTGAAATGAATTGAATTGTACATATAAGTGATTCATGGAGCATTGACTGAGGCGCTGGCATGCAGTTCTTGTTTTTATAAGCTATTCAACTTTTGGCATGTAATTCAAGTGTTTATTTTACAAAGATTTCGTGACACATAAATATTGTAAAAGCCGCTACCGATTCTCCTTTAAGGACATTTCCACATACTCGCTTAGAAAGCAACAAGTGCATATTGGCTTTTATGCACTGTCCTTCAGTTAGCTAGAATTTTGAATATATACTCGTGTAGATGGCTGATAAAAGTAACTATTTTTAGGATACGCCCAATAGAAGCGTGCCAATATAGAAATATAAAATATATACGAGTATAAGTAAAGACTAGCGTTAGTAAAACAGTTTTATAAAGTTAGTTATAAAAACTTAACATTATTAAGTCAATTGTTTAAATTAAAATAAATTATTAAATATATTATATATATTTGTATGTATATTAAGAATTGGAAAACAAACCTTTATATTCGACAGTTTTATTGCTACTATCATCAATTATTGCTTTCCACATGATTTTGCCTTCCCCTTTTGGCGCATTTTTAAACTCATTCACGAAAGTGAATTGGTTTTGTCGAATGTCCGTCTTGCTGTCCGTCTGTCCGTGTGAGCGTAAAACATTTCACCGCTATTGAAACTAGAGACTTGAAATTTGGAAAAATTACTCGAGTATACCTGTCAAGTGTCAAGATATTCTTGATACGCCCACTAGGATCTGAATATATAGCATTTTGCACAACATCTGTTATATTTTGAGCACGATTGATGCTAGAGCGCTATTACTGTTGACCTCCTCTATTGATTTGCTATATACCAATTAGGGTGTGGCAAATCAGAAAATAGAGCTGATAGCGTTTGGGTCGTGAATGAGTATTCGGCAGTCGGTAACGCCCGACTGCAACGTTCTCATTTGTTCTGCATAAATTCTTTTAAAATTCTGCCTTGAACGAGTATTATGCAGTCATTTGGGCCCGATTGAAATTTTCATACTCTATACTCTGCATTGTTTGCACAAAAAATAAAATGTAATGACCCTCAATTGAGTTAGCTCGCTTGTAGGAATAGGAGCCTGCAACTCTCACTTTTATATCTACTATATATACTCGTTTATACATATAACTGTATAATCCATTTGGGCATACTCGTATGTCAGCTAGTAACCATCTCGTGCAGCGCAAAAGTTTAGGCAACGAAATGTCAATTTTGATTATCTATACCACAGTCCGTGTCGCTGCTGTTGCACCTATAATTATTACCCAACCTTATGTGTTGGCGAAACCTACGAAAAATCCATATTAGCTTTATAGCACATAGAGTTCCATTGAAATATATATGGATTTTAAAAGAACTCAAGCCCTCTCCCCCCAAATTGGGGCCATACAATGGCAAACATGGGACCCCATATGACAGCCAAGTCAGCTATGACACAAACATTAATCAAAATGTATTAACATGCGTGTACTTTAATAATTATGACGCCTATTATGGTTCCTGGACACAGAGTGGGAGCAAATACGCTCTATAGCTCTATGGAGCGTATATCGTCATATGGCTGATCCCATTAAACTAACACACATTTAATAATGTTAATTTGTCTGGTGTGTGCAGGGCATGTGCTAATATTTTCTAATAAACACATATCTGTATTGTGTTTATTATTTTTTTTAGTGGGCAGTCTAATTTCGTACGACCCATTCCACTAGAGAAACGCTCATCTAGCAGAACTGTTCGATTTGTGGCTAAGCGAAAGGAAAATAGATATTCATATGTATGTCTAGTGTAGGTCAAGTAAACAGACTTAGTACAGTTATTCATCAAAATACCTATTGCAGTATATATGTAGTCATTTATAACAACAACTCTAACTAATAATCAGACACTAATTGCTAAAAGCAGTTGCCTGATTATATGTATTTACAGAGACAAACTATTTTCTAGTCTTCGCTTGATATCGTCAGTATTAGCTTAATGCGTTACTATACTTTAGTCGTTGTTAGGCTTGAGTTATAATTAAATTTCAACTATAATACATATGGTAAGTTGATATACAAATAAGTTAATCATATATGTATATAGACAGATTTACAATTCAAAAGAGTAAAAATCCTCTGGGAGATACTCTGCACAGAGCTCCCATTGCACTCATTATAGGCTTCATCCATCGTCGATTTTGATCAGTAATAAGTAAATGGGAGTTATCGAAAATGATAAACTCGTACTGCGTGTAGTATACACGAGTATACTCGTACATTTAAAATTTCAGATCTCTAGCTTTTGTTGTTTTCGAGATCGCTGCGTTTATACGGACGGACAGACGGACAGGGCTAAATCGACTCAGATCGTCGCCCTGGTCAAGAATATATATACTTTACGGGGTCTGACACACCTCCGTCTGCCTGTTACTTACATTTTCACAAAACCAATATACCCTGATTTCCCATTTTCAATGGGTTCAGGGTATCAAATGTGTGCGTATTTCCACTTTAATTATTCAAATATTCTTTAAGTATTAAATTTATTGAAATTTATTTATTTCTGTGCATTTTCTGAGATCTATAACTGGAAACTAGCTGCATACTTGATTAATTGATACAAAACTCAAACGTAATTATTTTTAGGCGTTTCAATATAATTTAGATATTTTAAAAACAATTTTATATTAAATATATTGGAGTCTAGCATTCCGAAAATATTGAAAGAAATCAATCAAAAAAATCCTTATAAGCACGGTTGGAATCTATATTTGATTCGAAGGCCAAATACATATTTGTTCAAGCCCACACTTACCACCCATCGAAATTACATATTTATCTATAAGTTTTTCCTTTAAGAAACTAAAACCTCTATTAGAATGTTTGCAGCTTATTAAGTATTTAGCATCAATTTCAAGTGGACATAGGTTGATTGAACTTTTCCATGGTGTTTGTCTGCAGAGTCGACTGGAGTAAGAGTAGGCCCACCTTGATTCGTGACTGCGTGTTAAGTTTACTTCGTGGCGTTGGCCTCCTTCTAAAATATTTACCAAGTGCACACAAAACCAAGGCGTAGATTATGCCTGATTAATATATTTACTCACATGCCTAGTGCTTATTATACTTCTTTTTTTACCAAAATTCTGTCCTTAACTGCATTAATATTTAACAAGTAATTTGCGTGAAAATATCAAATGTCAAATGCCAAATTCCGAATTCCAGCGCCAACGATTACAAGTGGAAAACGATGAGGAGTGAGATTTGTATATTACGCATACGCCACGTTGCCCGTGCAATAAACTCTGTTTATTTGTTTGGCTGTTGTTGTCAGCTTTATAATTGCCCAAATTAAATGGGTTTTTCTTTAATGCCATCAACTAACACACTCTCAATCAATATTTACTTACTTGTATGGTTTGTATATGCTCGCATTTACAAGTATTTCTGCACAGCTCTGAAATTCCATTAAAATGAAAATTTATATTAATCATAGTTGACCACGCTATTTCTCGCAATGCCCCAAAACTAATTAAACTGAAAGAAAAACCAAAAACTCTGGCTGGTACTACCTCTACCATTAACCTTGGCTATTAATAGGACCCTCAATCAGTTGAGCGTCATCAAGTTCAAGGGAATTGGAACAGGCGATTTTGCATTGGCCACAACAAACCAAAACCAAAATAATAATTCATAACAGTAATGGAATTTCATCAGGTTTGGCGCATAGATTCCATTTCCATTTAGCCAAGAACAATAGCTTTTAACGACTCTAATATACCACGCACTCCGCTGGCTTCCACAGTGTGTGTTGCCTAATAGAATGATTTAATCAAGCACTTAGATAACGAGGTTCGGGGCTCGAAACCATAGACAGAAAGATAGGTTTCAGCTTTAATAGTCAATTAGTATTAAAAGTTCAAATATAAAATCAATAAAAATATCAATAATAATACTATTTTAAATAAAAATATCATTGCTGTAATTATTTAATAATTTGATTTAATAATTCTAATTGTGCATACATTCGATAGCTATAGACCTTGATAATAAAAAAGTGAATCAAACTATTTTATATACTTTTGATTCATAGCAGATGGAAATTGATAGTCGATTTAGTGCATGAAACGTTCCAGTAATATGTGATTCTAAGATTCTAAGAGATAAACAAATTCTTCAATTTATTATATTTGTATGGTTTCCGAATTTTCGAATAGTCATTGGCTATACAGAAAATTCTCGTGATTTAACAGACAGTCAAAAACAGCTCATCTAGTAAATCAACTATAGACTAGACTGTAAGCTATACTGTAGAAAATATAAAGAGATTTTCAAATTTGAAATTAAAAAATTGTGTTATCTGAAAATATTGTTGGGTATGAATAAATAAAAGAAGCAACTGGGCTAGTAAAAAAAAAGTATACATGTATATTTATATACAATTTTCTGATCATATTTTATATATTTATATTTATTCGCTCCTTAACACTTTTAAAAATGTAATATGATGTTAATATTGTATCGTTTTAAGAAAATTCTTAGCCGTAACTTCTAAAGTGGTAGCTGGATGAGTGAGAATATCAATATAGGCTGCACTCAGATAAAACACTTTATGCTGAACTGGTCCTCGCTCCGAAGAGCGACGCCTTCTATTTAAAATTGTTATCTAATAACTTAACTTGGCATGGTTTCCCACGGCGTGTAATTGGAGCATATGACACAATGCCATGTTCATGGTTGAATATTTTCAAGAGGTGCGAAAAATCGTTGCATTTTCATGAATGAATCGATCTGATCAAAGTCTAAGTATGTTATATACATATATACCAATATTCTGTGTGTTACTGAAAACATCTTCAAAACATATGCCTTACATAATCTCCATTTCACACATGCGAACCGTATCGCATAATACCATAAACAGTTTATCGTTTAATTTCGCCTTTATATGTAATAATTGAGTTTGAGGTTTTGTTGTGCTTACATAGAATTGGCAGCGCGGACACATTGGAAATTGTGGCCTCCAAGTCCACGGGCACGGCCACGGGCACGGGCAGCGAGGAGCCCTCAACGCCGGAGGACAATATCAATGTGGTGGTGCGTGTCCGCCCTCTTAACGACAAGGAGAAACGTGACAGGCACGGAGCCACATTGAAGTTTCCTGGCAATGGACAAGTCATCGTAGGTCCAAAACTGGTTAAGCTTTTAGAATGAAAAGTAATATAAGCCTACCTTACGCAGATCGAGGGCAACGACACGGGTGCCAAGCGTTCCCACAATCGTGACAGTGTGCGCGTATTCACGTACAATGTGGTCTTTGAGCCAGGTGCCACTCAAGAGGATATACTTGACTATTCGGGTATCAAGCGCATTATTGAGATGGGCATTGAGGGCTTCAGCTGTACGGCTTTTTGCTATGGACAAACGGGTTCAGGAAAGACGCATACCCTAACCGGGCCACCAGATTTGGTAAGTGAATGAATCAGTTTATTCTAAATATTATATATACTCGTATATAACATACAAATATCATATCAATTAAATTCAATTTGTATTTTATTCACTGTGCAGTTTGTGGGCAAGCCCAATCTAAAGGATCCACGGCATGGCCTGATATTCCGTTCGTTTGTGTATCTCTTCCAATTGATTAAGAATCGCAAGGATGTTAATTATGTGCTTAAGGCTTCATTTATGGAGATTTACAATGAACGGGTGAGAATATACCAATACCATATGATTTGCTATATAAATGTGTAAAGCTTTTATTATTCGAGTAGAAGGGAGGATATACTATGTATAAATTAACACAAACAATAATTTAATTTTGCTTAATAAAAGTTGATGTGATCAACAAACGCTATTTATGCCGCTTTTACTTGTATTTAAAAAAAATATTTTTTTTTTTTGCTTATATTTGTTTTTAAAAACTTTTTATGCCCTGAACCCATTGAAAATGGGAAATCAGGGCATACAGATTTTATTAAAATATCAAATGCATGTAACAGGCAGGAGGAGGCGTCGCAGACCCCTTAAAGTATATTCACTCATATTTTATACAATTTTGATTTTTGCTACTTTAAATGCAGGTTTTTATTAAATTTTAATAAATACATAACTGAGTATATTTTAAAACGTTGATCGGACGGCGCTTAGTGGGCACCATCGACTAGAGTTTTTAATAATCAAAATTTGTTTATCATAAAAATTCACATCACAATTTGACTGAATTTCTTTTAGTCGCATATTTCATGTTGACAATCTATCAAATTATATAGTGGTTATAGTCGTCTTTGATCTACGTTCAATTTAATTTAATATCCAATTGAAATTTCATTGCACTAATACTGATTGGTTTTACGTTGGGGCCATTTGCAAATACCATTCGACTAGTTTAGTATGCATTGCATTGACCTCTATTTAATGGAGGTCAACATGTCATCCGCGCGTTTCCTCGACGTGCTCCCCTGCTTCCAACTGGATTGGCATTTTAGATGATTTGTTAGTCTAGTGACAGAAGTGCGCAGAGCGAACTTTTTTTCTTCAAAGTTGATTTTGCAAATTGATTTGCATTTTTTATATATGTACAGGTAATCGATTTGCTCAATCCGGGAAGCTCTCGTAAGCCCCTTGCCGTGCGCTGGTCCAAGAAATCGGGCGGTTTCTTTGTGGAAAACTTGTTTACAGTGGACTGCGAGGAACTAGACGATTTGCTGGCCGTGTTAGAAGAGGGTAAGCAGGAAGCAAGATTTATGTAAATGTTTTTTAATATACGTATATATTTTGAAATGTCATATACTTAAGAATTAAGTTCGAGTTTAGTTCCATTGTTCTCAGCTAATCCCAATCCTCATCTACTTTAGGCATGAGAAATCGTTCAGTGGGCTCGCATGCGATGAATGATCATTCATCGCGCTCTCATACCATACTAACGGTCCACATACTATCGGATCAACAAACAGATGGCGGTGTCTTTCTCTCCAAGCATGGAAAGATTAACTTTGTAGACTTGGCTGGAAGCGAGCTGACGAAGAAGACGATGAGTGAGGGCAAGACGCTGGAGGAGGCGAACAATATCAACAAGAGTCTCATGGTGCTAGGCTATTGCATTTCGTCGCTGAGCGATAATAAGAAACGCACCGGTCACATTCCGTACCGGGATAGCCAGCTGACCAAGTTGCTGGCCGACAGTCTGGCTGGGAATGGGGTTACGCTGATGATTGCCTGCGTCTCACCGGCTCATTATAATCATGCTGAAACGCTGAATACGCTACGCTATGCATCACGAGCGAAGCGTATACGGACGAAGCCTGTCATCATGATGGACCCGCGAGAGGCTCTCATTCTCAGTCTCAAGCGGGACATCCATGCACTGCAGATGGAAAATGAGCATCTGAAGGCGGCGCTGAATCTGCACCATCAGGCGACTGAGCCTATTGACAATCTTTTGGAACTGCAACTGGAACGCGTTCACACTGGAGATGTTGGCATACCAGTGCCAAAGATGGACTTAGAGCGATTGCCAGAGCTAGATGGCAGCGAGCTGGCTGAGCTAGTGAAGCTGTATATGGCGGAGAATGAGTCGCTGCGACAGGAGAACAATCATTTGTTCACAGTGCGCGAGACCATATTAAGGGATCAAGAGATCGTATGCCGGGAGAACGAACGTCTGCTCAAAAAGTTGGAGGAAGTGAACAAGTGAGTAAGACACGCAACTCGAAGCATCGCTCGTGGGCACAACACTCTGGCTCATTGTCGTCTCCTTTCTGACTCGTTATAGGTTGAAACCGAGCGAGGACAATGAGCCATGTGTCGAGCCAGCACTAGGGGCAGGGGCAGGGGCATAATTGGCTATATACAATACAAATTCAATCATATTTAACCGACAAATCATGTTTTCAAAAAACGAATTTAGAGTGTGACTAGAAATCTAAGCAAATAAAAATCCAGTTCTGTTTCTGTTCCATAATTAGTGTCTGTGTGCGTTCACCCCTGATACCAGCAAGGCCAGCCTTTTCACCTACTACGGGTAAAGAAACGCCCGGCACCGAAATTTGGACAAATCCGGAATCAGCTATTCCAGCAGCCATCCTGCCACTGGAACAACGAATGTCGGAGAATGCCGATAAGCGTACGCATACGGCGCAGAAGCGCATAGATGATCAGCGTATTGCAAGGAATATACTACTAATGGCAAATGCTTTTAGAAAGTCCAATGGTCAGCTGGAGCTCAACAAGGAGCTGCAGGCAGGCAATAACAATAATAACAATGAACATACACAACCTGATTTGATGCCAGAGTAAGTAACTCTACGCAAATAAAATTTACAACTGCACAATTTATATCTTCAATTTTATTTATTTAGCATGCTTACGTAGTAATCTAATTCAGGTACCTAATTACATACATATATGCTCATATATTTATATTTTTGGAATAATTAAAACAAATGTTAACGCGCAATTTCAAATAAAACTTATACAAAAAATACCAAACCGGTTTTTTACTTTACGACAAGTTGGCAGCACAATATCAGCTGTTGCAACTGCGGCGTCTGCAGTTGCCTTTGTTATCGATAGTTTTCCATTCGACTGAGAGCGATATAAGTTAATCAAATCAAACGCTATTGATTTTTCGTCGATTCAACAGCTCGAGCTAGTGCCTAAAAACAGCTTTTAAAGGTAAATTGAATTATTTTCACTTTAAGTAACTATTTAGAATTAAACAGCCTAATTGCAGCTAAACATTATTCGCTAGCAACAAATTGTGCTGACTTTCACCATAGGTCTTGCCGAGACTGCCGTTCTAGATATTATGGCTGCGAATTTGCAACAGCAGCGCACCATCAATGAGCAACTGCGTCGTGAGGCGGGAATACCCCGCATCCAGGTGTCGGAGGCGTGTAATGCCATGATGAAATATATGATAGATCATGAATCGGATGATTGTCTCTTAAGTGGATTTACCAGTCAAAAGGTGAATCCATTTCGTGAGAAGAACTCATGCAGCATTTTATAAGCTCAATTTTGAATAGGTACACAAGTTCCTAGCAGTATTTCATAATATGTAGACACATAATTATTGTTTACGTTTATTTCGAGAACTCTAATAGACTAGAACAACAACACAAAAATCTAGTAATGCCTGCATGTGTGTATAACCTTTGATGTTTCTGGAAATGTATGCTGACCTCAATTATGTCTATAAACTGAACATGCACGAATGCTGTAGAAAATATTTATTACTGTGCGAACAGAAAACCAGAAGAAAATGTAAATGTAAATGAAAATGAAAATGAAAAAGAAAAAGATCATGTCAAACCGTCTTTAACATACATATGTATACCATGTATTTTGCTAATCCTATAGCTCTTTTTTGGAGAATGGCATATTCGCATATACATACATATATATATATATACTATATATATATTTGTATGTAAATATAACTAATACTAGCAATTTTCAATAAATGTATGACCCTAACTAAAACATGTTTCCTATTGAGATATTAATAAAAAATACTATATAATAAATGTAAACATACATCTTTTTCTGATATTAATAAACAAATTAAGTTATTTCTTCGAACACTAATAAGCTGCTATTCATGTATTTGGTTAAAGCTTAGTACAACCAACTTTTGCTGAAAATTATATATTTATGTCATTTGTATTCCTTTGTACAACATGTGTTCTTTTAAGTTGAGAAGATCTTAGACCATTAAAAAGTCAATCTATTCTACGAGTTTCCCATTGTACAGCCCATATCTACGTGTGTATGTATGTGTTATATGTGATGTATGTTATGCGTATGACAATCGAAATAGCAGGTTCCAGGGTATTTTCTAGTCGGGTATTGCCGTCTAGAGCAGTCTTATTATACCCTGGACCCATTGAAAATGGATTCAAATGACCGTTTGTCCGTACTATGTATGAACGGGTCGATCTCAGAATCTATAAGAACTAGAGACTTCAAACTTGGAGCTAAAGTCGCCAAATATTGCATTTAGCTTTTGTATATTTGATCCCGTTTTGATTTTTGTTATATTTTGGATGCCGCGCCCCCTTCGCCTAAAATTTTCAAAAAACGTATTTCAAATACTAGAGACTTGTGCTTGGGAAATACACACATTTGAATGACATTATCACGCACTGAAAGTTTGATTAGAAAAGTCCGTCTACAAAAAACTTATTCAGCAATGATGTTCCCATAATATAGGCATATTGCAGCCCAAGCACAGTCGCAGTTAGTACAGTGCGTGCTTATTCGTGCGTCCGCGAGTATGTGTGTGTACATGTGTTACTTATATATATATATATATATATATATATATATATATATATATATATATATATATATATATATATGTATATATGTATGTACATATATGTAAAAGAATCATAGAATGTTTGAAATATCGGCTCTTCGCAAGGGATTTATCATATATTTGCAGTCAAACTCACACCGCTGTATACGATAAGTCAAATACCTGACTAGCGTTTGATTCAGAGTTGATAGTGGGCGCGTTTACTAGTTATTTAAAGCTTATATGCATATGGGGTTTAATTATAAAAAAAGCCGTGTAACTGTGTAAACAGGGTATAGTGTTTTCTTGAGGTGCATACCACTGGTAGTAGGAAGCAACTATGACCCTTAGTGTGTAAATGATCACATCTAGATAACTATTCAACAGGACATCAGAAGGGTTTTATTTCAAATTAACGTGAAGGTGAAGTGTGCGGGAGGAGGATTATTTCACCTTTGATATTATCAAGTCAATTCCTAACTGGAGGAAAAGAACAGATAAAAACCCTAATTTATTCCTACTATCTCGAGCTAAGCTCTTTCATGTCTATTTTCAACCTGATCTGATCTATAAACACGAAACCAGTTTTATATAGATAAGAATGTATTTAGGGTCTAGATTTTAATTTTGGACCTTTGGTTTGGATTGGAGACATACCATATAAAAATGGAAGGAAAGATTATAAAAAACTGCATTTACACTGTGTAGATTATTTATGGGGCAATAAACAGAGAAGCTATTTAGATACCTCGGAGCTGAGTGTATTTTAGAGATCTAGAATATCTGGGTGATTTAGGGTAATTCATAGTCGGTCACTTTCTTTTAGCCCATATCGATATTATTATTATGAACAGCTTCTTCGGGCATCGTGTGCTTTATTTACCCATCAATAGGCTAAATATGACCTCCAAATTTGCTTTGCAAATTCCGCTAACTGGCATCATCAATGTGCTACGCCAGGTGTTCAAACCAAGTGCACTAAAACTAAGGTCACGTTCGATTAACATTCCTTATATTATGTGCCTTAGTTTCGGTTTGATTTATTCTGTAGAGCATTAGTCCTAGATTTGTTGCTACCGAAATTGTGGTCAATAAAATACAATCAAATCCAGCCGAGATCCGAGGATGTGGCCGATGCATCAATTAATGCATTCTAACACCATCAAAGTGCCCGACTAGGAGATACCCGACCAGCCTACCTTTTTAATCAAACTAGCTTGTATCTTTACATATAAGTATACATAAGCACAATGTAAACTTAAAATATCCATTCCATTCAAAAATAGTTCTCCCCAATCAAATTAGCAGTTATCAGTCTCCATGAGAGAAACCCTTAACAGAAACTAGTCCTCGCCTTTATTTAACATTTAACAGGGTCAAATAAAACATTGCTGATTATAAACAGACAATTCTGACAATTCATATATGATTCAATTTCAATTACGATTCCATTTATAGAATTAGAAAATGAATGCGCGCATTTGGATGTATGTGTGCACATGCGCTAATTGCCACGTGGTTTTGCCAATTGATCAAACGTTTTTCTTAACATCTTCTGTGCACTGACTATGGAGTCAGTATGGACCCTAATAATAATAAGATAAGCATGGAGCCGGTACTCACATTATATATAAATAAATTCATTAAGCTATGTAATTTTGTGCCGCTAATTCTAAAGACGTGATAGATATCAATAAATAACTGAAACATTGTAATCAATTCCATGATATTCCATGGATTTTGAACTTTAATTTTCAATATGTTAAGGGTACAGAAACTTTAAAAAGATTGATTCTGTGTCAACGCCGTGTAAAATAAAAAGTATACAGTCAATTTGAAACATATTTTTAATTCACGTCTCGTAATATACAGTCTTCCAATTTTCAAATTAATCGGGTATTCATATAAGTAAATCTTTATAACTTTGAATGATCGATCAAATTTTAAAGTGAGCTAAAAAAACTAAAGAAATAATTGATAAATTTATAGTTTTAATAAATAGTTAAAATAGAAGTGTATAAAAATGTCCGATATATCCAGGGATTTACCAGTTAATCCGTATTTTTTATTTCTCGCGCAATTTCGTGAAAATCTGAAATCACGTGGCGTGCTGAATATAAAAGTCACAACTGTGGTTCATATGGCTGGTAAAAAGTGGCGCCAAATGAGCAATATTCAAAAAGCTATTTACAATCAAATTGCTCAACAGAATCGAGAAGCGCGTTTAAAATAAAATGTTATAACAACGTTAAATCGTTACACATTTAAAAAATTAAATATACGCGCTCACTTCTCTAGAAAGTTATCGATTCATATTAATTGACGACAAAAACAACGTTTACGAACACTGTCCACGACATATCATCAACATCTTCAACACATTTTCCATATAAAAGTCTACTTTGCTTCGAATTGAAATGAGTTCCGGATTTGTTACTGAATCCGAGGCAGCAGAAACGCGACAGCGTCGCCAGGAGGAATGGGAACGTGTTCGCCAGCCCGAGGATCCATTGGAGAGACCTGAGGAACCATATGACGGTCGCTCACTATACGATCGCTTAAAAGAGCAGAAAACAAAAAAGGATATGGAATTTGAGGAGGCCCACAAACTGAGTATGTTCAGACAATTGTGTATTGAGCCTTAGAGTTATTGTAAATGTCATACATAGAGAACCTGATTCGTGGCTTGGACGATGACGAGGTGCAGTTCCTGGAGCTAGTCGATGCGCACAAAATGAATACCGAGCGTCAACAAATGCATGACGAGGAATTGGAGCTGAGAGACTTTCGCAATCGCGTTGAGAAACTGCAAGAAGAGAGCGTAGATAAGGTGAAGTGACTTAATATGACTCTACATTTTTCTAATAATCAATAATCAATATTGGTTATCATATCAGAAACTACAAGCGGAACTAAAAACCACGGCCAAATCTATTGGCGCTCCGGCCACAGTGCGCAATACACAAAAGTCCCTTCTAGGACAAGGCATCAAGCGCAAAAATGGGGAATTGCCTACAAGCAGTAGCAAGGCTTCGAAAACGGAACAGGAAACGGCCACAGAGAAAAATGCATCAACAGCTGTTCCCACAAAATCAAACAAACATGATGTGGGCGGCTTAAAGTGCATTGCCATATTACCTGGCATTGGTTCCTACACCGAGTCTAGCGATTCAGATGGGAGCAGCGACACGGATGAGCACGACCATGATAAGAATAGCCTGGTGGACCTATGTGGACGCAAAATGCTCAAAAAGAAGCAATGCGCCGAATGAATAAGTTTCTTTTGTATTTTGGGGCAACAAGTTTTATTGGATTCTTAATTATAATTAGCGTTTGCTGCTGCGAATTATAATAAACTAGAGATAGAAGAAATATGGCTACGTGTCCTTTTTCTTGTTGCGATTGCGATTTTTCACATTCGTTGTCTCATAGAAATTGCTGCCAATTTTCTTGCGTTTCTGGCTGCGTTCCAGCGCTCGTTTCTGTTTGGCGTTAAGGCGTGGCGCCTTGGCGCTGGTTGGGCCATCGTCTTCGCTGTCATCCATCTCATCTGAATCGCCTGGCTGGACCTTGGCAATACGGAATTTACCGGACGAAGTGATAGCCAGCTGTTGGGTCTTTTTGGCCTTCGCTTTCTTGTGCACTACACGCTGCAGATCCTCATTATATTCGTCCTCCGAATAGAAATCGCTGGCGCCATCACTAGAATCCTCCTCCTGTTCTGGGTTGACCAGACGCGCCTTTTTGCGTGCCGCTCGCTCAGCCTTCTGCTGCTCCAACAGTTCCAGATCAATGTGATCCAGCTCACGTTCATCCTGCTGCTCGTACTCGAGACCAACGCGAATTTTACGAAAGTCCTGTATTTGCTTAAATTCGCGTGCCTTCTTCACTGACTCGCTCACAAATGTAGGTGCCTCTGATTTGGCATCCTCATCATTACCTTCAGGAGTAGCCTCTTCAGATGTTACCTTTTCTGTGGATTTTCCTTCCTGTGATTTGGGTATGGCAAAGCCTTCAGGTGGCACATAAAAGGGCAACTTGCCACGCTGCCAATCATTGAGAACCATGCGTGCTGTGACTGTGATATCCGGCTCACCACCTTTCAACAGTTTACCAGTCTTCTTGGCCAGCTGTTCGAGGAAGTGTGTGGATGTCGTCCAGTTTTCGATTTTGTAGTTCTTTGCAATGTACTCTTTGCGCACACGCTTCAACACTGTGTCCACATAATCTTCCGGATTTGTGACTAGCTCTACACGAACTACGCCTTTTAGTACCTTCTCCGTGTCCGTTTCGGCAGACGGATAGACCACTCCAGGGCAATCAATCAGAAATATGCGCTTCATAAGCGTTATGTATTGCCAGACCTTGGTCTCACCTGCGATAGGAGCCACATTGCAAACCTTTTTGGAGCGCAATGCATTAATAACCGAAGATTTGCCCGCATTTGGATAGCCAATAAAACCAACGCTGATCTGTTTCTTATCCATGTGCAGTTTGCCCAACTGACGGAACAAATTGATCAGCGCACCTGGCAAAAGTTTGGAAATGTATTTTATGAGCAAAACTGACAATGTACTTCACAAGATTTACCTTTGCCAAATGGATGCTGCATGGAGGCATGAAAAGCTATTGTAGGATATTCGGCACTAAGGATTGCCACCCATCGTTGTGTCACCCACACGGGCACCAAATCTACTTTGTTTAGTATGAAGAAGAGGTGTTTGTGCGGTTTCTCTTTGCGTAAGAACTCTTCAATATATTTGGAGCGCGTACCCATGGGATCACGGGCATCGAGCACCTGCAGCAGGACATCGGAAGCATCCACAACTTTGTGCAGTTCGTTCCAAATACGCTTGCTTTGACCTGCCCCGAATACCCAATCACGCACAGCCTTCTTTTCGCCAGTATCTTCGCGTATGAGATCCACATCTTTGGTGGAATCGTATTGATCAGCCTGCTCATCGGCAGCACGACTCAAATCCTCCAGATCGCGCACCTTTAAGCTGACACGTTTGCGTTGTTTCTTTGGTCCAAATACGCTGTCAAAGCTTTCCGTCTCTAGCAAATGGACGCGTTGATACTTCGAGGCTTCGTTCAGTAACGTCACGGGCAATTGCGAGGGTTTCATTATGACCTGATACGGGTCTTTGACAGCCTTGCCAATTTCATCCTGAAACTTTTGCAACGCCGTTTGTGAAATAACACGCGAATTGCTGAACCACTTCGGCGTGGGCTCCACTCTTGCCATCGTTCCAGCTGGCAGACGACCCTAAGGACAGAACTCGATTATCTTAAACATCTTCAATGGCGACATGTGGATATTACCTGAAAGGGTGCTGGGGTAATAATTTTGCCAGTACGATCGCGTTTGGCCTTGAAATTACGATACATCTGCAGCCGCTTAATCGTACCCTTGGTGCGCGGGTGTGCTACACCTTTGAGGCCACTTGTTGGTCGCTCCGGATTCATAGAGTGGTTGGAATGATTGAAACCCTGTGTCCGGGGCTTACCCGGTGTGCTGCGCACTTTTGGCATCGTTATTTTATTTTATTTACTCGCGGCTTAATACAATTTAGAAGCTGTTCCTACAGCACGCACGTATCAAAACAAACACGTTCTGTTCATAAAAGAAAGGTTAGGTCGAAGCACTAACCATACAACACATAGACTGGACAACTAGTACAACGAAATTCACCGTATAAATATGAGTGCCGGGAGACCCTTTCAACTTCGAATTCGAATTCGGACACTTACTTTTGGGTTCAAGCCACTGTTGCCAAATCAGCTTTTTTCCCGTCAAATCTGGTTGTTTTGAAAGTCCAATTGCGGGACAAATTCCAAAACAGCGGGCAGCGGGAATTCTGGATTTTTTAAAATATTTTTTCAGCTCTTTTTCCTACTGAACAAGTTATCATTTTTGTGCGATTAATCGTATGTAAAATGTTGTGTTGTTTATTGTGTTTGAATTAAAACGAAATAGTTCAGTGGTTCAGTTTTCGATGAACGAACTAATCGAACTAATAGTGGAACTGACTGAACTAGAATATGATTAGTTGAACTAGAATAAGGAACTAGGTTCGTTCAAATAGTTCAATTGATCCTATTGTAAATGATTCGATAGAACTCTAGTTCAGAGTTCGATTGCCATAACAATTTCATCATTAAACGATCAGCCAAAAACAATGCCGAAAGAATATAAGCAAAAATGCCGAGATGTGTGGCTTAACAGCGATGAGTTTAAAGCCTGGCTGCGAAAAGATATTAATGATCCGACAAGAGTGTTTTGCAGTTATTGCAAAGGCAGTATTACTGCCAAATTAAGCGATTTGCATGCCCATGCCGCCACAAAAAAACATTAAAGTGCTGCAGGAGAATTTCATCAAAAAAATAAAATTCCTTTTGCCGGGCTCTCGACGAAGACGGAGGAGCAGGAGGCAGCGCTCTGTATATTTGTGGCTCAACACACGGCGGTTTCTCCAATTGACCACATGAGCAGTTTGTGCGCAAAACAATTTTGTGATGGCTCTGGGAGTTCTCTGAAGCTACGCAGAACAAAATGCTCAAACATTATAAGAAATGTTTTGGCGCCAAATTTTTTGGATGAGCTTCGCGCCGATATTGGCAATGCAAAATACAGTCGAGTCTCGATAATTCGAAATGGCAAGGGGATCAGTTCGATTTACACAGAAATTCAAATTATCGAGACTCGACTGTAACGAATTTTTTTCAAGGGGATAGAATTTGTTTCGATTTATCGCGATTATTGATTTAGCGGGGTACAAATTATCGAGACTCGACTGTATAGTCTTCTGATTGATGAGTCAACTGATATATATAATAAATATAATAAATTATTTATAAAATTAAGCCCTTAAAAGAAGACAGAAAACATCAGCTTTTTTCTAGCTTTTTTCCCACAACATTTCAGCTTTTCTCGTAGTATCTCCCCACTAAAAGCAGCTTTTTTTGCTCAACAAAAGTTGGCAACACTGGTTCAAGCAGTGAAAAAATGGGGAGCGAAATCAGTACGCTGCGAGCGCTCAACCGAGAAGGTTGAATTCTAATATGAAGCACTACTATATGCCATTTTTTCCTTACTCTCTCTCTCTCTCTGCTCTCTCAAATATATATATATATATATGTATGTACGCACAAGCAGCAGATCACAAAAATTGAAATTTGTTCGCCGAGAGGTCTCATTCCTTCCCTTCCGAGCAAAGGGTATACCAAATTGCTGAACACGGTTTGCCATGCTCATGCAAAATGTTAAGATTTTCGTCATTATTTGTGTGAAGGGTATGAAAGCGTTGGTGCGTTTAGCGAATATGTTTTTGCGCGAGCATGCACACATATGTATGTATATACTTTCAGTCCCTTGTTCACATGTACGAGCATTTGTGTGTGCTTGTGTGCGAAACTCTACTCTTGCTGCCTGTGGAAATTGGAAGAACCCAACATTTCGATCATTTGGATGCTCACACACATTTGCATACATGTACGAGCATTTGTGTGTGCTTGTGTGCTTGTGTGCGAAACTCAATTCTTGCTGCCTGTAGAAATTGGAAGAACCCAACATTTCGATCATTTGGATAGCTCACACACATTTGCATACATGTACGAGCATTTGTGTGTGCTTGTGTGCTTGTGTGCGAAACTCAATTCTTGCTGCCTGTAGAAATTGGAAGAACCCAACATTTCGATCATTTGGATAGCTCACACACATTTGCATACATGTATGTGTGCATGGGTCGTGAATATTGGCGTGTGCCTACCTCGACTTTGAGTTTTGGGTTTTGTTTGATCTTGTGGACTGCACACATACATTTGTATATGTGTGTGTAAGGGCTGCGTTGATCGAATGTGTCGAGTGTCGCGGATTCAGTAATTGGTAGATTTTTTGTATTGTAGAGTGACTGTCAAATGAGCATTTATGATTTACAAGTCATTTTGGCAATATGAAGTATAGCTTGATGCATTCTGGCACCTGTGAGGACATATGCATTTCCTGACCTAATTAAATGTTGTATAACTCACTATCCGAAATATTCAAACGAATTAAATAAACTTATTAGTTAGTGGATTACTATGACTTTTTCGATGTAAAAATGTTTACGTACCTATTTTATTAAAGTATCTTTAGTATTATATCGATATCTGTAGACACATTTATTTACATGTGCAGGTGTAACTCTATAAGAATGAATGTACATACATACATATGTATGTATATGTGCAGCTCATTTCGAAGTCCACAAGACCGAACAAAACCCAAAATCGTTCACACAATTCTAAGTCGAGGTAGGCACACGCCAATATTCACGACCCATGCACACATACATGTATGCAAATGTGTGTGAGCTATCCAAATGATCGAAATGTTGGGTTCTTCCAATTTCTACAGGCAGCAAGAATTGAGTTTCGCACACAAGCACACAAGCACACACAAATGCTCGTACATGTATGCAAATGTGTGTGAGCATCCAAATGATCGAAATGTTGGGTTCTTCCAATTTCCACAGGCAGCAAGAGTAGAGTTTCGCACACAAGCACACACAAATGCTCGTACATGTGAACAAGGGACTGAAAGTATATACATACATATGTGTGCATGCTCGCGCAAAAACATATTCGCTAAACGCACCAACGCTTTCATACCCTTCACACAAATAATGACGAAAATCTTAACATTTTGCATGAGCATGGCAAACCGTGTTCAGCAATTTGGTATACCCTTTGCTCGGAAGGGAAGGAATGAGACCTCTCGGCGAACAAATTTCAATTTTTGTGATCTGCTGCTTGTGCGTACATACATATATATATATATATATTTGAGAGAGCAGAGAGAGAGAGAGAGTAAGGAAAAAATGGCATATAGTAGTGCTTCATATTAGAATTCAACCTTCTCGGTTGAGCGCTCGCAGCGTACTGATTTCGCTCCCCATTTTTTCACTGCTTGAACCCAAAAGTAAGTGTCCGAATTCGAATTCGAAGTTGAAAGGGTCTCCCGGCACTCATATTTATACGGTGAATTTCGTTGTACTAGTTGTCCAGTCTATGTGTTGTATGGTTAGTGGTAGTGCTTCATATTAGAATTCAACCTTCTCGGTTGAGCGCTCGCAGCGTACTGATTTCGCTCCCCATTTTTTCACTGCTTGAACCCAAAAGTAAGTCTCCGAATTCGAATTCGAAGTTGAAAGGGTCTCCCGGCACTCATATTTATACGGTGAATTTCGTTGTACTAGTTGTCCAGTCTATGTGTTGTATGGTTAGTGGTCGAAGCATTGTTTTTATTTAAAGACAATATCGATATTTTAAATATATAGCTTATCGATATAAATTCAAGTGCAAGTCAATAATAAAAACAATATTAAAGTAAGAGAGCGATATACCAATAGTAAACAAAAGTGCCGACTTTAAATCAAATGTTCCTTGAAGCTCCCATAAAACACTTTTTAAAGAGTTATTACATTGCATATTTAAATAATACGTGCCGAAGAAGTGCTTCCCGTCTCGAGTAGATGAATAGTGGCAATTTTTTTAACTCAATCTGGCCACGCTGTTTTTTATACACCACCGAGCATAGCAATATACACAGTAACAACATTTACAAACTCAAAAATGTTTAATGACAAATGAATGAATATGTTGAATATAATAGGCAAACGTTAAGTTACTATATAAACAGTATATAGTAGCTTGTATTCTGTAACTTTGCAACAGTAGCAATTCAAATACTATTCGATGCCAATTTCTGCAGGTGACTCTATTTGTATGGTTCATTCTGTCGATCAGAGGTAAGCAGGTTTATATCCGTGTGGCTGTATGCATATTTGTAGTTGTACATTTCAATGATGGCCACGAGCTGCACGCTGGCTGCATTTTTAAAAGCATAATTTAGAAAACTTACACATTTTGTTTATTATAAAACAAAACAATGAATATGTAGTGTAATAAGTATAAATTAAAGTACAGCATAGAGTTGCAAAAAGCTAAACAACTCAATTGCTTCTTTGTATGTATTTCACAAGCTCCGCTTCTTTGCTGTGTACGTGTGCGCGGTGTATACATGTATGTGTGCTTTTTGGAATGTTGCTTTGCACGAAATTCAAATTGTGACCATCCTTGAGATTTATAGAGTGAAGGGTAGGGAGACGGCGAGAGACTATACTGTTAATTATGCAAAATAATACGTATCAAATTAAATTCAATGGATGAGCACACATTAAATGATCTGCTAGAGTGTTCTGTGTGTCTGGAACGTTTGGACACCACCTCTAAAGTTTTGCCATGCCAACACACCTTCTGTCGCAAATGCTTACTGGTGAGAGATGTGTGTCATTGTTATTTTTATGATATATTTATTATTAGCATTATTATGCTTTCCTTGCAGGACATTGTGGCCAGCCAGCAGAAGTTGCGGTGTCCGGAATGTCGCGTTTTGGTGAATTGCCGCATCGATGAGCTGCCGCCAAATGTGTTGCTAATGAGAATTTTAGAAGGTAAGTGTTCAATGTGTGTGGGCGATACAATTGTGGGCAGCCACGTAGCTAATACTTTTTTTGTTACTTGTTGTTCAATGCAGGCATGAAGCAAAACGCTGGCAAAAATGACACTAAAACAGAAGATTTGCCAAACAAAACGCAACTGCAGCAAGAGACTCTGCCCACACAACAACTGCAACAGAAGCAGCACTACCATGAACAACAACACTCACAACCGGAACAACAGCAAACAACACGCCAAAAGCCGCGACGATTTCTGCTGCCGCACGCTTATGCGCTCTTTGATTTCCTCAGCGGTGAAGCGAGCGATTTGAAGTTTAAGAAGGGCGATCTAATTTTGCTGAAGCAGCGCATCGACAACAACTGGTTTGTGGGCCAGGCTAACGGGCAAGAGGGCACCTTTCCTATTAACTATGTAAAAGTTGTTGTCGCATTGCCCATGCCGCAGTGCATTGCCATGTACGATTTCAAGATGGGGCCCAGCGACGAGGAGGGCTGTTTGGAGTTTAAGAAGAGCACCGTGATTCATGTGCTGCGACGCGTCGATCACAATTGGGCAGAGGGACGCATTGCACAAACAATTGGCATATTTCCCATAGCCTTCGTTGAGCTAAATGCTGCTGCTAAAAAGCTGCTGGATAGCGGAGTTACAAATCCATTGCCACAGGCGCCAGCACAACTAATGCAGCAACGTGCATTGCCGCCGGTGCCACTCATCGATCCCACCCACATCACGAATGATTCCAGCACAGGGTCTTCCAACAGCTATTCCTCCAACAATAACAGCAGCAATTCAAGCTCCACAAGCAGCTCCAACAACTGCAGTCCCAACCACCAATCGCTTCCCAATACGCCACAGCACGCAGCAGCTGTAGCTGCAGTTGCTGCTTTGTCTGTTGTTGGAGGCGGCTCGGTGCGTTATCGTGACAAGGGCGCTAAGGAGAAGCGACACTCGCTAAATGCTTTGCTGCAATCGGCGCCGCTTAGTTTGCTACAAACGAATCGACATTCAGCTGAGATACTTAGCTTGCCGCATGAACTCAGTCGTATGGAGGTCGGCTCACAGGCAGCCCCACCCACATCCACAGCAGTGATTATGCAGCCGTCGCAAACGTCGCGAGTGCTGAAGACTCAGATGCATCAACAACAAGTGCCGCCTACGCTACCTTGGGGTTACCTCGCACTATTTGCCTACAAGCCGCGACACTCCGACGAGCTGGAACTGAAGAAAGGCTGCGTTTACATCGTTACCGAACGATGTATCGATGGCTGGTTCAAGGGGAAAAACTGGCTAGATATTACCGGTGTGTTTCCGGGCAACTATCTGACGCCATTGCGCACACGGGACCAGCAGCAGCTGATGAATCAGTGGAAATTTGT
Organism: Drosophila leonis; assembly: GCA_035045365.1. Taxonomy (NCBI): domain Eukaryota; kingdom Metazoa; phylum Arthropoda; class Insecta; order Diptera; family Drosophilidae; genus Drosophila; species Drosophila leonis. Next base: position 1,448,234 of record JAWNPC010000835.1, read on the forward strand.
ATCGCCCTCTACGGATGCGAATACGACACCAGCGCAAACGCTAGACGTGCGTCTAAGCAATTTGCTGCCTACCCAACCGCCGGATTTGCCTCCACGTCAGCAACATTTACAACCGCCGTCTCAATCAGCTACCAGTGCCAGCAGTTCCGTCTGGACTAAGCCCGTCGAGGCGTTATTCAACCGTAAGTCCAGTGGCAGCACGGAGAGCAAAGCGGACAATGTAGGCAGCAGCTCTGGCGCTGTGGGTCTAATGCGCCGTTTGACTCACATGAAAACACGCTCCAAATCGCCAGGTGGATCACTCCAGCAAAAACAACAGCAACTGGCAAACAAAGATTCAAGCAGCACAGCAACTGAAAATATGGTCAAAGCCGCGCCGTTGCATCCAGTACATGTGAGGTGCGTACAAATATCTACTTCAAACCAAGCTACAATAATAACTAACTAATAATACTATCTTTTTTCAGATCTGGTTCATGCCCCAGTCAGTTGCAGCAAAGTGAACAGCCGAAAGAAACCTCTGGAGCATCTGCTGCATCTGCAACGCCTTCAAATGCTGCTCAACTTTTTCAGGGAAATAGGAACGTTTCCTACGGCTCTCAGCGTATCAAAAGCAACAAGGAGCGACCGCCGATGCTATGGTTAGTTTACGAATAGTAAGATGAGAGTGGAACTTAGTTGTTAATTCCGTTTTCTTTTTCTCACGGCAGTGCTAGACAATCCTTGGATGCGGCTACTTTCCGCAGCTTGTATAACGCTGCTTCACCACCTCCGCCTTCAAGCCATACACAAACGCAGCTGCATGCCAACATGATTATAGCGCCGAATCATCGCAAGAGCCAGAGCCTGGACGCAGGACATGGGCTAAGTGCCAGCAATAGCAACAGTAACCTAAACGCTAATAGCAACATTATAACCGAAGCAGCCATCAAGGCGAGTGCCACGACAAAGTCGGTCTACTGTACGAGAGAGAGGTGGGATAATCATTGATTTCCATTTGATTTCAATATACATATTAATCAATATTTATTACAGTCGCTTTCGTTGCATTGTTCCCTATCCGCCGAATAGTGAAATTGAACTGGAATTGCGACCAGGGGACATTATATACGTGCAGCGTAAGCAAAAGAATGGATGGTATAAGGGGACACACGCTCGCACACATAAAACTGGTTTATTTCCCGCTTCCTTTGTGGAACCGGATATTTAGCTTAGTTTACATTCCTCAACGTTTGTTTTTTTCGAAATTTATCGCCGGTCGATTCGTGCTTCCACAAATATTTAACAATTTCTCTTTTCGAAAAAGAATAGTTGGTACTTTACTTCGAATACAAATGCTCGAATATGTAGTTTTTATACGATTTTTTAATGAAACTATGTTAAGTAACATTGTACTTAAGGCACTAATGATTTAACTAGATAGTGAAATCGAAATACGAATCAATGAACTAACTTTAATTTGAAACGTAGATTCGTTTAAAAAAATCTACAGAGAGTTCGTAAATAACCACTGTTATGCATAGTTTTTGTACTTACACATATATTCATATATGCGCAAATTAATAATAAAACATATTGTGTAGCAATATGGCAAACGATAACAAAATTCAAACTTCGAATTGAACTAATTTTATTCACCATTATTTAAACATGTTTTCAACTTGAGTTCAAACGGCATCTGTGGTTTAATCGCTCTTGTCGAACTTGGAGCCGTAGATGGGCATGTACTGCAGCACCAGCTTCCAGTCAGTGTAGTAGAGCAGGGCCAAGCCAGCGGCTCCACCGAACCCTGCGCCAGAGCGTACGCTAAAAACAAAAATGGTTAATTTATTAATGTTAGAAATGTCTGATTTGGTAATTAATGATTATGCAATGCGTTTGCAAGTAACTCTCACTATTGGAAAAGCACAAAATGTGTTCAAATTTATGATCAATTTGTTGTTACTTACAAGGATGATGCGATTTCAGCGTGTTTCTTGCCAAAAGGTATGCGGAAAGCCATTTTCTTCGGTTTTAAATAAGTTTTTGTCGCAAATGAATATCCACCGACTGCTCGCTGTATGACCGTAATGCAGTTCACTAAAAATACCAAACATAAAAGAGCCACTATAGAGGCATACCACTATGGTTAGTGAGCATACATACTCCTGTGCATCCCTGGCAATTTCAAAACTTTTTTTAAAAATAATAATATTGGTAAATTAAAAATAAAATTGATTTGTAAATTTTGTTTATAAACTGAAAATTCGAACTCTTGTTTGCATATTTAAAGAAAATTTAAAACGTGCAAACATTGGCAACCCTAGCAAGTGGACTACGTGAATAACAACAATTTGTCATCGCTTACAGTTTCGCATTTGCGTTATAATTCTTGTTGTTATATTAAAGTTATTAAAATGAACATTGCTATTTTCGGTGAGCTTAATCAATTTGAGCTGGTTGTGCTCAGCAGCTTAATGCCAGCCGTCTTTATTTATTTGTGGACATTGATAACCGGTGATATTAAGGTAAGCCATCCATCACCCATTGTCAGTTGAGAGTTCCACCTAAAGATCAATGTAAATTTTTTTATTTTCAGAATTTTGAGAGTAGCAAGACAGCATATTCGGTTTACACTGCAAAAGATCCAATCAATTGTTACCAAAACTATACAGAAGAGAAAAAGGATACATAAGAAATAAAATGTATTGACAATAAAATTTAAGAAATTTATCAAGCGAAAACTGTATTTTTGATTAATTTATGTAATAGAATAATGAGCATTTACTTATGTATAGCTGTGAAGCTAATAAATGTTTAAGTTATTTTTGTAAAAGATAAGAGCTTTAGCCATTGAACTAATTGAAGAACTAACAAGTTCAGCTCAAATGCAGTTCATGAATCACTTTCATATGTGCATATGTATGTATAAATGCATGTGGTATGTACAGCAGGTGAACAATAACACTTTCTAGTTAAAAACAATGCAATCATTTTTGTAGCTATCAAATTTCAATTTCTGACCTCCTACAGCAACACTGCACGGGTAATTCAAGGCTTAAACCACGCAGTCGTAGAGGCTTAGCACAACAAGAACAACAACAAAGAAACAACGACGCAAAAACAAACGCAATAACATGTCTGAAACATACGGTTTGTAACAATTTTAGCTCTAACCAGTAATTATTAGTAACGGAATTTGTTTGTTTGCAGACTACTTATTTAAGTTTCTCATTATCGGCAGCGCGGGCAGCGGCAAAAGCTGTCTCTTGCATCATTTCATCGAAAGTAAATGTAAGTTGTACTACTGACTGGTAATATGTGGTAAATATACAGCGAGAACTCTAATTGACGGACACTCCGAGCTTCAGTTGAATTGTCTGTTAAAAGAGATTTCGTTTTTGTTTTTAAGAAAGTAGGGCTTACTTGCAATTTACGCATATATTTCTAGCCCAACTTTTTAAACTCGTATGAAAAAAGGAATACCTTAAATGTATTATTATTATTATTATTATTTTTATAAATCTAATTACAATAAGTGTCAAATTCCTGTATGAAAATGCCATTTAATGCGAGTCATCGCAGCTCTCACTGTACACAACAACCATCTATGTATATATATGTGTATGTATGTATATCTCTATATGTACATCATTATTGAATGTATATATATATATATATATATATGTATATATATATTTCTTCTTTTCAATACAGTTTTACTTCTTACTGTAGTTAAATTCCGTCATTAATGATAAGACCCTATACATTTTTATCTTCTTATATTTTTGTTGTTTAGTCAAAGACGACAGCTCCCATACGATTGGTGTTGAGTTTGGATCGAGGATTGTGAATGTGGGTGGGAAATCGGTGAAGCTTCAAATATGGGATACAGCTGGGCAAGAACGATTCCGTTCAGTAACCCGTTCGTATTATCGTGGCGCAGCTGGCGCTCTTTTGGTTTATGACAGCACGTCGCGGGACTCGTTTAATGCCTTGACCAATTGGTTAAATGATGCTCGTACATTGGCCAGTCCAAACATAGTTATATTACTAGTGGGCAACAAGAAGGATCTGGAGGAGGCACGTGATGTTACTTTTCTAGAGGCCAGCACATTTGCCCAGGAGAACGGTTCGTTACCCATCACTAATCATGATTCAATATTGATCATTTATTCATATGTTTCAGAACTGATATTCCTGGAGACGAGCGCCAAGACGGGTGAGAATGTAGAGGAGGCATTTCTGAAGTGTTCAAAGACTATATTGGCCAAGATAGAGACGGGTGAATTGGATCCTGAACGCATTGGTAGTGGCATTCAGTACGGCGGAGCTGCGCTGCGTAATCTACAAACAAGGCAACGCAGTATTAACAAACCCGAGTGCACCTGTCGGGTGTAGATGATAGATGATAGATGATGTAAGGAGGAGAGCTTAACCCGAGTTGTAGGGCATGCACTTGAACAATATCTGTGTATTAGTTTAGGTGAGCAAATTAATCTCATTTAATCTCTAACTACTTGATACGAAACCGCATTAGCCTTAGTTTTAATATATGTGTATGTAATGTATTTCTCCTCTATTGTTAAAAATTGTTTCACCGTATCTGCGCAGTGCGATTTGTGGCATTCCAAAATGTTGATTCGTTTCTTTTTTTGATTAATTGACTCCTCACCTTCAATTGCTGAATTAATTTTACGAGTTTCCTTCAAAATGTTAACGTATACTATATGCATGTAAACTGTAAGCAGTTCGATTATTGTAAACCAGTGGCGGGCCTTAATAATAACAACAGCAATTAATAACTGGAATCTGGAATCGTGCAACGAGTCTCTGGAAACTTACTTGAATCATTTGCGAATGCAAAAAACCAGTTGATTGATAATGATCATTAAATGTGCCCAGCATTTTGTAAATAAAAAAGTGTAAAGAAATTTAAATGAATTATGCACGCCGCAAATAAAAAAGCAAAATAATAAAATAACTAAATTATATTGGTCTATTCAATTTTGTTCTTTCTCATAAACATATTGAAGTTTCATTATTTTTTATTATTTCTTTCAATCATTTATGGCTTTTAATAATTTAATTGGCTACCAACAAATGATCATTAAATAAGAATAAGAATAGTGAGCGCTAATTTTAGCCTGAGAGGAGAGGAGAGCTACTGCGCTAGGTAAGAGTATGCGAGCTGTGCAGAATGTTCAACTAGGTTCTAGAAAAGTGCCGGAAGTACACAACTAAAAATATTTTCATATATCCTGTTAGCAAATCTGTTCCACTGTGACAAGTTCTTCCTTTTCCGACCTCAACAAAATATAACAAGTAAGAACATTGCAGTCGGGCGCTACCGACTACAGAATGCTCATTTCTGATTTGCCTCGCCCCAATCGATATATAGAATAGAACCGGAATAGGTCAACAGTAATTTATTCGATCAATTTGGAGTTTCTACCTCTAAAACTGAAGAAATACCCGAATATGGGTGTAGATTGTATATCCGCCAAATCTTATAGTTCTTATAGTTCCATATCTAAAATCAGTAGCATCAATAGTGCTCAATATCAGACAGCAGGACGGACATTGCACACAACCAATGTACTCATTTCACTTTCGTGAATGAGTATAACAACTTTTAAGCCATAAATATTTGACAAGCACTACATTTCTGATATTTTATCATTTGGATAATATAATATAATAGATGTGCTCACATCTCATACACAGATACGATATATTAGATCAATGCTTCCGTAAAATGTAGCCATTTGGAGCCCTGGGTATTTTCATGTCAATTTAATTTAATTATTAAATATACATTTTCTTGCATAGCTAAATATTATTTATAAAAATATATTTTATATATTGTAAATAAAATTGAATTATAAAATCACATTTTATATTCTTATGGGACAATACAAACTTCGAGTACTTAATATTAATATTAATAATAATATTATTAAACTCGAAAGTTATAAAAAACGAAGAACAAATAAAAAATGCAAATGGAAATATAAAAAAAGTGGATCTATGCATCGCATTTGGCCAGTTTTTGGAGTGCATGCTTTGCAGCTGACAGCTTGGCCTGCTTGCCATTGTTGCCAAAGCCATATACCTTGATGGTCTTATCCATGCAGATGAATTGGCAGGTCACCATCACATGGTTATCGTCCATGACAGGCTGGCTAAAGGTGGGCTTTGCCAACTTGTGCTCAAAGAGCTGACGGATCGGATTGAGTGGCACATTGCGTGAGAATTCAAGTAGTTCAGGCTCAAACAGTTTGTAGACCACTTGCCAGGTGGTGTTCAAGTCCCGACAGTCTAAGTAAACGGCAGCTATAAGTGCCTCCAGAACATCACCCAAGGCCTTGGGCACATCCACGTTGTGCGAAATGTTAAATTCGCCTTTTTGTGGGGCATTGGCTTCTTTAATTGCCAGCTTTGGTTGCTTGGCCGCCAGCTCGGCCATTTCCAATTCCTCATCGGAGTCCAGGGGCTCCGGCTGCACATCCTTCTCCTCCATGAGAATGCGTACATGATTAGTAACGCGATGATTCTGCATCTCCTGGAACTGCACGAAATTCTGAATGGATTCCGATAGCAGAGCATTCTCTGCCAGAATGAAGAAATGGAAGCGATGACGCACACATATGCAAGCCAGAGTCGTATTATTAACCAGAGCCGAGCGTAGATCTGTCAACTGACCAGGTGTCATACGAGTTTTGTGTTCAAATATGTAAGCTGAGATGAGGAAATCCAAGATGGCATCGCCTATAAATTCAAGCTCCTGGTAGCAACCCGTTAAACGATTTGTGGGATTTGAGGGGTGTGTCAGCGCTTGCAGCAGATAGGCTCGATCGCGGAAAGTGTAACCCAAATTGTGCTCTAAGTGTTGATGATTAATCAAGAAGCCATCCACCTCACGCTGCGAGATATTGGTGCGCATACGTGAGCCGCCTAGTTGTAGGTCTAGCAACTGGGTGAGCGGCTTGCCAATGTCTGGCTTGCAGATGCCAAAATATTCCAGCATGCGGAACCCGTGATGGAGTCCATAATTCTTCACAACCACGCCCAATATCGCCTCCAACGTGTCGGCGATCAGTTTATCGGGCATCTGCACCTGACCCAAACAAAAGTTGATCTCGCTGCTAAAGTCCAAGCCCGCATGATGATTATGTTGATTACTTTGACAGCCGTTGACAAAATTACTAAACGATTGCTTTCCACAGGTGCCATCACCGAAAAGCTCCTCCTCGCTGATCGCCAAATTGCGCAAATTGTGTGGACCCACCAGCGCTGCCAAATCCGGATTCTCCTGCCAAAGCGCCCTCACATTCTGCGGCAAAGCCACACTGGGCGGCAGCCATGTGTACTTCGGTGTGAAGAGAGTGCTGCATATGCGAAGGGGTATGTCCGTATCGCTGAGGCAGTATAATAGATTGCGGTTAGAAACCATCATCGACTTTACCTGAAAGAATCAATAATAAATATATTCGTATTTATGTAATCGTTTGATTGATTATTTTTTTATACACTAACCTGCGTTAGAATGCCCTCATTCCAGTCTGGATACTTGTTGGCCAAATAGAGGGTGGCGCTGAGTTTGAGAAAGCAATCGCCGAGTAGCTCAAATCGCTCCATGTCGAAGACATCCACACTGCCCGCATATGTGATGGCTGCCAGGAATTCGCCCTGTTCTGCCGGAGTTATATGCTCATTGGAAATGCTGTGCTCCAGCACAGATAACAACACCTGTTCCACACGTTCTCCATTATCCACGCTGGCAGGCATTATGGCGGGCAGCTTATTTGCACGCGCTTGACTGCTATATATGTTGCCCTCTGGCATTTTGAACTGCAACTGGGTCCAGAGCTCCTTTTCCTCGTAATCCATCATAGCGAAACTCTTATTGTTTCCTCTGGTGAAATTGTAGAAATATGAAAGCTCTACGGGATAGGTGGACATGATGTTGCGTTCAATGTCGCGCGGTTCCATATACTGCTGCCAAGGCACCTCTAGATCGGTGATCTCCAGCTTTTCCATCGCCATCTCGACTCCCTTGGTAGGCAGGGGTTCCAGCAGCGGACGCGGCTCTTCGCAATCGTCCGCATGTATCGCGTTACCCTGATGATCGACATTCCGACGCAGGGACCAATCAATCTCCAAGGGTCGCGGTCTATAATCCACTCCGTTTTGTGGCAATTTGTCCAGTCCGAGATATTTATTAATTCGAACGCGCAGCGTCTCAGCATGCAGCATGTAGTGCAGACGTCGCAATATGCTAGGCAAGTAAAGCAGCTTAGCCCACAGATCGCCGGGAAAACCAAAATTAAAGCACAACTCAGGGATGAGCATCACCTTGGCACGCGCTTTGTTCTGTGCCGAAGATTTCACGCGTTGCTGTACATAGAAGTTCAACTGATCGGACAGTTCGCGCACCTCAAGCAGAAACTGCTGTTTGTGGACCACATCGCCTATGTAGTTGCGATACTTGGCCATGGTGAATTCATAGTAGCTCTTGTCCTGCTGTTTTTCCTCCATCATGCTCAAGGGCGTCAGATCCGTGTGGACCTTGGTAACTAGCATACGTTTCTCATCATAATTGGCATACCATTGCGTTACAACCGTGCCCACATAGTCCTCTGGATTCGGTGGTGGCATTTGCTGGCGCTCACCCAGGCTTCTGGAGTGTGCCTTGGGCAACCGTTGAAATTGTTTCACCAGTGGCCAATCGATACCAACACCAGGCGTCGCTGACAGCGGCACCACAAGGAAAGAGTTCTCATTACTATGGCGATCGAGCACGAAGAATGGCTGCCAAATACGCAGTATATCCCGAAAGATCATCACATGAAAATGCTGCAGCTGTTCTAATTCTTCCTCGGTCTGTATGACCACCTCCCGTGGCTGTTCGGCCACATGGACATGCATCTTGCCCTGGTGGCTGAATAGCGGCATCTCGGCCATGCGTGGCAATCGTTTCCTCAGTAGCAAAGCATAGTTCCGACGCGTCTGCAGTGAGTCGTAGATGTGACTCGTGTAATCATTGCGATCGTAGTGTGCCTCTATACTAATCTCATATGCATAGCATACGATTCCCACTCGCGGCATCGCATCTTTCAACTCCTCTGGATATTTGATGGCATATGTTTTCATGTTCTTGCTGTTGATCTGTTCGCGATCTGTGCGCTTAAAGGTGACTGCAAGTAGAGAAAACGTACGATTTTAATGTGTATGTACAATATATATTTCGATATGATTATAAAATTCATTCACGAAATGAAAGAGTACATTGGCTTTGTGCAATACCCGTCTTGCAGCCCGTCCGTCTGTCCGTATGAGCGCAAACCAGTTCGTCGCTATTGACGCTACGGAATTCGCATTGACAACCCAAGATCAAAAAGATATAGTGGATATATTTACGGCTATTGAGGGCATGGCAAATCGAGCAAAACTGTAACTTCTACAGTCTTAGTCTAGAACCAAATTTGGCACGTGCGTTAATGTTAAGCTAAGAACATATTATATGATCCACCGCCAACTGCATTCGACCGTGAATGAGTGTTATGCAGTCAGTATCTCCCGACTGCAACATTCTTACTCGTTCAAATGGGTTTATTAAATTTGAAGCGGGAAAAGTTGCTAAGGCAAACGAGAGTTCCATTGAAAGTTAAATTCCATGAATTCAATTCATACGCATTTGCAATAAAGATCAATCAATACACACCATTGTCACCGTACTTCGTCCAGTGCTCAAAGTGAACATTGGCGATCTCGGCAACGCGATCATGTGCTGTTGTGGGCAAAAAGCGCTCATTGAGTTCGCCCAATTGGTAGAGTTTCACACAGGCCTTAAATGCCGCCGAGATCTTAGCCAAACGGGAGCTAGTCATGGGATCGCCCTGCAAATAAATGACACAATAGACCGTAAAAATCGAAGATCGAAGACAAATATATTAGCATTCGCTTACGTAGATTGTTTCGCGTAACGTTGAGTTAAGCGGTAAAGTGATAGATACAATCAATTTGTTCTCCCAGTATTTGGTGAAGGGCTTGCGGTCCTCTGGCTCGAGCAGCTTGAACCACGGCAGGACAATGCCAAAGGCATCCGATGGCATCTGCTGGCAGTAGCGATGCACTAGGGCCAGGGCGCTACTGGCTAGCAGCACGGCACCACTTCCATTGATGAACGGTGGAATATCATCCAGGAAGTGCTCGTTGATATCGTCAATTTGAGGATCTGCACGCTCTAACACACGAGCTTTCAGATATTCACCGATGTCGGCGTGTGCCTTTCGATACTGCAGTATCTGCGATGACGTCTTTTGCTTATCCTGATCAGACGAGATGATCATGAACGATGCTTCCTTTGAGCGTGCACGTCCTTTGGTCTGCACATACATATTAAAAGTCTTTATCGGATCCAGTATGATCACATAGTTGCAGGACTGAACATCTATCCCTTCCTCTAGAACGCTGGAGCATATCATCATGTTTGCCTCACCATCACGAAACTCTTGAATTGCCTGCATGCAAGAAAATCAATCTTAAATAAAAGCGTAGAACTACGTAATATCTGGAGAAGTATTTGGATACATAGAAAATATTAATAACCTGTATTGGATATTCATCACCTACACTTTACACATTTGGACAGACGGACATTGCTGAAGGACTCATCTCGTCGTCCTTATTAGGAATAATAAAAGAATAGGAATAACAATAGCCTGGTAAAATTTGATCCACCTCAAGCGAAAGAAAAAAAGAATAGGGATTTGGGAATGGCAAATTTGGAAACGAACAATGCAAAGTAAATATTTTAACAATAATAAGTTATGAAAGCATATGACTTTCTATTAGTAACTATTGCTTACCGATTTCAGCCAGCGACGTTCAAGCCTGCTCTCGAATTCATGAAAAATACTGTTCCGTCCAACCATAAATTGCGGAAAGAGTACATTTCGTAGCTCGGGCGTGGCTGCAATATAGTTAAGAAGCAGTCCATAGATACACTTGCATGTATAGCGACGTTCTACAAAGACCAGGCAGCAAATATCTTTGGGTTGTTTGTTGGCAAAGGTTTGCTTCAGATACTGCAAAAACAATTGCACTCGCGGTGTAGAGAAGTTCATGATCACTTCCTCTGTATTGACCAAATCGTCAGACATCTCATCATCGTCCAACATGTCACGCAGTTTGGAGACCAGCGTATGGCGCACGCTCTCACATAGCGTGATGGCTGAACGATACATATTCCGCAAGCTCAGTGTCTCAGCCTGTCGCCGCTTAATTTCGAACTCGACTATCACGGAGACGATTGCTATGGATCCCGCATAGATGCCATAGGTATCCATTTGGAATATAAAGTCATTAATTATTAGCTTAATGGCGCTCTTTTTATTCGGTTCACGCTGCATTCGCATCCCCTTGGACAAGCGCGTAGGCTGGTGACCAATATCTTGGAGATCCAGCGACTGAAAGTAGTTGCTGATGCGTTCCCTGATTTCTTCAACTTTAGCAAATGTCTGTCCTACCGATTTATATGTCATTAAGGATTCTCGCGGCTTTGTCGAGTAGCTGGAATACACGTCAAGAATAAGTTAGTATTTAATAATCTTTCTGTGTGTGTTTGCTTACAGCATTACGTTCTCCAATTCCTTGGTGTCTGAGACGGTGACTATGTTGCCACAAAATGTGGTTTCCAGCTCTTTCAACTTCTTGGACACCTCCTTGATTTCGTTGCCCTTAATCAGGACGCCGGTCAGACCCACAATTCGAGGCAGGTTTTTGAAACCTGATTCCATTTTCATTTGAAAAAGTTTCATAAACTCATGATACGGGTGCTTGCCAGTGCCATGGTGGCATTCGTCTAGAATCGCAATGCTCACCGAACTCAGTGACATGAAATTTTCAGTAATTAAATTGAGAATCACCTGAGCCGTGCCAACCAGTACCTGTAATATGAATTCAAAGTCAGTTGACAACAAAAATTAATCAGACAAAATAAATTTACAAAATATATAATAAGCTTCCTATATATTTTTGTATATTTTTTAAGATTATTTATAAAACTAGAATATTGGTCTCTATACTTTTGAATTTTGTAGAGTTAAGACGCTGCCAACAGATTGTAGATACAACCAATCAAATTGATCAGAATCACATTGTTCAGATGAGTCATGCTTCACTGCACAAACAAAATGAAGAAACTTTGCTGATAACTTTGAAAAATATACATATGTATGTACATCTGTAACATCTGAATATACATACATATATGTATACATATATAAAGTATATAAACGAAAGAGATTATATATTAAAGCAAGTAAGAAAACTCTAGTCGGGGGTGTCCGACTAGGAGATCCCCTGAACCCCGTTAGATCTGCGTTTTTAAATATATTCCGTATTTTGTATACATACAAACTTATACAAAATTTAATAAAATTTCCAATTTTGCAGTTTCACAATCAAATAGAATGTTTGTCAAAATAGTAGTTTTGCTTTTAAGAATAATAGATGCGAAGATGCGATATTCAAATCATTTTACGCTTCTTTTATATACATATGTATGTATGTATGTATACATATGTATATACAAACAACATACAAACACACACACATGCACACGCACGCGCAAGCACTTGCTCTGCTACTGCGCAATTTACGCAGCGACTGCGCGTGGGCAGCGCTTTGGCTGCAGTATGGGCTATATTTTGGAAACTTTTTTGTTGAATAGGTTTGCTTCTAGATGAACTTTCGTAACCAAACTTCTAAGGCGTACTAATGACATTCATATGTATGTATTTGCCATCTTTAGTATTTCAAATACTTTTTTTTTTCAAGTTTTGGGGGAATCGAAAATCCAAAATTTTTTAAATGTTTGTATTTAAAACACGGATATACACGAAAAATCTATAGCTAAAACGGTATTCAAGTTACGCTTGAAAAACAAAGTAAAATTATCGATTTTCATCGATAATAAGGAAATAAGTTATCGAAAAAAATAGGGTAGGGTATACACGAGTATACATTTCAAATTTTAGATCTCTAGCTTTTGTGGTTTACGAGATCGCTGCGTTGACACGGACGGACGGACGGTAGACAGACGGACATGGCTATATCGACTCAGTTTGTCGAGCTGATCAAGAATATATATCCTTTACGGGGACTGCCACGCTTTCTTCTGCCTGTTAAATACATTTTCAGAAAACTATTTTACCCTGATTTCCCATTTTCAATGGGTTCAGGGTATAACAAGTAAGAACGTTGCAGTCGGGCGCAACCGACTGCGTGTTACTCTGTTCCCATAGGGGCTTCTGGCATATTACATTTTAAAGTTTATCTTAATTTGTTAAAGTCGCCGCTCGAATTAGCTTCTGACTCAAAATAATCATATATTTATTAAAATTCTAAAAATATATATATGTAAATGAGTAAAATTTTTATAAATTATGGCTCGCTTCAATCGTTTGTATGAATATGATGATTTTATGAGCTAATCAAAAAAATATAACTGCACCATGCATTTTATAATTTTCATGCAAAGCAGTCTGTTAACTTAAAAGTTGTCTGTTAATTTGAAAGTGTGATTGATTTTCTTTACATAACCAATTGAGTCGTTTAACAGTGCTACTTGGGAATCGTCTGAAGCATTGCTAACATACGAAAATAACGAAATAACTGACCTAGGCTATGGAAAACTATATTAATATTAGGTGCTCAATTATTTAAACATTAAATCGAAATACATATATTTATATGTCTCTTACAATTTTTTTTGCCTACTTAGCAAGAAATTAAGCTTATTTATGTAGGCGGTACATGCTTATTGCAGTTTAGCGCCACCTACCGGATTATTCTTGTGATGGTGATTCTGCTGCAATTTTAACTCAAGAGCTCTGCAAAATAAAATTCCAATTTGCCACGCCCCAGTGGTCGTAGACATGTAATTTTTGGCCAATTCTTAGAAGGTGTCTAAATTGACGTAACAGCAAAATTTGGAAGCTTACCTTCCAAAAATGTGGAAATTGCAGGGTATTTTTCGGTGCGCCACGCCCTAAAGGGGCGTAACCATTATTTTTGGGTCATCGATAGAGGAGGTCACCAGTAACTCAATTAGCCAATTTTGAAGCTTCTAGCTCTAAAACTTTAGGAGATATAAAAGGAAATTTTGGGCAAAATCTAGATATTCAGATCCGATTTGCCACGCCCCCAATTGGCGTAGACTCTTTATTTTTGGCCAATCTTTGGAAGTAGTCGAAAATAACATAAATGCCAAATTTGGAAGCTTACCTTCCAAAAATGTGGAAATTACAGGGTATTTTTCGGTGTGCCACGCCCTAAAGGGGCGTAACTTTTATTTTTAGGTCATCGATAAAGGAGGTCACCAGTAACTCAACTAGCCAATTTTGAAGCTTCTAGCTCTAAAAGTTTAGGAGATATAAACTTTTGCGGTTTGCCACGCCCCCTATGGGCGTAGATATATCCGCCATATCTTTTTGATCTTGGGTTATCAACGCGAGTATACGTTCCAAATTTCAACTCTCTAGCACTTTAACTAACAGGGTTTCTGACATACCGAAAAATGCATTTTCCGATTTGACACGCCCCTAGTGGGCGTATCGGGAAAATCTTGACACTTATAATACGATTACATTTCAAATTTCAGATTCCTAGCTTTTGTGGTTTACGAGATCGCTGCGTTCACACATACGGACGGACGGACAGACGGATATGACTATATCGACTCAGCTCGTCGCCCTGATCAAGCATATACATATTTACTTAATGGGGTCTGTCACGCATCTTTCTGCCTGTTACATATAATTGACATTTCACAAAACCCATATACCCTGATTTCCCATTTTTCAATGGATCTAGGATATAAACAGGTTTAACAGTTTTTTGACTGTATTATCTGTGTTATGCTGTCGGTAACGCCCAACTGCAAGGTTCGTACTTGCTTGGATCTTGGGTTGTCAACCCGCATATGTATACATATATTATCAAAATTTAATCTATAATAGCAGCGAAATAGTTTGCATACATATGTACAGACGGACGGGCGGACATTGCACAAAACCAATATATTTGTTCACTCACTGAATGACTATAAAACTCATGTGAAAATAAGCTTGTTTATTGAGAAACTCACTTGATTATTATGTATTTCCTCGTCCCATTTGTTTTTTTTCCAATTATCCGTGCCCTGTTCGCCGACATAGTATCCGACTTTGAAGTTCGTAAACTTTCGCACAACGATAGCTTGCTGTCGAGCCAGCTCAACGGTATTGCAAATGTATAAGGCACGCTGACCACCCTCTTCGATCGATCTGAAATTTTTAAAATATACATATATGATCTCTAATATAATATATACAAATATACATATCATACCCAACAATAGAGCGTGTTGGTTTGCTGATTAAATACGATCCGCATTTTAAGCGGAAGCTGCTTTACGCCTATCGCTTGACTCTATAATCTGTTTATTTATTCAGTTCTTATATTCTAAGCGGCTAAACTGCTAATAGGAATGTACAAGTTATTTAAAGCTATATCTTCTGTGACTTAAAGTGGACCGATCAAAAAGAAAAAGTAAAACGGACACAAAAACCGAAAGCTGATTTTTAAATCAATATATGTATGTAAATCTTTACTTTTTATATTGTACATTTTTGTTGGTATCCAAAGTCCGAAAATAACTAAATCAATGTATTCAGTACACAGATCTACATAGTAAATATCTAGCGTAAACTTCCAATTTTCAATGGGAAAATCAAAAAATCCATAAGGTTTTAATGTTATTAATTAAAACCCTTATCGAAATACAGTTAAAAAATTATATCTCGTACGTCTTTAGAGCTAGAGTCTCAAATTTTTGCATTTAGCTTTATGTATATTTTATACAACTTTGATTTTTGTCATATTTTGGATACCGGCTCCAAATTTGACCAAATTCTTGTAATTGTATTGTAGGTCAGTTGCAAATATATCCAATATGTGAATGAGTTTGCATTGTACTAAATTGACAAATATTCAATAGAATGTATAAATCATATGCTGAAAATTTCATTGAAATCCATTAAGTAACATTGACCTTCGCAAAACAGAGCAAAACTATGAGATAAGCTGAGACATATGCGCCGAGTATGAGTAATCAGTACAAAAGCCTTTCCAAAACTCTTGCTATATTATTACTTCTAGAATACATTTTTGAACACAAGCAACTACGAGTAGTCGGAAATTTCTGAAGAACAGATATCCGTAACCTTCCAAAAGTTCGCTTATTTGTTCTAGCTCAACAGTTCATAAAATCGGACGAACATGACTATATCTTGATCAGGAATATGTGTGTGTGTACATTAAAAATTGGTTATAACCCTATATACTAATATACATATGACTGTCATCATCATTTGGTTTATTTGGTGATGGACTTTTTGGAAAAATCTTAAATTTCATGTCTTTAGCAACAGCAGCGAAATGGTTTGTGTGCATACAAACAATGGACGGGCAGCAAATCAGGCATTACAGAAAGCCAATAATTAGCTTTAATCACAATCTGAACTAGTATGAAAATTCATGTAACAGGTCCCAACTCAATTTGGTCCATACCAAGAAAGAACCCATGTTCTTTCCCTCTCTCAGACATAAGAGGCATGCCTCAAATGTGATCGAGAAAGTCTTTTGCTCTCTTATTGCTATTGCTGATTGTCAACTGCTCTCCAACACGGGAACAAGCGCAGCCGCAGCGTAAACTGCCCAGTAAGCTGTGCATGTGCTTATATTACAAGATTATAAGAGCGTGCGTGTGTATGTGTAAATACATATGTACAAAGTACGCTGAAATGCCTGATAATGCAGTTTAAAGTGAGGTCCAGGGCATCTGCTAGTTAAACACTCCCGATTAGAGCACCCTTAATATTAATTTCTTAAGCTAAATAAATTTCAGAGTTAGGTATTGCACTCACTTGTCCATGTTTTGGGAGAAACGCTTAAGGGCCAGGATGGCCACGTAAGTCTTGCCCGACCCAGTGGGCAAATAAATAATGCCATTTCGTTTAACAATGTATTCCACGAGGCGCAGCTGATAGCTTCGAGCCTGAGTTAAATTAAAAACAGTGTGTGTTTCATATGTATTAAATTTTAATATTTTTTAAATACCTCTATTTTATCTGCCTCCTTATTTGCGGACATATTTTCAATCTGATTTTATGCTGCTTCTGCACTTTTCGATTGCAAGCGGTCAACTGAATTGAGGCACACGCGACTACAACTGCGATACAAGTACTGATGTAAGTGATTCGATGTCGGATCTCTCCTTCATTGTTTTTTTTTTTATATTTGCAGTGCTGACGTGGCAGTCTGCAGCTCTTGTTACCTGGCCCGCCTATTTGAGCATTTGGTTGATATATTTTGGGGATGTACCGTTTTCTGTCGGCCAGTTAGCTATGTAAATACATATGTGATTCGGCAAGTGTTTACATGCTTAATACATACCAGGCCGGTTTCTTATTAGAATTTATTGTACTACGTTAAAAATGGTTCTTATCTTTATTACATGTGGAAATACACAGGTTTGTATAGACTCAAATGAAAATAATTTTAGAACTCGCAAAAATATAAACGAAATAAAATCTGTAGACAATTCTACAGCACAAAATTCCATGTTCCGTGTGACTGTTTCTGGGAAAGATTAAAATACTTGGAATGACAAGAGTTGTGACGAATATCGTTTGATACCGATTCGCAGCGATATTTAAGTGTTACCACTAACCATACATACTCTAGTATATGTAAGTGCTGTAGCCCTGGTGTGAACAACCCTGTAACTGTTTACTGTGAGTCAATCATATACAAAATAAAGAATTTTTCAATTTAATTGTAAAATTTAATCAAAAATTTATTTATATTTGTGTGTTAACAATATTTATGTGACCTTCATGCTGTAGAGAAGACACACAAGACAAGAACGTGCACACATAGAAATAGTAGGCCTTGTAAGAAACGAAAACAAACACAGCAATGGTTGGAGTTATTGATGAGGCGCAGCTGTTTTATCCGCTGGGCACACGCATCAAAATCGCCAATAATTATGGCACCGTAAAATACGTGGGCGAGGTAGGCGTCTTAATAAATGTTATTTCAACGAGTAAAAGCTTATTTTCACATACGTTGCAGGTCAACGGGCACTGTGGCACTTGGTTAGGCATCGAGTGGGACGACGGGCTGAGGGGCAAGCACAATGGCATGGTTGATGGCAAGCGATATTTCCAAACGCAATTGCCCACAGCTGGCAGTTTTATACGACCTGGGAAGTTAGGACCGTGTGCCACGCTGGAAGATGAGGCACGCGAACGTTATCTCAATTACGATTCCAAAAATGTAGATACGTCTTTAATACGCGAGGCACAGGCTTCAATGCAGGCATCGCTCTTCGAGGTTGTGGGCATGGACAAGATAGCGCGTAAGCAAAGCAAATTTGAGCAGCTGTCGGAGGTGAGCGTGGACGAGACGCCAGTCAATGCTGCAGGCTACCTGAAGGATCTCTCACAGCTAACGACGCTGAATGTGAGCCATACGCTCATCTGGAACTGGGATATTGTGGCTAGCATAACACAGCAGCTGCCATTGCTCAGTAACTTGAACTTGGGGTAAGTATTGGAGATTCTGGATTTGACAACAATTTATGTGATTACTTTACTTTGCAGCTCCAATCGTCTGCTGTTGCCCACAGATAAACAAGTCACTGAGCTGGCGCCCTCTTTTCGTCATCTGAAACATATTAATTTGGGCAATTGTGGCTTTACGGATTGGCAGGATGTGATGCAAACGGCGATGCTATGGCCGGATATTGAGTCGTTGAGCCTACAGGAGAATGCTTTAAGTCAATTGACTGAGGTCGACTGTAACAAAATTTTTCGACAGCTGCGCGAGCTCGACCTGCATCGCACTAAGCTCATGGATTTTGATCAGGTGTGCAAGCTGGGTAATATAAGCACCTTGTGTGTGCTTAATCTCATTGAGAATGGAATTGAGCAGCTGCAGCTCCCAGATTGTGAGCCGCAGGCGAAGTTAAATATGTTCGTGTCGCTAGAGCAGCTCAGTCTGATGCAGAATCCCATATGGAATGAGGTGAGTAACAACTATAATAGGGGTTCTTACCAGTTGTAAACATTTTCTTTTTCAGGCTGAGGCATTTAACGAGCTCGACAAATTACCACAATTAAAACGATTGAATAAGACGCCGCATTTGAAGTCAAATTTTGATGAAATGTTTTCCAAAGCAGTGGCCAGCATAGCCGGCCTGCAGGTCGTAAATAAGGCAAAGGTAACAGCCGAGGAGCGACGAGGTGCCGAATACGATATATGGAAGAAATATGCATTGGACTGGTTGCAGGCAACGAAGTCGGGAGCGGATGCTCTACGCGAATTCTACAAGAAACATCGCAGCTACTTGCAGATTGTGAATAGTAAGTTCTTATCGATAACAAATCATAATCGTTGATTTTGAAATCGTATTCTATTTTTGCACAGAATATGGGTCGCCCGCTGATTTTGTGCCGCGCATACAAACCAAGCCATCAAATCTCATTAAAGTCAGAATACAGCATCGGCAGACGGGTGAAGTGTGGGAGAAGAAGGTGCCACGCATGATAACGGTGCAAACGTTGCAAGGACTCGTCATGAAGCGCTTTCGTCTTTCAGGGGAAATTCCACAGCTATGCTATATAGATGCCAAACATCCGGAACTGGTGGTACATCTAGAAAACAATGCCAAAACGTTGGATTTCTATTCAGTGCAGGAGCACGACACAGTTTTATTTGAATAGTGCAAAACTATAGTTTGATGGAACTTTTTAAAACCCTAAACTAAACTCTGTTTATCCCTAATTTGGTATTTAATTGTGGTATTTTAGCTGTAAAGCAAGCACAACTCAAATTTTAAAGTGCATGTTGATTTACATATACATATATATATATACTTCTTAACTGTGACACCTCTTGAGACCTATGCAATGCAAAATTACTAATGTTAATGTTAGATACTTAAGTTTACAAATTTTCGCTTTAGTTTTGTTTCAACAAAATAAAAATGAGTTTATTAATACAATAATTCAATAAATATCGATATATGTACGTGCCGATACGAACGATTGCTATAAATAATGCGCGCTGCGTACCATCTGAAAACATCGAGTATTTATCGATAGCTTTGCCAGTCACATTATCGCGATGCGTTTATATTGGCTAACGAGTTCTTTAAAATTGCTTAAATGCAATAAAAACAGCTTATGGATAGCAAGTGTACGTAGCTTATCTGCTACAACACAGGCTAATGGAGAAAATGTTCTGTCAACAACGCCGCCACCACAACCTACAGAGGTGCTTGATAACAATAACAACAACAGGGAGCAACAGCAGCGATCGTTGCACATAGCCGTAATTGGAGTTCCAAATGTTGGAAAAAGTACTTTTATCAACAACATAATCAATCATAAGGTGATGCACAAATAGTTGGCAATGGAAAAGATAAACCAATCCTCATTTTAGGTCTGCCCCACTTCGGCTAAAGTGCACACAACGCGCAAAGCAAACACCGCAATTTTGACTACGGGACAGACGCAGCTCGTGTTCTACGACACGCCCGGCTTGGTCACTCAGCACGAAATGCGGAAACATCATTTAGAGCAGAGCTTTAGAAGTGCTTATCGGCATGCCATTCAACATGCGGATATTATAGCTGTTATGCAGGATGCCTCCAACAGTTGGACGCGCAAAGCTTTGCATCCAACAGTGCTCGACACGCTGAAGACTTATGCCCACTTGCCCAGCTTTTTGGTGCTCAACAAAGTGGATGCTCTGAAATCAAAGCGTGTTCTCTTGGATCTGATTAAGACTTTGACTAATGATACTCTTCGTAACAAAAGTGCTGGAAAAAAAGTTTCCCCACAAAGCGAATCAATGGGCGTGCGTTTGAATCAACGTGAAACCAGTTGGAATCATTTTAGTGATGTCTTCTTGGTGTCCTCCATTACGGGAAATGGACTGCAAGAGCTGCAGGAATATCTCGTTGATTTTGCCAAGCCAAGACGTTGGCTCTACCCTGCTGACGTCTATACAGATGAAACACCTGAGACATTAATTGTGGAGAGTGTGCGAGCACGTTTACTTGACTATCTGCCACAGGAGATTCCATATAATCTGAAATGCGAGCTAGAGTACTACAATGTGGAGAACCGTAATGTTTATCAAGCTGAATCAAGTTACTCTTGTTATAGATATTGTCTATTGTAGATGTGGTCTATACATCGGTTATGGTTCAATGTCCCACGCCTCGAATTGAGCGCCTTATCTGTGGCGAATCGAATGGAAAGCTGCGCCAGATAACCGAACGAGTAACTTCAGATTTGGTAGAGATGTTTGGCCAAGCGGTGTCTTTAACCATATCCACAATGTCCGGTGGCAAGAGGAATGCCTGAATGAGTATTCCAAATCGAACCCGAACCCTTTGAGAATGGGTGAACTGAGTATATTGTTTTTCTTGAAATCCATCTAGGAACCTCGGATGGCTCGCTATTTAGCGCGCATCGATTAAATCAAATCGATTAAATTCAATATCTAACTTTAGTTATGATTCTCCAATTTGTTATAAATATTCTTGTAAAGTAAACACAAATATTATGTAATTTTACGGTACATGTAAATATTAAGCTAGAAAACTTTCAACTTCAATTGCGCAGGCGACTCGGAGTACTTGCTAGTTGGGTACACCCGACTAGATCACTTGTTATTATTAATTACATAATTTTAATGAACTTAGTAGTTACACATGATATTTATAAAAGTTTCAAATGAGCAACCAACTTATCAACATCGGCAGCTGTTGCAGGTCCTACTCCTAGCACCGTGGCTGTTCCAGGCTCCAGCTGTGTGCGCCCCGCATCTCTTACCAAGGCAGCCACCACGTCCGCCTCTTGTGCCTGCAGCTGTAGACCATTCAACTGTTCGTAGCTGTCCACACGAAGCACAATTTTTGGCTGACCCATTCGGCACCAGCGCTGGAGTAAAGCATTTTGCATCTCACTCCCGTGGGATGCGTTTTGGTAACAAAGGACGGCGGCGTGTGCGCATTGTGCCGCTGTTTTGCCTTTACTCATCTTCAGGTCGCCGCGCACGATGAGCGCCAGTTTGGTTGTGTTTCTAACAATGCCGGTGCTTAGGAGTTTATTTATCGTTTTACTTAACATTGGAATATTTCTTAGCCTGTTCATCCACATATTTTTGCATGCACGCCTTGAAGTCTTTCACTTTGTCCTGGCACATGCGCCAGTCGCCCGTCTCTGCAATGCACTCCTGTACCTTGTAGTGTAGCTCAATGCAGCCCGTTTTCTTCAGCATTAACTCGACGGGATCCTGTTCCACAGCTGACATATTTAACGTCTGCTTTCAACCAAGATTGCAGGCGACAGCAATCATTGCAATGGCAGCAGCACATGCATAATATCGATACATAGGGTGACCATAACTTGCGATAGTTATTGTATTTGAATGAGGTGCGCCCTCTGAGCTTCTTTCACGCCTAATTTCAATTTTAAAGGTACTAACCGAATACAGACAAATGAAACTCGTAATTGTTGTAGTTGCAATTGCATTTATTAAATTAAAACAATTAAAATTATTCAATTAAAATTTGTTTACAATATTTCATGTATACATATACATACAAACATATCACATAATAATATGAATGAAATAAATACAAAGATATGTGTATGTATGAGTTGGAATAATGTGAGGCTATTTAATGTTAATGTTTAAAAAGAAAACTGTCATGGTTGGCTGTTTATGATTAATAATTTTACACACAAGCTACTACTTTACAATCTGTCCAAATATTGCGTAAGGTCGGGTAGTCCTGGCTTGAGAGCCTTGCGTGCACGCGTCACCTGAACAATTTGATAGGGCTTGGTGGTGGGTTCGGAGGGATCACCCGGCAGCAGCTGCCAGTGATCAAACACACATTGAGGAAACGCCTGGCCCCGTGTATTGGTACGCAGTTCGGCTGTGAAACCAAAGGATTCGTTGACCGGCAAGTAGCATTTAACCACATACATGGGTGTTCCAGGCACTGGAGACTCCTCAAAGACATGACCACGACGTCGGCTGAGTACTTTGTGTATGCCTCCAACGGCTAAATTGTGGCATTGGATCTCACACAGATACACTGGCTCCAGTAGACGTGGACTCGCTGTAATCGCTGAGGCGTACAGGCAGCGTCTTGTTGTTGGTATGATTTGGCTACCGCTACGATGCACTGCATCAGCATGGACAACCACATCGTGTATATCAAAGCGTACACCCCGCATGTTTTCTTCGGCTAGTACGCCCTCTTTGGAGGCCCACTGGAAGCCGGCAATAACCGAGTCCTTGATCTCGTTCAGATACTGAACCGATTTAGTACAATCTACAATGATGTTGGCGCCAGTGCAATCGGGACCGAAGCACCAAATTTTGCGAGCCTCACTCACATCATAGCCGTACTTCTCGCTGAGAAAACGTGCGCGCTTCTTAAACTCCTCGCGGGCAGAGACAACGCCATTGTCTATATCCTCGGCCAAGCCTTCTGGCATTGGTTCGGCTTTCATGGTCAGGCGATTGTGCTTGTTACGCGACTTGGACAGGCACATTTGGTTGGATTGCTCGAGGACAGTTTCGCGGTATGAGACCAGAGGATCTGACGTTTTGAGTGGAATACAGGCATGGTCCTCCTCTAGATCCTTAATGCAAATCTCCAAATGCAATTCACCAGCGCCTGCAATAATATGCTCGCCGGACTCTTCAATTATGCACTGGACCATGGGATCGGATTTGGCCAGACGCTTCAGACCAATCACTAGCTTGGGTAAATCAGCAGGGTTCTTTGGCTCAACGGCCACACGCACAACAGGTGATACGGAGAACTTCATGACCTGCAGTTGAAAAATATGAATCTATTGTAAATAGAGTATTCTTTTGAGATAGATGGATTTGCCTTACCTTCATGTTGTGTGCCTCTTTGAAGGTTGTAATTGTGCCAGTTTTTATAAGGAATTGATCCACGCCAACCAGACCACAAATGTTGCCTGCTGGCACATCCTCAATGGCCTCGACAGAACGCCCCATCATCAAGACCGTACGTTGAATTGATTTTTCGTACAGATCCTCTTTCTTGCCGGGCACATAGTTCGGCCCCATGATGCGGCACTTCTGCCCGGTGGACACCTTGCCGGCGAATACTCTGCCAAACGCATAGAAACGTCCTATATCCAAGGTAGGCACCATTTTTGAGATGTACATCATTAGGGGACCTTCTGAATCGCAGCTTCTTATGGCAACAGCCGCCTCATCACTATGAGGACCCTCGTACAACAGTTCCATGCGATACTTTTGGGCTACCACAGGTGATGGGAGATGGATGGCGATCATCTGTAAAAGAGTTTCGCCCGCTGGCAGCCAGCTGCGCATCACCGTCTTAAGCAGTACCTTGCCCTGTTGCTCCTGCTCTTCCGGCTGCAATTTAACACCGATCTTCTCTAACAGTCTCGAAATTTCCTCCGTTTTGTAGTTCATTATGGCATCAAATACTTTGTAAATAGGATCCAGAATGTAAAGGCAGAATGATCGTTTGCTATCCGAATCCTGTTGCTTTTGCCACTTTCTCGTCTTGGCATTGAAGAAATTATTGCCCCAGAGACTATAGTAGAAATTTACAGATGAAATATATGCAAATATAAGAATAAATCAAATATTTCGAAAATGCCGAAACAACGATTTAGAAAATATATTCTACCGAAAATTGAAATGAAAGAAATTGAGGTAGAATATGAAATAAAGGATATAAACGTATTAAAAATAACGAAACAAGATACAATTTTCAAAAATATATAAGACAAATAATATATAACTATAATAATATAATAATATAATAATAACTAGTTATCCTTGAAGAATTATAATTAGATAATGTCCAAGGAAACCAAAGCTCTGGATTTGGCTTAATTACTTTAATTATTTCTATATAATAACTAAAAAATCTGATTGTATCAGAGAACGAGAGAGAGAGAGAGAGTGAGACAGAGAGAGAGAGACAGAGAGAGAGAGAGAGAGAGAGAGAGAGAGCTTACCGCTTCATCAACTTATCCACATCGATCTTGAATTTATCAGCATACATTTCGGCAAATTGTTTCAAAGTGAATGCCCAGCCGTGTAGACCTGAGCCGAAACCGACGGAACCCTTTGAAGGCTCAACAGAGATATCGCCCATGGGGCCGCTATCATCATTGTAGGTGGCTATGATAAGATTGACATTCTCCACAATGCGCTGGAATGTTTGGTACAGATCTTCAGAATCCAATTGAAGTTCGAGCAAAGCTCGATCCATTTTATTGAGGAAGAGAATGGGTCTAATCCGCTCGGCAATCGCCTGCCTTAGCACTGTCTCGGTCTGTACGCAGACGCCGGAGACGCAGTCCACAACGACCAGGGCGCCGTCGGTGACACGAAGTGCGGCAGTTACTTCTGAGGAGAAGTCTACATGACCAGGTGAATCAATCAGATTGATGAGGAAGCCATTTGTGTCGCTTTCCCGTTGATCCGAATGCGTGATGAAGTGCAAGTCATCGTTCTTTACCTCAAAGTACATGGTAATGGCACTGGAGCAGGTGTTAGTTAATCATTAGAGATTTAAGAGATGAGTTTTGATGAACTTACGTTGACTTGATCGTAATGCAACGCTCCTGTTCGTCCTTGCGGGTATCCGTGAAGCGCATGGCCCCTGCCCTGGCACCCGCTATAATGCCCGCTTTGGAGACCAGCGAATCAGTCAGCGTCGATTTACCATGATCCACATGGGCTATAACAGAGATGTTGCGTATATTACGCTTCTTCTCCATTAGGCCACGTATTTCGTCCACCGACAACTTGACCATTTTCTTGAGTTATATTTGAAATTTACTTTTATTTTATTTAAACTCGCTCCCACATTGGCGCGCTGTGAATGATTTCTAGAATCTTCTGGAATGTTCCACGCTGGGCAGCCTTATAAACACTTTCAATCAATCGATTTCATAATAACGGAAATCAAGGTAAAGCTTTCGTTGAAAAAGCTGGTATGTTGCGAAAGCTTTGTATTTACAAAGCTTTCCAAGCTGAATGCTAGCCAACCAAATGAAATTGCAAATCAATCAGTGCTCTAAGCAATGGGTAGACTGTATTTGTATACTCATTCACGAAGTGAAATGAGTATATAAGTTAGTATATATACATGTATATACATGTATAAATATAATGTATTTTATATGAAATTATATAATTTACTTTTTTTGTATAATTACAATTTTGTCAAAAATGAATGTAGTTTTTACAGACTTCAAAAATGTTCGCAATTTTATTAAATAGCAAAAGCGTTTTAAAAGCTTTCAGGCTTTAAGCTTGTCAACAATATTACTTACGCAAATATATAATATACATACATATACAAAAATCACTTCTCTTTGTCACATTTATCTATTAGACAGAAAGATACGTTTTTTTACACCGTGAACCCATTGAAAATGCGATTTCAGGGTATAAGGGTTTGATGAAACTGTATGTAACAGGCAGAACGAGGCGTGTCAGACCTCAAAGAATATATACATATATGTCTTGATCAGGACGACGATCTGAGTCGACATAGCCATGTTAGTCTAGTAAGCCACAGAGCTTACTTACTTGATTCTTTTTGGAATTTAGTTTTAATTAATGTAATATTTATTATGTCTGCAGCTAGAAAATTGTTTTTATTTATTCTACTTGTAGCAAATTCAATTTAGAGCTCATTTCTTATTTCTTTCTTTAATTAGTCTTAGCGTCTTTATGATTTCTTTACTTAGTATTCTGCTCACGTATTTTGGGTTACATTTCGGACGTTTCGCTTTATTTTCATACAGTTGATTGGCAAAAATGCACAAATGAAGCTGATATCCTATTTGATGAGCTATACTCTGTGTCGAGAGAGTGTGGGAGTTTATTGGATTTCATTGTAAATAACTATTTATTAATTAATCAGCAAAAATGTTTATGTATGCAGATTGCATCTTACTTAGAGTTAGAATATTATTCAAAACAATATTTAGTCTCATTTCTTTTTTACAATTTCAACATTTTTCCACCGAATATCAGTTGACTGTGTATTTATGAACCATTAAAGAAAATTATATGCAAATTGGGCAATTGAAATATTTTATTACATTTATTTCTGCAATTTTTATACCCTGAACCCATTGAAAATGGGAAATCAGGGTATAATGTTTTTGTGAAAATGTATGTAACAGGCAAAAGGAGACGTGGCAGACCCCATAAAGTATATGTATTCTTGATCAGCTCGACAAACTGAGTCGATATATCCATGTCCGTCTGCCGTCCGTCCGTCCGTCCGTCCGTCCATCCGTGTGAACGCAGCGATCTCGCAAACCACAAAAGCTAGAGATCTGAAATTTGAAACAAATACTCGTGTATACCCTACGCAGTACGAGTTTATCAATTTTTTCCGATAACTCATCCCATTTCCTTATTATCGATAAAAATCGATAATTTTACTTTGTTTTTCAAGCGTAACTTGAATACCGTTTTAGCTATAGATTTCAGATTTTCCGTGTATATCCGTGTTATAAATACAAACATTTTGTAATTCTTGGATTTTTGATGTCATGCCCCCTTTCCCCCAAACATGAAAAAAACGTATTTCAAATACTAGAGATTTGTGCTTTGGCAAATACATACATATAAATGTCATTAGTACGCCTTAGAAGTTTGGTTTCGAAAGTCCATCTAGAAGCAAACCTATTCAACAAAAAGTTTCCATAATATTGCCCATACTGCAGCCCAAGCGCTGCCCACGCGCAGTCGCTGCTTAAACTGCGCAGTAGCAGAGCAAGTGCTTGTGCGTGCGTGTTCATCTGTGTGTGTGTATATATATATATATATGTATGTATGTATATATATATATATGTATATATAAAAGAAGCGTAAAATGATTTGAATATCGCATCTTCGCAGGGTTCAGGGTATCTCTTAGTCGAGCAGTCTCGACTAGAGCACTCTTACTTGTTATTCTTGCTTCTTTTGTGATTATTGTGATAGGGGCATATGGGGAAATGATATGATTTAGGATCATTTGAAATATGAGTACTTGTAATTATTTTAATCTAAGGCCAAGCTGTATTATCTGCATGGAAAATTTGAAATATATAATTTGAGTATCTCGAAAAAATATCATTTCATTTTAGATTTATTAAAGCAATATATCTCGAGCTTTAATTTTGTACATAGACGAATTGGAGCTATACATTTGTCAATTTTACGATTCGGTTTTTAAAATAATTTATAGCGAACATTATTTATGGCATTGTCTTCCTTTTGGTTTAACTCATTTAGCCAGCGGAAGACAATTGGAGCGGACAAGGTCAGTAAATGTTCTTTTACTTTTCATGCTCGTTCACTAAATGAAATGAGTATATTGGTTTTATGCAATGCGAGTCTTGTGCGTCCATCTGTCTGCACGGAGGCATCGCCCATCGGGGCGTGGCAATTCTGGAAAACCTATAATGTTGAAAAACCTATACTGTGGCTCTACTTTACTCTAAGACTATAAATGCATATAAATAATAATAATATATAAGGAATGTTAAAGCAAGGCAAATCAGAAAATATTTATATTTGATTATATTTGAACAGAGTGAACGAGCATTGTATAGTGGGTTGGACTCCACCGTAACGTTCTGCTTGTATTACTATACTATATACTTAGCGGTCATAAAAAATCATGCCATTATTTGTGGTTGGTTGGGCTTATGCTTGATTTAGAATTTGTGCGATTTCGTTGTGCTGAAGAATCCTTTTGTTGTCGATCGATTCGCATTTGCAAATTCGAGTGAATGAGTGCGTAAATGAATGAGTGTGTGGGCTGGATTTTTGTGTAGTGCGTAGAACCCTTATCAAAAGTCTGGGCATTTGCATAATTCGGCTGCAGCAACTGTCGTTTGGCATTAACATTATTTGGCTCTAATTGTCGGCCAGATTCGCAGCGTGTAATGCAGCCAACGCCCCCACAATATGGGATGCTTGTTTATGCTCTTATACAGTTGCATTATTCATGAGTGTCTGTGGCGCGTGTCCGATGCCACAAAGAGCTTACGAGCAGATATGTGTGTGGAGGTGTGGAGGTGTGGAGGGGGGAGCAGAGTTAGAGTATATAGTAACTACTCTAAACTGCGTTGTGTCCTTTGCACGTTTACATGTCGCAGTTGTCAAGAAACAACAACAACATCAGCAGCAGCAGCAGCAGCAGCAGAGCCCACGCA
The DNA here is from genome assembly GCA_035045365.1 of Drosophila leonis. Classification (NCBI taxonomy): domain Eukaryota; kingdom Metazoa; phylum Arthropoda; class Insecta; order Diptera; family Drosophilidae; genus Drosophila; species Drosophila leonis. The sequence continues at coordinate 1,477,600 of JAWNPC010000835.1, forward strand.
TCGTCTGCTATTGTAATGTTTATCAAGTTGAATCTTTATTTACATTTTAAGCAGTATGCAAATCGGCGGCTAAAACTGTACTGTTTTCGCCTACTGTTTCACACTGTTTCCCGTACTCTAACATTGTGAACAATTGCCCCATCTGTCAGTTGGGGTGGCGCTATGCGCACTTCCGTTTCCGCCTATCAAATTGCCATGGAATATTGTTAACGCTTCGCAAACTTGCAAATTGTGGCCAGAAACTTGTTAATTGCCAGTTGGCAGACAGCCCCAAAAAGTTTACCTTGTAAGCGATACTTGACAGTATATTTACTGGCAAATTTAAATATTTCCAGTTGCCCCTCTTAACTGGGAGCTCCAACTTGCCGTAAAAGATAAAGATAAAGAGAGAGAGAGGGAGGGACAGAACGAGTTAGTGGTCATGACAATAAGTTCTCTTTTCTATTTGTTTCTACTACTTACAGTCCAGGTCAACAGGCCAACAGGCCAACAGGCCAACAGGCCAAGCAACAGGTATTTTGTTTATCTTTATACTACAATATATATGTATATGTAAAGATACAAAATATCTACAATATAAGTGTAAGTATTATAAGCACTACGCTATCTTTAATATAAGTATAAGTTTTATTCATACTTAATATCTTAAGGAAACTTTCAGTTTGGATATATTTTCGTGTGCTATAGATTACTCTGTTATTGATAAATTCTTTTCTTTTCTTTTTTTTTGGTTGTCATAGATTTGATCTATATACGACTAATTCACATATTTAATTCATATGCCAATGCTTAGTTTTAGTATCTGGCACATTTCATTTATTTTAACGACATTTTCGTGTCGTTCATTTCATATTTGTGTATTACAAATACTGTGTCTGCTGGGAAACTTTTCAAGTTGTAGTTATTTTGGCATTTCACAGTATTTATTGGGGCTTGTCTTAGTTGCACCTGTTGATACCAATGTATCTTAATGTACATTTCATTTCGTAAGATTATTTTTGTACATTTTAGATTTTTCGGAATTTTTACTTTCTTTTTATTTAGCTATATATCAACGTTTCTCATATCTCATCATTAAACTTGTATTCAGACAGCTAGGTAATAATGATGATATGCAGCAGATACTTTTGTTTCTTAACGATATTTTGAAGTTTCGTACATAGTGATGCATGTGTGTTACCTATGCTGTATATATACTACCTATATCCGGTGTATACAACCTGGTTGATTTTTGATCCTTCAGATACTTATGTATGTTATTTAAGCTTCGGCATATTATAGAACATTTTTTAGTAATTTATTAATTGAGTTTTTGACAGGACTCAGCTTTAAAAGCTACAAGTTATCCGCAGGCAACTAAAATTAAATCCCAAGCAGCCATAATGGACACAACCGGATGTCGAGGCTAGTAGAGCTTTATGCAGCTGTTGCGCTCAATCAATAAGTAGCCAAGCAAGGCGATATTGCTTATAGGCCTAATTGACAGACGGTTAGCGAAGCGTGGCGCCAAAAAGCAAACAGGAATAATGCCCAATACGAAAATGAAGTCAGTGAAGCATTTCAGAAATTAGCCAGCTTGCTTGGCATTAATTCCTCATGCTAATTATTTATTACAGCCTAATCAATCAGCCAATAGCAACTTTGTTGTCTTCCATTAATATTCTATAAGGCGTAGCATATTTTTAGGTAAACTTGAAAAACGAATGATACTCTTAACCCTCTAACAGGCAAACTTTTATTTTCAATAAAAAATGCATAGCCTAAAAGCGCATATTTTCAACTTATATTTGATATGACGGTAAAATTCCGTAGAAAACAGCTGTTCAGAAATCAGGAATACAAAGAAGATATATCTGACTAGGGATTCTACCAAAAATTCTACCAAATTCTACCAAATATATCGGATAACAACGATTTACGTTAACCTCGCCTTTAGGTGGTTCTGCCCGTTAGAGGGTTAAGCTTACTTAAATGTTAGGTAAGTGGACTATCATCAGGAATATTGACAATACACCAAGCAAGTAGTCTGCCAAGGCTTAATTAATTTCAAGTTATTTGATATGCATTTCGCTATCTTATGCCCAATACTAATGTAATTTTGGCTTCGAATCAAAAGCTGCAACACAAGCCAAATTGAATTTTGACCATTTGACGCATTTATCTGAAATGGAATATCAAATTTTGGCAAATTGGCATCGGCGTTGGCGCAAATCTGTAAAGCGATTATCTGCACACACAGACACTCCCGCACATGGACACACACATTAGCACTCACCCACCACCAAACGGAATACAAATGCAAATAAATACAAATTCAATTACGATTGTCGCTTTTAAATTAATTTCATTTGACATAAATTTGGAAAATTTAACAAATGCTGTTAACTGCGGACGAACTTCTGTGCATAATTGACTTTTTCTGTCGCATTAAATTGATTTAGCATCTCAATTGTTCTCTCAGTCCGCTAACTGGGCTGAGTCAATATTTGGTGCTGGGCTTATGCGGGTCAATGCCAGCATCGCCTCACCTGCGAAAGCTCTTGACAGCTGTGTAAATATGCCCAGCTCTCAGTTGGCTATAAAAAGCCACTGACCATTGACATTTACAGCATTGCGCACTTCAACGTTTACTGGAAACATTTCTTCAAATTTACACTGCTCAACATGAAGTCGTCGATGTTGATATTCTATGTGATGGTCGTCTCATTGCTGCTCCTACTCAACACGCCGATCGCCGAGTCCACAATCGTTTTCTTTGCCTGCCTATACAATTTGAGCATCTGTCCTTTCCGCACGACGACTGTGACAACAACATCGACTTCATAAAATACATAACATCAAATGCATTGTTCACACTAAAAGTAATTAAAAACGATTAAAACTATTTGTATGTACTATATGCATTCATTCACCATCCATTATAATTATACTCTGTTCCCAAAGGGAAAAAGAGTATATTGGTTTTGTGCAATGTCCGTTTATCCGTCTGTCCGTATGAACGCAAACCATTTCGACGCTATTGAAGCTAGAGACTTGAAATTTTGAACATATACTTTACTTTATAATTCGAGCACGAACCCTCGAATTATAAAGTGTAAAGATTTTCCCGATACGCCTACTAGGGCCGTGGTAAATCGGAAAATGCAGAAATTGAAGTGCTAGAGAGTAAAAATTTGGAACGCATACTCGCGTTGACAACATACGATCAAAAAGGTTTTGGCGGATATATCTACGCCCATTGGGGGCGTGGCAAATCGGATCTGAATATTTAGTGTTTTGCACAAAATCTCCTTATATATCTTCTAAGGTTTCAGAGCTAGAAGCTTTAAAATTGGCTAATTGAGTTACTGGTAACCTCCTCTATCGATGATCCAAAATTAATTGTTACGCCCCTTTAGGGCGTGGCGCACCGAAAAATACCCTGTAATTTACACATTTTTCGAGTGTAAGCTTTCAAATTTTGCTGTTACGTCAGTTTAGACTCCTTCTAAGGATTGGCCAAAAATTAATTCTGCAATAAACTGCAATATTCTTACGTATCGGTATTAGTCATAAGCATGTACCGCCTAAATAAATTAGCTTAATTCCTTGCTAAGTCGGCAGAAAAAATTGTAAGAGACAAATAAATATATGTATTTCGATTTAATGTTTAAATGCTTGAAATAATTGACCACCTAATATTAATATAGTTTTCGCATAGCCTAGGTTAGCTATTTCGTGTTTTTCGTATGTTGGCAATGCGTCAGACGTAGCAAAATCATAAAACTCCCCTATTGGCACTGTTAAAAGACTCAGTAGGTTACGCAACGAAAATGTGACGTCACACTTTCAAATTAACAGACAACTTTTAAGTTAACAGACTGCTTTGCATAAAAACTAAGTGTGGACACACTTGCATGGCACCGTAATATTTTTTTGTATAGCTCATAAAATCATCATATTCATACGAACGATTGAAGCAAACCATAATTTATAAAAATTTTACTCATTTACATATATATTTTTAAAATTTTAATAAAATATAAACTTGTTTTGAATCAGGAGCTAATTCGAGCGGCGACTTTAGCAAATTAAGATAAACTTATCACGCAGTCGGTTGCTCCCGACTGCAACGTTCTTTCTTCTTTTATATTTGTCCGGGGACTTTTTATACCCTGACCCCATTAAAAATGGGAAATCAGGGCATAATGGTTTTGTTAAACTGTCAAATGTATGTAACAGACAGAAAGGGGCGTGGCAGACTCCATAAAGTATATATATTCTTGATAAGGGAGACGAGCTGAGTCGATTTAGCCCTGTCCGTCTGTCTGTCTGTCCGCCTGTCCGTATGTATGAACGCGTCGATCTCGGAACATATAAGAGCTAGAGACTTGAAATTTTTGGAAGTCCACGTATAGCACGCGCATATCGAGTTTGTTTTAGAAAATCGATCAAATTTCCCGTTCTGTTATCGATTAAAAACCTTATCGAAATGAAGTTAATAAATTATATCTCGTACAGTCTAGAGCCAGTCTAGAGCTAGAGTCTTCAAATTTTGTATTTAGATTAAATTATATACAATTTCAGTTTTTGTTATTGTTTGGATACCAGAAAAAAAATTAATTATTAATAATTAAGATTAATTTTACAATCTTCAATTGTTTTGTGTTAATAAATACATAACTGAGTATATTTAAAAACGCAGATCGGGCGGGGTTCAGGGGATCTTCTAGTCGGGCACCATCGACTAGATCATTCCTACTTGTTTTCTTTAATAACCAATTAAGTGGACTCAATTTTTAAAATTCCTTTCTGAAGTCCTCGTTGGTTGTATAAAGGATATGGGCTCTACTTAATATTATTGTTTTTAACATAAACATTTTGTGTATCTAACATTGTATATGCCAGAGACTTATTAGTTAGTTAGTATAACATTAGTTTGGAAAACTGTTAAATAGCAATACGTTATGAAAGCAGAATGAAATAGAGCAGAGGTTCAAAAGGACGAGCCAAGGACAACTGCAGATGGTAATCTTCTAGTGTAGTGTAAAGAAAGAGGTTTACAGCGAGAGAACTGCTTCGATTGATTATCGTTGTAATAGGAACCAAATGTGAGGCACTAGCAGAGAGGCGGGGCGAGAGACAAGAAGTTCAGTCGGCGTATGCCAAGAGAAGCGATAACACGAAATTCCGACTCGCTATGTTCTGAATGTGATTAAAAAAAAGTAAGTAAAGTGGAGTCTGAGTTGCCTACTAGGGAAGCATCACAATCACCTCCATTCTAACCATAAATCAACAACCACTTGATCATGCAGCAGCGTATGACAAACAGTGTCGCCGTACGCGTCTCTTAAACTCTGTTTCCGGAAGTATTGCCGGATGTCCGACTGCAACGTTCGTACGTGTTTTGGAGTAAATTAAAATATATTAATGTAAAATATATTAAAATACAAATGAAAATGAAATGACAACTGAGCAGAGCTAAGCTAGCTCACAAATAATTAAATATCCGTAATAGCACTGCCAAGCATTGGGCATTGTAATTAACTGTTGCGTGTGGGTCTATAAATACACATCTTTGAAGAAATTTTCCAGGGCCTCTTAATTGTTAGCGAGGCGACAACAAGTGGCCACTGCTAGTAGTTACGTAGCTTCTAGTTGTGGCTTGGAAATCCAAGTGGAGTCATCTCAAGTCAAATGGAAGCTCTTCTGCTTCGATGAGTGCTCGGTGGGTTGATAGAAGGTCGAGTGCAAAGTTTTTGTCATTAGTTATTTGCACTAATTAAGTGCAAAGCGCATCAAAGCCAACTCAACGGGAAGCTTGTACTTTCCACGCGACTACGTGCCATGCTTATGTAATTTCTAACAAACCCCGAACCCGAACCCGAACCCGAAACCAAAACCGAAAGCGAAACCGAGCCTCTTCCAATGAGCAATGGGCACATTATGGCCTGTCTCTTGTTGTTGTTGTTCCTGTTGATGTTTGGGCAAGACATTGTCGTATAGCATTACTCATTACTCAACTTAGAGCTTTGCCCAGCTTAACAGAACTTAACTTAGCGCTGGTGGCTCCAACCCCCAATAACGCGGAATGAAGAAAAGTTTGCTTTGTTTTTCTCGAAATTTAATAGCCTTACAAGAAATTCCATAGCGACATTTTGGGCGCCAGTTTTCATCACAAATTTGGCGAACACTGTGATTAATAGACTCTATGCTGAGTTCACTATCTGGATTAGATAAATAGTAAATATATGAACTCTGAAACTTAATGCTCAAACTACAATATTTGGGAATTATAAGCTTTACTGGACTGTGTATAACTAATTATCCCTCTATATGACTTTCGATTCCCTATAAGATTGATTTGTTGAAAGGAATACATCATCCATGACAATCAATTAAGTTTATGGTATACTAAATCAGGTTTATATAAAATTGAAATTTTTTTTAGATTAATAAAAGTTATTCCGATTCCGTTGAATCGGAAAGAATTGGCAAGGCAGCAGCGATTATGAGGATGGGTAGAAATTCTTAAACTCCCATAAAATTATATAAGTTTATTAATGATTCATTAGGGAAAATCTGCGTGTGCTTTTGTTTATTTGGTATCCAGGGTATCTTCTAGTCGGGCAAATCCTATTAGAGCCTTCTTACTACTTTTTATTTCCACTGAGAATGAATTCTAATTCGAGCCGAATTGGTTCAAGACCTGTAGAGCCTTTATCTAAAACAACTTAAGGTCAACATTTTTTTTCTCTGTATACATTTATGCTCAATTTTCAGTTGCATTTGAGACTTGGTTCATTGGGCGCTTTAATTCGAGTGGCCTCTTTGTAAACTGGCTTCGTTTGGGTTTCATTTTCACACAAAATATTTCTTAATTTTGCTACATGGTAAAACATTTGAATACATTTCCCACACGCCGCGGGCGCATTTGGAACCCCAAAAGACTGCAGAGGCCTAAGAAGCATGTAGTAGAATACCAAGGCGAGACCCCAATCAGCAAAATTAAATTTGTCTTCATACACACACACACACACACACACACACACACACACACGCATCTATGCAAATAAAGCTATTTACAGTTGGAACACAAAAATTAACATTTCGTCAGCAACAGCCGCAAATTGCATCTTTTTTCTCGAAATTCCAGCACAGCGCCAAATGAATCAAGGAGCTGCGGGCTACATACATATATATAGAAGGAAGCAAAAAAGAAGGAACCATTCAGCCCATACCTCTTTCAATGTTTGAGTGTAAAAATCTATCCGCCAGGCTAAATAGGTTGGCTGGAAGATTTTCTATACTGAGTTAAAGGTGTCCCATATTATAATTTCGAAGAGTATATATTCTTATTAAATAAGGATAAACACCCCTACTGACAATAATGTATTGATGCTCTTTAGTTTTTATACCCTGAGCCCATTGAAGATGGGAAATGAGAGTATCATGATTTTGTTAATATGTATGTAACAGGCAGAAGGAGGCGTGGCAGACCCCATAAATTGTATATATTATTGATCAGGGCGACGAGCTGAGTCGATATAGCCATGTCCGTCTGTCCGTCCGTCCGTCCGTCCGTCCGTCCGTATGTGTGAACGTCGATCTCAGAACCATTAAGAACTAGAGACTTAAAATTTGTTCATCTTGGGACAACATCTTAATTTTCTGGAATTGGCGAAAACATTTCAAACGTCTTTGCGAGAAGGAACTGCATCACAGTGGCTGTCTCAAATTTTGTATTTCCCTGAAAAGTGAAAATGCAACAAATTAAGCAAAATGTTGAGCATATATTCCTACATTAAATTAAAGTTCCTAATAGTCTTATGAATTTCTATTTTGTGATTTATTTTGTGTGTTTGGTTCAAAATGAAAATCGATAAATTATTTTCAGACATTCAGCTGCGTGCAAAGTCTAAAGAAATTGGCCATTAAATGCCTTTGTAAGCTGTTGACAAATGTTGCTAAATGGGAAACCAATAAAGATATACGCACAAACACACAGACACGCGCACATACACACACACACACACACACACAAATGTAATTAATACACAAATCAATTGGCAATTTAAGAAGTTGCAGAAAAAGGCAAAGGAAACAAGTAAGAAAACTCTAGTCGGTGGGGCCCGACTAGAAGATGCCCTGAATCCCATCCAATTTGCGTTTTAAAAAATACTTAATTATATTTTTATACCCTGAACCCATTGAAAATGGCAAATCAGGGTATAATGGTTTTGTTAAACTGTCAAATGTATGTAACAGGCAGAAAGGGGCGTGCAGACCCCATAAAATATATATATATTTTTGATCAGGATGACGAACTGAGTCGATATAGCCATGTCCGTCTGTCCGTCCGTCCGTCCGTCCGTATGTGTGAACGTCGATCTCAGAACCTTTAAGAACTAGAGACTTAAAGTTTGTTCATCTTGGATCAACATTTGAATTTTCTGGAATAGGCGAAAACATTTCAAACGTGTTTGCGAGACGGAACTGCATCACAGTGGCTGTCTCAAATTTGCTATGCTGGAATAACAGGGCTTGAATTTAAACAATTCTTCCAAAAACGATTCGAAAATACAGAGACGCCATCAGCCACGTTTTTGAATTTGCTGAACAGTCGCCCCACTAATGGTGAAAATACCGTAATATATGCAATTCGCTTAGTGAGATCGCTTGTTACCAAAGGGAAGCACATGGATATCGAGAAATTGTCGATATCAGTTGGACGTTACCGACTGCAGAATATTCATTCTCGACTCAAATGCTACCAGCCCTATTTTCTGATTTGCCCCCATGCCGGCAACTATGCGTTCCTAAATATGCGCCCAAATCCAAATCCCAAATCGAGCCGTGGAATAAGCATTGATAATTAACCTAGTTGTAACTCGAAACAAGTAAGCGGTGGCCGTGTCTATGCTCCTTCCCACTACAAGTCAGCAGACGAACTCTAGCAATTAATTCAACCCTTACCACATCATAAACCTGGCAAGCAGTGTAAAGCACTCAAACCTGAAAGAAAACACAATAAATATTTGGGTGCGGTGTGGAACAAGAAAACTGGATCGCTGCGGCTTGTTTATCGGCGTTGCTTAAAAATCATCCAGAAGAGGAATATGGTCCGCTCGTGGAGCGTTCGCATATTAAGTCTTCTCATATCGTATCCATTGACAACAAAGAAATCCAGAGCAGATTGCTAAGATTCGGTACTGGCCATTCGCAACGACTTCTTGTAATACCTTGCCTCTTTCGCAGGCTCTTGAGCTTCCCCACCATGCGTGTTGGGCATTGTAATCTCCGCCTGCGATGAGTTTGTTTCCTAGCATAGCATAACATGGATTTAAATTCCGATCTTATTAAACGCTCGCTAGGTGGGAGATACACCGCCGCAAGAGTGACAGGCCCCTCCGACAGCTGCAGCTGTACTATCGCTATCTGTCTGTTATTGGTGGAGATTGGGGGCTAGGTAATGGAATTAATTCTGGACCGCACAATAACTGTGATCGCACCTCTGCTATTACCACTGAGGTGGAAGGCGTGATAAGTGCAGTAACCAGGTAGGAAGATGCGCTGACCCTGACAACTATATTGTGTGACTTCAGAAAATATCGGAGCTCTTCAGTTTACCCAGCTAGGCCACGAGCGCTCCACAGTCCGATTTTTATGATCGGTTGCGTCATTTTGGAATCCGAGAGATGAAAACCTGGATCAGTTCTCGGAAAGCCTTGTTTTAGTTCAAAGTATCCTGTACCATTTTAAACAATTGGTCCATTCTGGTGTTGATCGCTCGAATGGAGCGAGTTAAGTTTGACTCTCGTAGGGATTGTGTAGCAGGATAAATTGTGTCTCGTTAGGTCGAGCAACATCGACAACTTTTCTCTGACAGCTTCAGTCGAGATACAACCATATGAGGAAGACACATGATTATATTCGGAATTTACAGCAGGCAGCCTTGCTTTAGGTCTTAGCTTTCTTAATTTTTCAAGCCTAACAATTGCAATTGATGCACGTAGAGCTGGCACTGGTGCAAAGCTGAGAGCCAGTCGTGTGGGCACCAGTACACTTAGCACAGATTGGATCCCAGGTGCAATAATTTTTGGAATGTCTAAAAATGTGGCATCTCAAGCACTGTAGCAACTCTTTTCTTTGAGAAGCACGCTAAACGGTGAGTCTGTAGCTGCCAAGTTGGGTTATTTTTAAAGCTTCAGCAATTTTCGGATCTTGTTTAAGGTTGACATAAAAGAAGTTCTGCCTCGTTTTGAAGTTTATGGTCGCTTCATCATCGCTCTCACTGACCTGCGCGTTGCCTTTCTTGGGCAGTATATATTGAGGGTTTCGAAACCGTGTTTAGCAAATGCTTTGATTTGAGATTTTGGCACGTTTGCATGCATTCCCTTGATGACCACAGTTAGCGGATTATCCTCCCTTAGCTCATGATGTCAGCATTAACAATTCAAAGAACTTAAATGTTTCACCACTGCTTGGAAAGCATCGAAGTTGATGGCATACATATATGCGGGATACAATAAATTTGGAGGTGCGGATGGTTCCAACACAGGAATTCAGTGCCTGTTCCAAACTGTAGGGATTGCTAACCTTCGGAACACAAATAGCTGGAGGCTTTGGGGGGCCTTTTGAAGCTTGAATGTTCATATTGGCTGCAGACAGTGCTTCTTGGTCCATCAGATTATCTGCTTCTTCGGCTAGAGCTGCAAAGCGATTGTTACTTAACGTCGTTGGCGGCGACGAGGTAGACTTATCTTTGGGAGACACTTTGAGCTGGTCAGTTGCCTGAACCAAATGCAAATGTTGCCGATAAAGCTGCCTCCACAGTGTAGGTGGAGGTACATAGATGCACAGTTTGCTTGGGATATCGTGACAGTTCAGGTAAAGTTAGTATCGCTACTAGTTAGTACCGATGGGTAACTGGACCTCGATTTCTCTAATATGCTCGCACTGCATTGACACCAGAGGTCCTCCCATTTTTGCAAAGCCACGTCGACTCACTCCAGATAATTCAAAGCAGCAAAAGCAGAATTCGAACATTTGCTCAAAATCGGTGTTTGCCGACATTCAAAAAGTTCATACGCATCACCCTTACACATGGTACGCCAATCCACAGGTGATTGGCGACTATGTGACGATTACAGAGCCCTAAACACACAGACAGTTGTAGTGGCGCTGGAATAGGAATAGGAATACATTATATTTGTACCGCCTAAAAGTAGACACTCCATTGATGAGTGTGTGATTTAGCACATTTCAACGCTAACGCAAGAGAAAGGGCAGCAAATCATTACATTTGCATTTGTCACTGTCATTAAAACGTCAAATACTGTTCCCAAGCGCTGCAAAGCGATTACTTGCCGCTCAATGCATCGGCCATACCTTCTTTTCTTTTCACCCGTCGACCAGAGAGGATCGAACGTATTCTATGCAATATACGTGTAAAAGAAAAAGAATCCGTAAATTGTAGTGAAAATTATTAGTTATTATTATTAGTGCCAAACACAAAGGGTAAGTTAGAAGACATTGAAAGAAAAAGAAAACAATTAAAATCGCTCAAAGGCCGTAGCACAAATTATCCCGCATAAACCTCTTTGCAGGTTTGACACAATTTAATATCTATTAAGACTTATTAATACATATTAATACTTATTAATATATTAATATATATTAATACCTTTAAAATTGTTTACTGCAACTATGCACTCGGCGTCAGCAGCACTGCTATAAAGTCTCTGAAGTCAACCAGATCTACAGAGCACAAAAGATACAGCCACGTCTACCATTTTTATAGACAAACTCTTGAGTGTCAATATAAATATTTAAATAAAACCTTGTAAAAGAATAAGGAATCAAAATCATCACCAACTGCACCGGGCAACACCTTCTACGTTGTTGTGGTGCTGCGGTTTCCCTCTTCGCCGGATCAAGCGCGTGCCCTGCATATAGCCCCCAAATTTAAACCCGCGCGAATATGTTACAGTCTCTGAAGACTTTCCGTTACAATAGTACGACTTTCAGATCAATTTCGAAAAGCTAATCTGACGTTAAATCTAGCCAAAAGTATTTTTTGCGTAACAAGCATTAATTATCTAGGCTATGTCATTGGAAGTGCTGGTATCGGCTCTGATCCATTGAAAGTATCTTGTATTGTTAATTGGAAACCGCCTAAGAACTTAAAACAGGTACGAGGATTTCTCGGAGTTTGTGGTTGGTACAGACGATTTATACATAACTTTGCAGATCTTACTTGCCCGATCACCGATGTCCTTTCTATTAAGCCCAAATTTGTATGGCCCCCCGAAGCACAGTTCAATTTTCAGACACGAATGATGAAAAGCCAATTGCATTCATATCCAAAAAAATTAAGTCGATCTCAACGCAATTATTGCGTTACTGAACGCGAGTGTCTGGCAGGGATACTTGTAATTGACAAATTCAGATGCTATTTGGAACTTCAGGAATTCGAGGTGGTCACAGATCATTCCAGCTTGCCTTGGCTCATGCGGCAGCAGAATATCTCTGGCAGACTGGCTCGATGGATTTTCCGATTACAGCAGCTTAAGTTTACTTTCAGTCATCGAAAAGGAAAATACCGTGTAGTTCCAGATGCATTATCTCGATTGAGTGAAAAAAAATCTTAGAACTTGATATGAGCCCAATAATAGATCTTACATCAAATGCTTTTTTAGAGGACTCATATTTAAAACTAATTGAAAAGTTTTCCATTCAAAAGTCAAAAGTTCCCGATCTCAAAGTTGTCGACAACTTTTTATACCCTGAACCCATTGAAAATGGGAAATCAGGGTATAATGTTTTTGTGAAAATGTATGTAACAGGCAGAAGGAGACATGGCAGACCCCATAAAGTATATATATTCTTGATCAGCTCGACAAACTGAGTCGATATAGCCATGTCCGTCTGTCCGTCCGTCCGTCCGTCCGTCCGTCCGTGTGAACGCAGTGATCTCGCAAACCACAAAAGCTAGAGATCTGAAATTTGAAATGTATACTCGTGTATATCCTACGCAGTACGAGTTTATCATTTTTTTTCGATAACTCATCTTATTTCCTTATTATCGATAAAAATCGATAACTTTTCTTCGTTTTGGAATACCGTTATAGCTATAGATTTCAGATTTACTGTGTGTATCCGTGTAATGAATACAAACATTTTGCAATTTTTGGATTTTGGATACCACGCCCCCTTCCTCCCAAATTTGAAAAAAACGTATTTCAAATACTAGAGACTTGTGCTTTGGCAAATACATACATATGAATGTCATTATTACGCTGTAAAAGTTTGATTACGAAAGTTTATCTAGAATCAAACCTATTCAACAAAAAGTTTCCATAATATTCCCCATACTGCAGCCCAAGCGCTGCCCGCGCGCAGTCGCTGCGTAAACTGCGCAGTAGCAGAGAAAGTGCTTGTGCGTGCGTGTGCACGCTCTTCACCACTGAGCTTTCACCATGCTGTGCAGAGTTGCATGGCCGATCGTCGGCGCGCATTTGAGCCGTTATCTTTAAATTTAAATTTCTACTTCGAATTACTTCTATCTTACGTACTAAACCTGCGCTTCATGCGTCTTCTCTTTTCCTTTTTTTTACTGACTACGAAAATTATATATGTCTCCCTTAATAACTATAAAACTAACCTATTACAAAAATCTACTTTTCTTTTCCTTTTTCTTACTGACTACAAAGTTCATATATTTCCCTTAACAACTATAAAACTAACCTATTACTTCTTTTCTTAACAACTACAAACATTATGTATATCTTTTACTTGTGAGGTGGCTTGCGGTGTAAGCCGCCTTACACCTTACGCCTTGATGTCCGGCCGTAGGAGCGTCGTGACATTCCTGTAACACCCTGCCCCGTTGACTACTGCGGACGCAAAGTTTCCAGGGAATGTAGTCCTCTTCGTCCACACGATGTCCCTGATTCCGATAAAGCTGTCCATTTTCCTCCACATAGTCCGTAAACTTCTCTGGATCTTTGGCGATTCTCTCGTGCATCCTCGCGATCCATCTGCAGGGGGGCTCAGCCACCACTGCTCGTTGGCAGATCTCCAGAGGTTGCCGGGAAAGGGCGTCGGCCACCACATTCAACTTCCCGCGGCGATAATGAACGTCGAACTGGAACTGCTGTAGTTCAGCGCTGAGACTTTCTATTGAGTTAAGCCACTTTAACGCGAGGTGATCCGTCACTACGTCGAACCTATATCCCTCGAGATAGCAATGCATCTTCCTGATTGCCCATACGATCGCTAGACACTCTTTCTCTGTGGCCGAGTAGTTTATCTCCGCCTTCAGCAACTTGGCACTGCTATCACCCGTTCCTGATCCTCGACTGTCTGCGCCAACACCGCCCCGAGACCATAATCGCTGGCGTCAGTCTGCAAGACAAATTTGATAGCAAAGTCGGGACACGCCAGAACGGGCGCCGTCGTCAAGCTCTCCTTGAGCTGCAGCAGAGCCTGCTCCTGCTCTTCACGCCATGCCCACCTTTGGCCCTTCTTAAGGAGTGACATCATTGGCTGGACCAGCGATACGAAGTTTGGCACGAATCGCCGATACCAGGACGCCATCCCCAAGCATTGCCGCAGCTCCTTCAAGTTGCTAGGAGCTGGGAGTTTCCGTATCGCCTCGACCTTTGCTGGATCAGTGCAGATTCCTTCTCCGCTGATTACGTGTCCCAGAGACGCCAACCTTTCCCTGAAGAAGCTGCACTTCTTCCGGTTCACCTTGAGGTTCGCAGTTTTTAATCGACGAAACACCTCCTTCAAGTTTGCCACGTGTTGCTCCTTCGTGGCGCCTATCACCACGATGTCATCCAAATATGCGAACGCATGGGGCTCCATTTCAGGTCCGATGACTGTGTCCAGTGCTCTCTGGAACGTCGTACCAGCCGAATGCAAACCAAACGGCATCACCCGCCATTGGAACAGACCTCTCCCTGGCACGGTGAATGCGGTACACTCTCTGCTGTCCGACGCCATAGGTATCTGCCAGTAACCGCTCTTCAGATCCAGCGTGGATATGAATCGAGCGTGGCGCAACCTCTCCAAGATGTGATTGATCCTGGGAACAGGATAAGCATCTGGAATCGAGTGGGCATTGAACTGTCGATAGTCCACGCACATACGCCAATCTCCAGTCTTCTTCTTTACTAAGACTATTGGTGCACTGTACGGACTTCTTGACGGTTCAATGGCCCCTACTCGAATCAGCTCATCCACCTGCTCATTAATCACCTTTCGCATGGCCGGATTCTTCGGATAGTACCGCGCTTCAGTGGCTTGTCGTCCCTCATCCTTATGTTATGCTCGGCTATGTGAGACACTCCTTCAAGGTTCTCAAAGAGTACCAGCTCTGTCTCAAGGAACTCCCGGAGTTCCTCTTCTAAGTATGCTGGCCACTCGGCACCTTCCGAGGGAGACCCAGCTACCTCCTTCTCTGTCTTCGTAGTTTTTGCGAAGGGAGACCCAGCTCCCTCCTCTTGTCTCCTGTCTCCGTAGCTTCTGCCCCCGGTGGGCGTTCCCTTACTACTGAGAACTTTTCCTCCTCCACCGTCGACCCTGTTGTCGGCGCCACTGCGTTTCGAGGATCGGTTCCTTTATCCGAATCCTCCCTTGGCCGAGCCCGTTGTCGAGCGAGCGACGCCCGTTCTCCGAACGACGCGCTATTTAGCGACACGTCTCGCCCTTCAATTGTCGACTATTCTTCCGTCGCCACGTTCTCCTGCTTCGCCCTTGGCTCTCTACCTGGCACCCCAGGATCCGACCTCCTCTTCCCTCCTTGCGCTCGCCGTCGAGTGAGCTTCTCTTGTCCTTCAAACGCAGAAGCGCTGTCGACGGGCCTTGCGCAACGGGGGTTGATCCGGTCACTGGCGGCACCTCCTCCGTCCTCATCGTCAATTCGGCGTTGCCGCAACGCACTGTCGTGCCTATCGCGCACAAGAAATCCATCCCCAAAATCATCTGGTCCAGCATGGTCGGCATGATGAGCATTGTCATTCGCACCACTTTCCCGGCGAGACTTAAGTCCACTCTCATCACCTTTTTCACCTCCAACGACGATCCGTCAGCTAGCCTGATTCGTGACTGCACGTCCTGTATCTCTCCTCGAATCGCCCTCTTGCGCACGCAGTCTTCGCTCATGAAGCTGCGCGTGGCTCCGGTGTCGATTGTGGCGTCAATACGCCGGCCAGCAATCTCCACCTTAGCGACGATTCTCCCCTCTTCCACTACTAAGGGGAACCTCTCCACCTCATCAGTGTTTAGTTGGCGTCGCCCCGCCCCTGCGGGGGACGCCCTCGCCCGTTTCGTGCGGTGGCAACACTCCTGTGTGCTCTTCCCGACCCTCCCACAACGACGGCAAAACATGACCTGTGCGTTGGGACATTCCCTTGCGAAGTGTCCCTCCTGCGCACATCTGTAGCAAACTCGACGTGACTCAGACCCAGAGCCCGTCTGGTGGGTCACCGCCTCCGCCGGCAGCGAAACCGGCGCTATCGGGGCTCCCCCTCCCGGCTCTCCCGCACGGTACCTCGTTGGTTGCGCGCGGAATGGGTTGTCGGGCCGGCTCTCCGCTGGTTTTGTCCAAGTCGGTTTCGTCCGACTGGATGTAGTGCTCCTCTCCAGGTCCCTTCTTTGATTCGTCACATTTTCGTACTCCGCCGCCATCTGAGTCAGCTGCGCAAGAGACGAGAAATCGTTTCGCCTCACATACAGCCTGTACTCAGGTGTAGCGTTCTCGTACACCCTATATAACTCCTGCGCTGGACTATAAGCAGCGTAGCGCATCATCAGCCTTATCTCTACCAGATAGTCCTTGAATCTTTCCCCCTCCCGCTGCCGACGCGAACGAATCTGGTCCTCGAGTCGTTCCATGCATTGCGGCGGAAGGAAGAAGTCCAGAAATCCGCTTCTGAATTCGGCCCATGACCCGTCCCTCAGCCCGCTGGCGAGGAACCACCTAGCGGCCTTATCTACGAGCGCCTCGCTCACTACTCTAGGCATCCGGTCGAGATCGATGCCATATGTGATGGCTCGCTCTTCCAGGATCTCTAGAAACCCGAGTGGGTCTGACTCTCCGTCATACCTCATACCCCACTTTCTGACCTGCTCTGCTATGCACCTGGGCGGGCTCCTCTCATATCGTGAATGGGACGCGGGAACATGTCGACTGCTAGTCAGGGCCGGTGACGGTCCTTTGACCTCGCCGTCGACCCTGGGATTCTCCCGTACCCCGCTCCTTTGAACCTCGGATCTGCCGCTCATCGCCGGGACAGTCAGTTTCCACGACGGAGCTGGGATAGTCTCTTGCAGTTGAGCTTTCCGCAGATCAGGTTCAGATTTCTGGTAAGCTGGGCCGCCGACACACGGCGCCGCGCTTCCCAGACATGGCTCCGGCCCTTTGGCATACTGTGCCTCCAGTTCTACCAACCGGGCCCAGACCTCCGCGGAATGGCCACCACTTTGGATGAACGTGGGCAACCTTTTCCGTAGGTCTTCCACACGGCCGTCGCTCCCTAGCCCAAATTCTTGGGTTATGGCTATCAGCTCCTCCTTGCACCGGTGATATACCCAGCGCGCGCCCACCCCCGGATTTTGGCACTCACCTGTTTCCATTCTTCAAATTTTGTTTTTATTTTTCTTCTCTGACGTACCTTGTGTTTCGTTGTACGCCTTATTTGTCTTCTGGCCTTTTGGCTTTTTCTTTCACTCAAAAAAATACACTTCTTTTTCACTGTCCACTGGTCTCTTGGCCCTTGGCCTTTATTATCTTCTTTTTTTTTTTCAAAAAAAAACTTAAAAAAAAATTCACTCTTTGTCCACTCGTCTCTTGGCCCTTGGCCTTTATTATCTTTTTTTTTTCCTAAAAAAAACTAAAAAAAAAGTGCACTCTTTTTTTTCAGTGTTCACCGGTCTCTTGGCCCTTGGCCTTTATTATCTTTTTTTTCAAAACAACTAAAAAAAAACTCCAAAAAAAAAACGTTCTTGTCCCACTGTTCACTGGGTCTCTGGCCCCTGGCCATTATCATATTTAAAAAAAAAAACACTTAAAAAAAAAATGTTCTCGTCCCACTGTTCACTGGTTTTCGTGGCCCTTGGCCATTATTATTAAATTTTTTTTTTTGAAAAAAAAAACCATTTAAAAAAAGATCGGGAATTTAGGCTCTCAGCCCACTGTTCGCAAAAAAAATTTTGCTAGGATTTTTCTGGCCCACGGTTTACAAGAAAATTTTCTTTGAGTTTCTGGCCCTTGGCCCACTGTTCACAAGAAAAAAAATTGCCGTTCTGAGTTTCCGACTCTCGGCCCACTGTTCGTAAGAAAATTTTCTTGGAGTTTCTGGCCCTTGGCCCACTGTTCACAAAACACAATTGCTCATACTTTTTGGCTCTCGGCCCACTGTCCAAACATTTTCGTCGCGACGCAAAAAAAAACTAACGTCGACTCGTCGGCGGCTGCCCGTGCACATCACTCACTGACCATGTGCATTTTTTTCTCTCGCGCGCTCGCGTGTCTCGCTTTGTCCGTTTTCTGCACGCTGCAGGCTGTACTCTTGGCGCCGTTGCGCTGGCATCATTCGCGATCCCGCTATCTTTGCCGCTCTCAATTGTGCGACGGCCAATCACGTCGCGCTAAAAGAGTAGGTTAGGGTATAGTTGAATTTTCATGCGTTATGTTCTAACTACCAACACCGTTATTTGGGCATATGCGCGGGTCTTTACGCCGCGGATATGCCACGTCCCATTGTTAGTACCAGGGTCCCTGCTCGGGCGCCACTTGTAAAGTTAGTTTTCCACATCCAATCAATCAATCTGACCAGGGCAGATCTTTACAAGACATTTGTAAGTTTCGCTGGGACTCTAGTTTAAGGGAGGGAAAGGGTTGGTTCGTTAGTATTAGTGATCTACTGTATGTGTGCCGGGGGTTCATCCACCCGGCGGACGGGAACTAGCCTCGTTCTTTGCTATCAAAGTTAGTACGCTACTCTTTCCTTCGGCTCTGTCTATCTGCGGGACTTGCCACGCCGACAGATCGAGACCAAAAGAGAGGGGGGAAGGGGGGTTAGATTTAGTGGTTATAGTTTATCTACACTACTGAAGGAAAAGAAACACCATTTATTTTCCTCCATTCGTTACAATTTTTATTTTTTCATTTTAATCTATTTTACTACCTCTCTACATTGTTAGTTGCGCGGGCCTGCCGCACCGCTACTCACGTTTTCTCTCTTTCCTTTTGGCGCGTGTCAAATTTCTTTCTCTGATGTTGCGCGTCGCGTGCCGAAAACCGAATTAATTCTCGCTCCGCGCTCGACTCGCTCGCGAAGTTCGGCGATACAACTCCCCCACAGCGCCGCTCTTCACCACTGAGCTTTCACCATGCTGTGCAGAGTTGCATGGCCGATCGTCGGCGCGCATTTGAGCCGTTATCTTTAAATTTAAATTTCTACTTCGAATTACTTCTATCTTACGTACTAAAGCTGCGCTTCATGCGTCTTCTCTTTTCCTTTTTCTAACTGACTACAAAAATTATATATGTCTCCCTTAATAACTATAAAACTAACCTATTACAAAAATCTACTTTTCTTTTCCTTTTTCTTACTGACTACAAAGTTCATATATTTCCCTTAACAACTATAAAACTAACCTATTACTTCTTTTCTTAACAACTACAAACATTATGTATATCTTTTACTTGTGAGGTGGCTTGCGGTGTAAGCCGCCTTACACAATACAAAAACCAAATATTGAGCACAATGAAATGTCAATTTCTAAGATTGAAAAAATCCTGTCTATAATACCGTTCAGTATATTAAATGGGAAGATATAGATTTACGGTAGGTTTTTTCAAAAATGTTTAAATATTTTTTGTTTATTATTTTATTCTTAACAAATATAATAAAGCAAGAGGGAAAAATTAGATGAATTCAAAGAGTTGGAAAGAAAAAACAAAAATAGTCCACAAAAATTCACTTTTACATGTTTCATGAATTTTACGTTTTTCGCTCTTCTACTCCTCTTATCAGTAGACATCATGTAGATTTGCCGTTAGCTTAGTTCTTTTCATATTCTTCTTATTTGTAGAGCGATTTAAAACGTATTTATTGCAAATCAAATCAGACTTTTTCCATTTCTAGCATACTAAAAATGAATTCTTAAAAATTGTTTACAAATGATAAAAATTTCAACTGAAATTGAAAATAGTGTTGTGTGCTTGACCGAGACCTTTTCACGTACTATTGCCGAAAAGCTTGGTATCAGCCAATCCGCTATGTTCTCAGCTCAAAGAATACGAAATGTGACTCCCAAAACTCAAGTCAAAGGTTGCAAAAAATTATTTCTCTAGCAATTGAAAAAAGGTTAGCGAATGGACTGCTAGAAGAGTACTTCATGACTGGAGCATCGATGATATGAAACGAGTTGTTTGGTCTAATGAATCAAAATTTAACCGTTTTCAGTCAGATGGAAAACAATACTGCGTTACATAGTGGAACGTTGGTCCTTTGCATTCAATAGAAGGTATGCGGAAAGAAGATTGCTTAAGTATTCTGCAAGCCCATCTTCCCAATTTTATGGAGAAATCTGCTTTGTTTTTTAACAAGATGGTGATCCAAAGCACTCGCCTTAAATTGTTAAGGAATAAATGGGAAAATCCCTTAAATTACAATTACAAAAGCATGTAAAATACAGCAAGGAAGGAGGGCAAAGCTTAAAAATGCCAACAAAGTTTGCACTGCTTTTGTTGCTCTTGTTTTTAGAACTCTGCAGCAGCAAAGCGGAGCTGATTAGAAAACACAGAAGGCGAAAGCTGCTCGACTTCTGTCCGCTTACACGTCTGCTAGTCAAACGAATGATGGCGAATGTGACAGATGGAACCACTTCAAGCTTTGGGCTTTTACAATTTCAGCAGGCAACTGGAGTTCCGCACACAGACACATATGTATGTATGTATGCTCATATGTATGTATGTATGTGAACAAGGGGCAGTGTGGGGCAAGTGTGTGTGTATGCTTGTCGTGAAAAAGTATTCTTTATGCTCATCAAAGCGTTGATACCTTTTCTACAAATAAAATAAAAATGAAAATGTTAAAATTTGGCATTAGCATAGCAAACCTTTTATGATTTGGGTATACTCTTCCATCAAAGGGAGAAAATACTTTAATTTTCATGCACTGCTGGTTGTGTCTGCATACATATGTACATGTATGTATGTACATACATATGTATGTATGTATTGTAAATATTTGCATACATATATGTACATGCATATATTTGAGAGAGAAGAGAGCGGAGAGTAAGCTTAAATAATTGTGCATAGAGAGAAGTAATCAATAATCGACCATTTTGGTAATTTTTTATATACCGGCTAGAAAGTATATATATTCTTGATTAGGGAGACGACCTGA
Organism: Drosophila leonis; assembly: GCA_035045365.1. Classification (NCBI taxonomy): domain Eukaryota; kingdom Metazoa; phylum Arthropoda; class Insecta; order Diptera; family Drosophilidae; genus Drosophila; species Drosophila leonis. The sequence goes on from JAWNPC010000835.1 coordinate 1,499,010, forward strand.
GTCGATTTAGCCCTGTCCGCCTGGCTGTCTGTCTGTCCATCTGTCCGTATGTATGAACGTGTCGAACCTATAAGAACCTATAAGAGCTAGAGACTTAATCGATCACTATTACTGTTTTATTGTTATCGATTAATATCTTTATCGTAATCAAGTTATTAAATTATGCAAAAAAATGGCATTAATAAATACATAACTGAGTATATTTTAAAACGCAGATCGGACCGGGCTCAGGGGATCTCCTAGTCGGGCACCACCGACTAGAGTTTTCTTAGTTGTTTTTATACCCTGAACCCATTGAAAATGGGAAATCAGGGTATAATGGTTTTGTTAAATGTATGTAACAGGCAGAAGGAGGCGTGGCAGACCCCATAAAGTATATATATTCTTGATCAGGGTGACGAACTGAGTCGATTTAGCCCTGTCCGCCTGGCTGTCTGTCTGTCCATCTGTCCGTATGTATGAACGCGTCGAACCTATAAGAACCTATAAGAGCTAGAGACTTAATCGATCACTATTACTGTTTTATTGTTATCGATTAATATCTTTATCGTAATCAAGTTATTAAATTATGCAAAAAAATGGCATTAATAAATACATAACTGAGTATATTTTAAAACGCAGATCGGACCGGGTCAGGGGATCGCCTAGTCGGGCACCACCGACTAAAGTTTTCTTAGTTGTTTTTATTTTTATTTTTTATAATTTTTATTTTGTCAGAATATTTATATATATATTTATAATTACATATATTGGGGTTTTTTTTTGATCGGGCAGATCTGACGATAGCCTGAATTTGTTTGCTGCTAGTGAGATAAAATGAGTATTAGCTGTGTTTCTCTTTCTCTGCCACCTGTGAATCAAGGGCAGAGGGTGAAACTTTTACGTCAACGTCTAAGTCTAATTTTATTCAATCAATACAAACAGTATTTCTTACAGAATTTACTTACGCCTATGTAAATCTATGACATGATAGGTCTCAATGGGGGAGCTGCCAACATAAAGTGAGCAAGCAGTGAAGTATAAGAGAAACTTCGGATGTAAACAAACAGTGAAAATGGAATGTGTTAACAATTTGAGGAAGAAATAAGTAGCTTAGCATCAAATTAAACTTTAAATTATTATTCAAAATTAATATTAGTATTAATATAAGTGATTATTAACTGGTTTTCTTTGCAGATTTTCATTTAGCCTGGGCCGCAACTGTGGATCTTCACCCATCTGGATTGAGGCATGAGATGTGGAGAAATAAAAAGAAGAAAATAAGAATACTTAGGTATAACATTAGACTATTTTTAGACTTTTTAAAGTTAATACAAATAATTAATAAATACATTTCTGCAACTGAGCAACTGAGGATCTTCACTCATCAGGATTTGGTCATGTGAGTATCTGTAGTAACAGGCTGTATCAAATATGATTTATAAAATACAGTTTTGTTTTAGTAGCAGAGCGGTGCCCAATAAGTGTCCCATTATTAAATAGTATTTGGATAGCCACCAGTATCGAATCATCAAATTACGGCTTAGCTCATCCCATCTCGTCCCGTGGACGAGCATCTGGTAGTGGGCCAGTCAGTTGTTGGAACATCGGCATTGCCATTCATTCCAGAGGAACGTTCATTGCTAGCTTGCTTGTTAGGCTGCGTTGGCAACTGGGGAACTGTGGTTCACCTGGAGTTCAGTGGTTGCAGGACTGACAGCTCTCCTCTTCGCATCAGTTGACTCTGCTGCGGCCTTTCTCCTTCTTTTTGTTGCTTCTCTTGCAGTTTGGCGGGTGCTGAAGACATGTTTGTGTACCATTGTGGAATAGCGTTGCCTTTGGATATGCTGCGGCACATATGGATTTGTGGGTATGTTTCTGTCTTCCGGCTTTTGTATTACGGTGAGTGAGAAGGCGTCGCGTATAATTGGCACATCGAGTCTCAATGGTCAATGGTCTGAATGCTGTCACACCAAGGTGTCCCGGCCATGACTATGGTTCGCAATATCTGGTTCTGTACGAGCGGTGGAAGTTTTTGTCACATATTGGAGTGGTCAATGGCTTATAATGCCCCACTTTAATGGTAAGCGCCAATTTGCTGTGGGCATTCAGTAACCAATTAGGTTTCTTGCTTATAGCTCGAAGTTTGCCAACCTCTGACGGGACATGTGTATTTATTAGCAGCTCGGTGTCCAGCAAGACACCCAGATATCGATGAACATTGTCTGCAACTGTGACAGTCTGATGGTTATTTTCGACACATCTCAGGGCATGCAAAACATGTACTCTTTTTGAAATATTCACTTTAACATACCATTTTCTCACCCAGGTGGAAAAATATGTCATATAATTGTTTAGCTGCGGGTAGGAGCAACTGAGATAAAGACTGTATCATCGGCATAAGCATCAATCATCGTGGAATTATCGAGCCGGTGTCTTCATAACAACACAGGAGGACCCAGAACGCTACCTTGCAGCACATTCGCTTTATGCTAGACCTGGACATGGTTCCACCAACACATTCGACCATGAATGTTCTGTTGCTTCAGCTTATATTGTAGACCAGCATGACAACCACGACCGCAAGCCTCAGCTATATCTAAGTATATAGCTGAGTAGTAATTATTATTCTCATTGGTCTGCAGTATAAACTGGCTGAGTCGACCCAGTTGCAGTTCGGTGGAGTGTTCGGCACGTACATCTGCATTTGCATCAGCATCTGAGTCTGAATCTGCGTCAGCATCTGCATGTTTACTGCTACAATTGCCAACTCTGCTGAATTTGTGCCTTCATTAATATCAGTTCCCGAATAAACATCTTCTGAAAAACATTCCTGCTGCACACATATGTCGTCGGGTTAACTCTTGATACCTTTATAACTTCTAACTGGCTGCTGCTTCGGATGTTCAGCACTTTTGTATGTGCATTAACTGTGATAGCTTGAGACTTAGGGTTATATAAGCCATAACTTCTGATAAGTTTCCTCACATTTGACGGCTACAGCCGCATCTATTATCGCATATTTATTATACATAGAATATGCCAACTTGTACTTCTTTATTCAATGTTCAAACAACAGAAATTTGTATTAGTTTGAGATGTTGCATACTTTTTGGAAGAAATTAGAAGATAATTTAAGGAACATAAATAAAATAGAGAATCGAACAAAATCAAACTTAGCTCAGGTGCTTCTTAAATGTACCAAAACTTATTTTCAATTTTGAGTAACAAAGTAAAAAAGTGTTGAGCTGGTCATTCAACAGTTTTAGTGACAATAAAAGTCCGCAAGTGACTCCACTTCGAAGTACAACGAGTCGTCAAAGTCTAGAAGGTGTAAAAAATCTAATTTATATTTATTCGCTCACGGCCACTGCTGGATGCTCGGTCGAGAGTTGCCTGCTGCCTGAGGCGCACAAAGTTGCCTTTTCAAGCAGCTGTCAAAGTTTTTTTGTAGACTTTAAAAAGTGTGTTTTCTTTACGAGATGTGGATAGGGGATGGGGAGTCGAAACCCACTTGGGCAAACAACTCGTTCGGGCGACTGTTGACAGTTACGCCCCCATCCATGCGCCTTAACTACGTTACGTATACGCACATTTGCTCAGCGCAAATTGCAAATAGACGGCAAATTAATTAAATATCACTCATATGTCAGGTATTGCGTAGGCTGAGCTGCCACAGCTGCCACAGCTGTCTTAGCTGCTACGCATGGCCATGATTTGCAAGTACAGGAAATTCATTCAAGACCCCTCATACTGTGACTATCCAATTGTCCTGCTCCTGCCTCTGTGGCACGTGCAACATGTGGGCGCTGCTTTGCGTAATGTTCTTGTTGCATGTCGAGTGGGCAACACCAGTAGCTAGAAATAGAAATTAAATATATGTACGTCGTTCCAGCAACCTTCGATCCAAATTCAATTTATGCACATCTATAATGCTCAACGATGAATAGCAAAAATCGCCGTGTTTTGGGTTAAAGCGAGACGGAACAGGACAAGCTCTGTCAGTTAATCGGACGCATTTATCTCTGAGCACTTGAGCTCTAGGCTCAAGGCGGATCTTAGACTCTGCCCAGTCCACCAAAACGAAATTCTAGAAGCAATTGTGGGCGTTAGCTTAAGGCATCTCTTAAAGTAAGTTAATGGTTTTCAATAGAATACTTAATAAGCAGATGAAGAGAGTTCCAATTGCTATAAAATCATTTATTTTTATACTTCATTGTATATTTGTGTAGAAAGCAGACTATAGAGTATCTATGTTCAGCATCAAGCACATTTATATTTAATATTTTGCTATATGAAACAACTAGGGTATTAATAGTGTCTACTCATTTGCTGCCTTTGCGAACAATGATATAAATGAATTCCATTAATATTATAAGCTGAATTAAGATTTATATAGCTTTCTTTAGCGAAACAACAAAATATAAAGCTATAACTTTCACAGTTGCATAGCTAGAGACCTAAGATTTAGGAATTACGGTTCTACAGAGCGACCTATAATTTATGTGGTCCATTTATTGACAATAACGAAAACATTAAACAGCTTTTGGATTATGATTGAGTACTTAGAAATTCCATTTGAGAGTTAAAATTGATTTTAATTTATTATTTCAATAACATGCGTTTTTCCTGTACGCTACATTATTGGAATACACTGTTACGTATACTTTTGCAATATACTGTTGAGGTACACTGCAACTTGCAGTGGTACAATGTAGTGTCTCACTGTTGACGCCCACTGTTGCGACCGATTCTTACTGCCTACTTATAAGGCTCCTCGTATATGTTGATTTCATCAAAATGACCATGGGTAATGCGAGACTTTATATTTATTTTCCCACAAAAATACAAATAACCAAAAATATGTATGCCTTATGTGGTTGTCATCGGGTATACAAATATAATAAAACAGGAAAATGTCTATTGACACTGCCATCTTTGATTTCAACGCATTTTAGGCACATTCGCGAGTTACACGATTATATATCTGAGGAGTTGGACATCTCGGTGTCGTAGCGAGTTTGCAACAGAATAGGGATCCTGTCAAACATGCCCAAAGAAAGAACGTCCCATTGGTTTTAGCTGCGGTAAAGACCACTAACATGGTCACTAGCGTCAAGTAGATGAGAAATTTGGGAGTCATCGTAGTATCTGTTGGTAGTCTACTGCTGCTTTGAAGTAACTTTTCATTCAGTAATCCCCTATTTATATTATTAAGCCTATCGTAGAAGTTACTTTATGTAATTTGCTTACGTATTCAGTTTACACAATATTTACACAAATGGAATGAGGTATTTGCTTCGAATGCAATAACAATCGAATTACTTGTAGTGTGTCAATAAGTAAATATTTATGGATTAAGCATTGCCTCGATTGATTTCAGAGATCAATTTAAGTATTAAATTACCTGCTTAGCTGGATTGTATATTTATAAAGGTATTACTTTTATATTTTATTATGTCTAAATATTTAAAACAATCTATTTGAGGTGGCTGAAATATAATCAATTGTAAGTCCTAGAAGCAAGGACAAGGGCTAATTTATAACCCATATAATCTAGATTTAAACACTCGTAGTGTACTCAACTATTTATTTAATTACAACTATTTATTTCCTTACTGTCAATCCAGACAGTACAGTTAGTATATGTTACGATAAATCTTAATTGTATCATGAAAACTATTCTATACTATAAAGGTATACTATTAAGTATACTATAAAGATTTATCGTTAAGTTATTGCTCTGAATTATTGTTATTGTTAGGTTTGCTCTGAAGATACGCTTTTAAAATTCACTCTTAGGGAATACACTGTTACAGTAACCGTTAAGGTAATCTGTTAGGGTATACTGTTAGGGTACACTGGTAGGGTACACTGTTAGGGTACACTGTTAGGGTGCACTGTTAGGGTGCACTGTTAGGGTGCACTGTTAGGGTGCACTGTTACGGTGCACTGTTAGGGTACGATGCTAAAGTACACTGTTAAGGTACTCTGTTACGGTACAGTTATGGGTAGAATATTACATCGTTCTGTTGAGACTAACTGTTACGATCGATAACGAAATCCCTCATAAAAGGTTCCCCGAATATGTGTGCTTCATTAAAATGCCAGATGTATGCAATGCGATATTATATATTTATTATGGACTACAGCAAAAATAGATTTGAAAACAAAATGAAACAGGAAAGTGTCTACTGAACATTTCCATCTTTGATTTCAACGCATTTTAGGCACATTCGCGAGTTACAGGATTATATACCTGTGGAGTAGTTGGACATCTTGGTGTCGTAGTACGGTAGGGACACAATGGGGATCCTGTCAAACATGCAATGAGAAGGAACGTCCCCTCGGCTGCAGGTGAGGTAAAGACCACTAACATTGTCACCAGCGTCAAGTAGATGAGAAATTTGGGAGACATCGTAGTATCTGTTTGTAGTCCACTGCTACTTTGAAGTGACTTTTCATTCAGTGATCTCCCTATTTATATTATTTAGCCTATCGCAGAAGTTACTTTATGTTAAGTTTATGTACGTATTCAGTTTATACAATATTTACACAAATGGAATGAGGTATTTGCTTCGCATGCAATAACAATCGAATTACTTGTAGTGTGTCAATAAGTAAATATTTATGGATTAAGCATTGCCTCAATTCATTTCCCAGATCCATTTAAGGTACTGTGCTTAGGTTTGCTCTGAAGATACGCTTTTAAAATTCACTGTTAGGAAATACACTGTTACAGTAACCGTTAGAGTACTCCGTTAGGGTATACTGTTATGGTACTCTGTTAGGGTACACTTTTGGGTACACTGTACAATATTGCATTGTTCTGTTGAGACTAACTGTTACGATCGACAGCGGAACCCCTCATAAAAGGTTCCCCGCGTATGTAGGCTTCATTAAAATGGCATACATGTGCAATGCGATATTATATATTTATTTTAGAGTACAACAAAAATAGATTTGAAAAAAACAAAATGAAACAGGAAAGTGTTTATTGAACATTCCCATCTTTGATTTCAACGCATTTTAGGCACATTCGCGAGTTACAGGGTTGTATACCTGTGGAGTAGTTGGACATCTTGGTGTCGTAGTACGGTAGGGACACAATGGGGATCCTGTCAAACATGCAATGAGAAGGAACGTCCCCTCGGCTGCAGGTGCGGTAAAGACCACTAACATGGTCACCAGCGTCAAGTAGATGAGAAATTTGGGAGACATCGTAAAATTTACTCCTGGTCTGTTGATTTGAAGTGACATTTTCTTAGCGAACTGCTCTATTTATAAGACTATTTGGCATGTACTTTGTATAAACTTAAATATTTACTCATATGGGCCATCTCTTTTTTATAAGGGATGACAAAAGAAATACCATAGCTCGAAGCGTGACATTGAGTAAATATATTTATACTCTGTTCCCAAAGGGAAAAAGAGTATATTGGTTTTGTACAATGTCAGTCTTGCTGTCCGTCCGTCTGTCCGTCTGTCCGTATGAACTCAAACCATTTCGACGCTATTGAAGCTAGAGACTTGAAATTTGGAACATATACTCGTGTATACCCTCGAATTATAAAGTGTTAAGATTTTTCTGATACGCCCACTCGGGGCGTGTCAAACCGGAAAATGCATTTTCCGGTATGTCAGAAACCCTGTTAGTTGAAGTGCTAGAGAGTTGAAATTTGGAACGTATACTCGCGTTGATAACCCAAGATCAAAAAGGTATGGCGGATATATCTACGCTCATTGGGGGCGTGGCAAATCGGGTACAATTTAAAAGCTAGAATGCCCAAATTTGGCGTGTAAGTTATTGTTAAGATCTCATAAAGATCAATGAAAAAATTATATATCCACGTCCACTGGGGGCGTGGCAAATCGGATCTGACTATATAGTGATTTATACATATTCTTATATATCTTGAACAGTATTGATGCTAGAGACTTAAAATTTGAAATATATATATATATCGCGTAAACAACCCAAGATCAAAAAGATATGGCGGATATATCTACACCCTTATGGGGCGTGGCAAACCGCAAAAGTTTATATCTCCTAAAGTTTTAGAGCTAGAAACTTCAAGCTAATTGACTTACTGGTGACCTCCTCTATCGATGACATGGAAATAATTGTTACGCCCCTTTAGGGCCTGGCGCACCGAAAAATACCCTGTAAAATCCACATTTTGGAACGTTGCAGTCGGGCGCAACCGACTGCGTGATACTCTGTTCCCATAGGGGCTTCTGGCATATTACATTTTAAAGTTTATCTTAACTTGTTAAAGTCGCCGCTCGAATTTTATTCTGATTCAAAATAAATATATATTTTCTTAAAATTAAAAAAAATATATATATGTAAATGAGTAACATTTTTATAAATTATGATGATTATAATTATGATGATATGTGTCCCATTTAATTTTTAGGCAAAGCAGTCTGTTAACTTAAAAGTTGTCTGTTAATTTGCAATTATGACGTCACATTTTCTTTGCATAACCTACTGAGTTTTTAACAGTGCCACTTGGGAGTCGTCTGAAGCATTGCCAACATACGAAAAACACGAAATAACAAACCTAGGCTATGGGAAAACTATATTAATATTAGGTGGTCAATTATTTCAAGCATTTAAACAATAAATCGAAATACATATATTTATTTGTCTCTTACAATTTTTTTTGGCGACTTAGCAAGGAATTTAGCTTATTTATGAAGCGGCATACGCTTATGACTAAATCCGATACGTAAGCGCTCTCTACTGTATTATTCTTGTGATGGTGATTCTGCAGCAATTTTAACTTAAAAGGTCTGCAAAATATAATTCCAATTTGCCACGCCCTCAGAGGTCATAGACATGTAATTTTTGGCAAATCCTTAGGAGTCTAAAGTGACATGAGAGCAAAATTTGCAAGCTTACGTTCCCGAAATGTGGAAATTACAGGGTATTTTTCGATGTGCCATGCCCTAAAGGGGCGTAGTAATTATTATTTTTAGGTCATTTTTAGGTCGATTGAGGATGTCACCAGTAACTCAACTAGCTAATTTTGAAGTTTCTAGCTCTAAAACTTTAGGAGATATAAACTTTTGCGGTTTGCCACGCCCCCTATGGGCGTAGATATATCCGCCATACCTTTTTGATCTTGGGTTATCAACGCGAGTATACGTTCCAAATTTCAACTCTCTAGCACTTCAACTAACAGGGTTTCTGACATACCGGAAAATGCATTTTCCGGTTTGACACGCCCCTAGTGGGCGTATCAGAAAAATCTTAACACTTTATAATTCGAGGGTATACACGAGTATATGTTCCAAATTTCAAGACTCTAGCTTCAATAGCGTCGAAATGGTTTGCGTTCATAGGGACAGACGGACAGACGGACGGACAGCAAGACTGACATTGCACAAAACCAATATAATCTTTTTCCATTTGGGAACAGAGTATAAAAACTGGTTTTAAATTCCTACGTCTTACGTACAGGGGGATGTCATATTTACTTTTGGTGCAATTTGATTATTTGTTACTGTTAATGCCAGATTCCATTGACAAGAGCTGCTCCTCCCCCTACATCGTCGCGCATGTTATAACTAGCGTTTTTGGTGATTTTCAACTTATCTACAGACGCCTCCCCTAGAAACATTTACATTCTTGAATATGTTGAGTTAGTTTATGTTTACATTAATGTTTATGTTAGGTGTGTGTGTAATTACGCTTAGAAGGGCGTTGTACATAATATTGACCCAAATTTTCTGACTTAAACATCTATATTCTCTTTATTTTATGAATTTCAATATAATTTCAGCATTTCCTAAATATTTGTAGCTTTTTGTAAATAGTTTAACATTTTATAATGCTTTTTGATAAACTAATAACCGACAAATGTCTCTAGAAAATCAAGAAAATAAAAAAATGTGTTATAATATAACTTTTAGCATATTATAATAAATATAAAATTATGTGAAATATAAAAATGTCTAAGTTTGTATAGAAGTAAGAAAATTACATTGTCACGAAATTACATATGCGGAACAATTAATTAAATTAAATATTGATACTGTCGCGCCTTGTGTGCCAATTGAACAATTAGCTCGTGTTGCTATTTGATCCAATATAAAGTATTGATAGATCGTGCCACCAGTGTAAATAGAATGAATGTGAGTCTACTCTCGCGTTATAAATGAAATAAACAATAATAAATTATTTTCTGGCAAGCCCCTATAAATAGGTCGGTCAGCTCTAATGAAAACTCACTTCAATCAGCAGAGCAGATCTGGAATATTTACAACGATGTCTCCAAGGTTTCTTCTTTATTTGACAGTTGTGGCCGTTTTAATGGTTTTCAGTGCACCCGCAGCAGAGGGTACACTGTTCCTGACAATGTGTCTCTTGAGATCCCCTCTGTGTCCATTCTTTACCACGACTCCACTGTGCCAAACGGGTAAAGTTTGGAACCCAGTGTACAATATCTGTGCTTGACTCTTTAAGCTGACTGTGTATTCGGAAATCACATACTTTTTGTGATACTTGAAGAATATTACGGCTACAAATACTGTTACCTAATTGAATTTCAGTTGAAGTCCTCAATAAATATATAACATCCTATTGCATCAATATTTCTTTAACAATCTGACTAATATAGGACATTTACAATGCGAATTAAAATAAAGTGGAAAAAACTTCACATTGGGGCGAAACTGCATGGTCCAAAAAGGGAAAGGTGTATTTAAGAATCGATATTTTCGAATTTGCCACGCCCCAGTAAATGGATCATAAAATTAGAAGTATATCTGTGGAGGCGGTCTATAGTTATGTACCTGGTCATTTTAGCCATAAATCTGTGGAAGATACAGCTTCCTTTCCGTTTTCACACGAGCCTCAGGTGCGCAGCTATATAATCTACATATTTTATTTGCTGCTCTATCAAATTTAAAGGCTCTAGCTTTTGTGGCTAAAGACATCGCTGTGTTCATACATACGTACATATGGGGACGGACGGATGGGCGCACGGACATGACAATATCGACTCAGCTCGTCGTTCTGATTAAGAATATATACATATACGTTATGGGGTCTGCCACGCCTTCTTCTCCCTGTTACATACATTTTCACAAAAGCATAATACCCTATATTTCCAGTTTCAATGTGTTCACTGTTTACTATTAACCTCGATGCACTTTGTAATAAAATTATGTACAATGTCTAAACAATTTATAAGTTTTTATTGAAGTAAACTTACATAAAGAGGAAACTGCCTATGCTGAATTATTAGTTTAAATATTGATACTGTCGCGACTTGTGTGCTTTCGCTTGCACAATTAAAATGAGTTCCTATTTGGTCCCATACAAAGAATTGAGAGCTCGTGCCATCAGTGTAAATAGAATAAATGTTATTCATAAAAAAAAAAACAATAATAATTATTTCTAGCAAGCCCCTATAAATAGGTCAGTAAATTTCTAATGAAAACTCAGCAGAGCAGATCTGGAACATTTACGACGATGTCTTCAAAGTTTCTCCTTTATTTTACAGTCGTGCACCCGCAGCAGAGCGTACACTGTTCCTGACAATGTGCCTTTAGAGATCCCCTCTGTGTCCATTCTTTACCACGACTCCACTGTGCCAAACGGGTAAAGTATGGAACCCAGTGTACAATATCTGTGCTTGACTCTAAGCTGGCTGTATATTCGGCAATCACATACTTTTTGTGATACTTGAAGAATATTACGGTTACAAATACTGTTACCCAATTGAATTTAAATCTCCGATAAATATATTTATAACATACTATCGCAATATTGCTTGACAATCTTATTTATACAAGGCATCTGAATTAAAATGTAAAGGAAATAACTTTGCTTTGGGATGCATCGCCTGTAAAATATTCATTCAATTTACATCTAATTTATAGGGCTATCTGTAAAGGCGAACTGCAACATTCATAATTCTAACTATAAATCTGTGGAAAATATATTGGGGCGTACCAATATAAACTTCATATTTTATTTATAAATATGTAAAATTTCTAGGCTGTGTGAAAATAGAATAAACACATTTTGAGATATTTAGTTGCTTCAATTTTAACTTTAAAGCTACATTTCTGGCGTTATGTATGGAATACCACTTCATTCAAATGTCGCCATTTGCGACCTTCGCTGGTTGTGCTTCAAAAGGTGAAATTGTTCATACTTTGGTGTACTTTAACAAATATATTCACTACTTGTGTGAGTTGTGACAATATATTTCAGTCGTTCCTTCTCTATTTTGCAAGGATATTATTTAATTAATTGGAATTCAAGAAATTGTGGAGAGATGTGGGTCACCAATAATCACAATTTCCATAGAAGCTGAGCTAATCTAAAATTCCGGCACTTGGTAACTCATTCCTCTTTTTGCCCCACACGCTGCTCTTTGATGACAGAACTCAAGCACATTGTTGTGGTTACACAAACGCTCTGAGTGAAAACCCCAAAATGAAAAGCTGAAAAGCAGCTTTCACACGACAGAACAATAGGAAAGGCATCTAAACATACAGTTAAGCAGCGAAATATGTTCACAATTATTGAAGCAGCTGCGGAAAGTTGCCGCCCGTTGCGAGACTATGAATGAAAATGCGAGCGACTCACGGAATAGCAACAGTTGTCCATTAATGAATATGATCCACAGCTGTTACACTGGCGTCCCCGCACATTGAGCACGTCTATGCATTCGTCTGTGCAGTTGGCAGCGACTGCGCACCGAACATAGACACACGTGGTGGCTTTCATTTTCCGCTGGTTCCATGTGGATGGTAATTTTAGCGCGCTTTTGGTGCGAGTGCTTCGTGTGGATCCCATTGGGGGGCTCGCACTCGGGCGCCGGCATTTCGATTTAGTCCTGCAAACGGATTCGCCTCAAACGGTCGTTGGTCGCTATCCAAACGTCAAGCGCCCAAAAAAAGAACATATATTGACCAAAGGTTATCGGAAATACAAAAACATAAATAAATACAAATTTAAATTTAAAACATTTCGCTAGCGCGTGCCAAAAAAAGAAAATATTTGTTCTACATTCGATTTGTGCCAAGTTCTGTTTACGTCTGCCCCAGCAGACAAGTGTTTGAAAAAGAAGAGAAATATTTGAGAAACAAGAAGAGAAGACTTCTTTCTGAATTGACCATTGGTGCTCTATTTATTTTCGCATCATTTGCAGACAGCTGTGCGGGAAATTTGTTGTAAGTTGCAAAATGTTTTTTTATCCACTCAAAAAGTGCCAGCGGTTGAATGCACATAAATCAACAGTTGCTGTCAATGGTTTCAACTTTATCGAAATGCTTTTGCAAATATTTGCGTATTTGCTTAGCCTGGCTTAAATCGTGTCAGCCTCAGCTGTCGGTTTCGCTTTATACATAGTTGAACGCGTACTGAGCCAGAGTTTTAACTATCAAAACTTTTGTTCGTCAATCTCTCTTTTGCATTACGTTCAAAGTTTGTTCGTTCAGCACAAAAAATAAAAGACTCAAGAATGTGTGAAAATTTAGTTAAAAACTCTTTGAATATGCTCGACATGTGTTGAATATGTTTTTGCTCTTAGCTTAAGTGTGGTCGGAAGAAAAGAAAAGTTCGCTTTTATTGGATTACCATAAGTCCAAATTGGCTTTCACTCTATCTTGAAAGTTGAAAGTTTTTTTTTATTAAAAAAAATAAAACAAAAAAAATCTTTATTGAACTACCTATGTTAGATTCTTCAGTCTCTATAACAAATTTTCAGTAAACAACAAGCATGTTTTACTGCAAGTCTGAGAGCTAAATAAACATGTGAATTATAGATTTAATTTTTCTTTTAATACTAAATTTTATTTTTAACATTTATTTTCCAATATTCAAGTTATTAAATGATAGTCGGGCTTTAATATTATGTACAATTTTTCTTACTTGCTTTCTTTTGATATTAGTATTTGAGACACTCTGAATCCGTTGAAAATGGCAGGTGACTTATCATTGCATCGATCTAGCCCTCCATCTGTCAGTTATCCGTATGAACGCAGCAATTTCGCTAACTACAAAGGATAAAGACTTGAAATTTGCAATTTATATTCTTGTTTACTATACGCAGTAACAGATAATTACAATTTTTTCGCAATAAATTAGTCGGTTTCCTTACTTTTGATAAAAATGGCTTTTCAAGCATATGTGGAAGACGATAAAAGGTGCTAACTTTAAATGTTCTCTGTAGATGATTACACACATTAGGATCTTTAGATTTTTGATATCTTCCCCCATATCTTCTAAAATTACCTTTGGCAAACACACACATTTGGATGTGACTGCTACGTTCTTACGAATTTCATTAGGAAAGCACATCTAGAACAAAAGTCAGTTATTTAATTCATTATTCAATTAGTTATTCAATTCATTTTCCATACTAAAGCAGCCTAAGCGGAGTCGCATGTGTTTTGTATGTGTTTGTGAATGTATATGAGTATGTCTGTGTATGTATGCATAGAACAAGTTTGCAATGATTTTTCAGTCATCGCAGTTTCACGCAGGATTCAGAATAATCATAGTTTATTATATTATTATTTTCATATTTTGTTTTTTTTTAAAATCATTTAATATATTTATCAATTGAATAAATTGTCTTTAGTAATGTTTTAAAATGTATTTATATATATAGATATCTATTTATAACTATTTTTTTCCAAACTATGCAAAGCATTATATTGTAATATTGGTTGCTTAAATTTCATAAATATAATTTAATATAATTTAACTATTGTACTACATTTACAATGACAGTTTGAAGAAATGATGTGTTTAAAAATGTTTTATTTATTGAGATAGTAAAAAGAACATTAAAGTAAAGTAAAGTAAAGTAAAGTAGTATGTTACTATTTGCAAATGCAATTACTTTTTCTGTTTTAATTAAACTCTTAAGGGTCAGTGTCTGAATTTAATGTAATAGAATTTGCAAGTCGAAAGCGATAAATTAAAATGGGTTTTCAAGTGTACTATAGGCTTTGTTAATGTATACATGTATATCCTCTTATATATATATATGTATATATATATATATATATATATATATATATATATACATATATACATATATATATATATATATATATATATATATATATATATATATATATATTTATTTATTTCCATTGAATGGATTTCAATTCATTCATTACGAGACAACTCTAAATAAATTGGTTTTTTATCTTAATTGAATATAAAACGGTCTTCTGTCAAAATATTTACTAAAAGACGAGTACAAGAATAAACAGAAAAAGACATTTTATTGAAGTTTCCAGCAAATATCACTTTTTTATTAGATATTCAGTTGATATTAATTATTAGAAACAAATCTTTTAATTTCAATCAAAGCTGAATGTAAATAGCTTCGTATCGAACATATTATAAGCCACTTGCTTATATGTTTATAATATGTGTGCAAAGGATTTGTAAATAAATAATAAATTTTTGTTAAAATTCTAAAATTTAATATTTATGAAGAGATGAGTTTAGTATGATATAATCAGAGCTGTTAAAAATTCCATTTGAATGGAAATTCAAAATGGGTTTTCAGAACAAAAACCCATTTTGAATTTCCATTCAAATGGAATTCTTAACAGTTCTGGATATAATATAATACTAATGAATTCTATTTGTAAATTTCTTTTAAATTATATTCATACAATCTTAGCTACTTATTGGAGTTCAGTTCAAGGACAATTTCTTAACAATTTTCTTAAATGTTGTTTTAAGTTTAAACTAGATGTTATCCGTTTAAAGCAGGACAGCATCTGGTCCCTGAATTCAATTAGTGAATGTAGAATATTTAGACTTCAGATGTCGTCTTCCCCTTTGCATTATTTCCCCAACTTGAATGTCAAAACCCATTTGTTGCGCGAAATGAAATAAATGGAATTCTTTGCATCTTTGTGCGTCTAGATAAACGCGCACAAAAACCTCAGATAAGTTTGTTCTGAAGCCAAAAGCGGAAGGCAGCAGGCAGTAGGCCAAAGGCGATGCAAATAAACACTCGCATTGTTGTAATTAAACGGAGTGAAAGCTGCCAAATTGAAATTGTTGAAGCCGACTGCCACGCCCACATTGACAGTTCAATCGAGACCGAAATCGAATTCGCGGCAAATGAGATGGCCGGAATTAGCATAAGCCAATCAAGTCAGTCAAACAGTTGCCGGTTTGTCACTTGCTCCCACCAACATTTCGTCAATCGAATTGTCAATCAGCGCCACATCACGAGCCACATGACCGTGCTTAAAGTCAAAAGCATTTGTGGCTAATTAGCGTATACGCAATCACTTCCGTACGCAGGTGGCGCCCTTCCCCCTTCATTTACCTTTTTTCCCTTTTCGCCTTCAAATTTGTTTAATTAATGTTTTTCCTCTACTCTTTCATTGCTCGGTTTTCTTGTTGTGTTGTGTTGTTTCACCTTTTTGTTTTATTTGTTTTATAATTGTCGTGTACGCCGCGGACTAACTGAAAATTATCACGCATACGTCACGTTGAAAAATTCGCTCAATTTGATGACAAAAGTTGTGTTTACATAATTATGCCAATGTGAGGAGGATATCTAATTAATGTTAGCACTGTTCTCACACAGGTATTTACATACTCACTAAGCAAGCATGTGTGTGTTAAGTGAGTATGTAAATACCTGTGTGAGAACAGTCCTAACTGATAAGAGTGTATTTCAAGGCTAGCAAATCTCTTCACTGTTATGTACGCATATCATGCAGCTCTTAGGCAGGATGATTGATATCGAGAAACGTATAATGCACAAAGAAATATGCATGTGTAGTCTAGCAAGGCTTTCTTAGTCTAATCTTAATGAAACTTGGCAGACTTGAGCCGGCTGTTCACTGTAGTTTATCTATGTGATAGAAGTCGTATTCCTAAGTGAGTATGTATGGACATATAATTGAATAGTTCAAGGCGATTTCTTGGAGAGCTTTGCATATTAACGACAATAATAAAAGAGACCCACTATTTGACTTTAAAAACAATTTATGAGTTTAAAAGTACAAACTTTGCTTTTTATACTCATTCAAGAGTCGCCGTCTGTCCGTATAAATGCAAACCATTTTGCCGCTATTGAAGCTAGAGACTTGAAATTTGGAGCATATCTTCGTATACACAGATTGGCAAATGCATTTTCCGGTATGTAAGAAGCCCTGTTAGTTGAAGAGCTAGAGAGTTGAAATTTGAAACGTAATACTCGCGTAGACAACCCAAGATCAAAATGATATGGCGGATATATCTACGATTATTTGGGGCGTGGAAAATCGGGAAAAACTGTATCTTCTGAAATCGGATCTGAGTCAATAGTGTTTTATACAAATTCTTATAAATCTTGACCACTATTGATGCTAGAGACTTAAAATTTTGAATACATACTCAGATTGAATAATTGAGTTACTGGAGCTCTTCTCTGTGGATGACCCAAAAATAATTGTTACGCTCCTTTGGGGCGTGGCATACCAAAGCATACATACATTGATACAAAAAAATAATAATAATAATAAATAATAACATATCAAATATATTGAAAATACTTAATACAATATATAAAATAAACTTTGCCTTGACATGGCGTTTAGTAAAACATTTTCTTTATATGTATAATGAAGTTCAAGCTGGTATATCATTTAAGTTTCGACAGCAAATCAAGACTTAATCGACCAAGTTGGCATAATTGTGCCTGACTTTTGTTGTGAATAACAATTCTGACGTTTGTCAATGTGAGCATTAAGGCACCAATTGTTTATGTTTCTGTTTTGTTCTTAGGTTATGGAGCCGCTTAAATTGTTTTGTTTGTATTATTGATTCATTATTAAGATTCTGCATTTAATTTTTTAAGTGGTGGAGTGCCATGACATTCTAAACAATTCTATGTCACCTGAATGGCTGAGTGAGGTGACGTGCCATTATTATGCAAGTGTTTGTGTGGATAGTGTAATAAATATCTCTAAAAATACACATATCTCTCACTTTAAGTTTATTATTCAAACTGTTGTTGCTTTATATATTACGTACAATTTTAATTTAAGTTTTTACAAATGTTATAAAAAAGAAGTGAATATATATTTGCTTAAGAAATCTTTTAATATCGAATACTGAAATAATCAATCAGTACTATTACGAGCAGCGGTAAAAAGGTTTATTGAGAAATTTGTATTGATGAAATCGTTTACACTCATGAACAGGTAAAATATTGATTATTATTTTATACCAGACGCTAAATATTTATTTTAGTTAAGGGTATTTCATCTAACCTGTTCCCTCCCCTTCCTCCCTCTACATGCTGTCCGTTTCATCTTTTACACATGATTACCCTAGACAAATACGTATAATGGAGGATTCGCTGATTGTTTGGCGTTTCGCTGCGGAAAACTTTTTGCGGGTAATAAAATTGTCGCAACGCACGTGGCGTATACGTAAAGTCATAATATGCCCATAGGGTCATATTTATATTGTGTGTTTGCGCTTGACAATCATTTGATTATTTTCGTGTGCGGCATTAAAACACACAATCACACACACTCGCCTAGATCTTTATTTGAATTTCGCTAAACATATATTTTGGGTTGGTAAATGTGATTAACATTAAATTCAAACGTATTTTCAACCCTTTAAGCTCTTGACTTTAACTGGAAAATACTAGTATTTTAGTTGTATTTTCTCTTGTGTCATGTTAATGGATGGGTCGAGGATTGCTTCTGCTGTTGAAGTCAAGTTTTGTCAAGTAAATAAACTGTGTAGTTTTAGTTATTATTTTAGTTTGCTGACAAAATTCCTTTTTGTACAAACAACAAATTAAAGTTTCACCTCTTCAGCTGGTGCTCTGCAAAATTTGTGCTTCGCAAAATAATGTGATGATTGCTGACATTTTGTCAGTAACTTTTTGAATGTTAATGACTTTTTTTGTGTGTTTTGTGTGTTGTTTGCTAATTTTCTATGCTGACAGCTTAAACTTTGGCACATGAAATGCTATTTAATATTTGATCTGCAGATAATATTAGTAGTAAAGCTTTAGAGACATGTGTAATGGGGTATACTCGTATAATATTATGTTAAAATACATTTCACTCTCATTTCCTTGATACAAAAACTCATTTATAAATTCTTTCATCCTAGCAACTGCCATACGAATACCCACACACTGGGATTTGAGTCCCGCAATAATTGTTTGTTTAGTAGCTTTCTCCACTTATCTGGCTTAAATACCTAATATAAATGCCAAATGGCATGAGTGAAACACCTCTGGGCTTAGCCTTGCTTGGAAATGCTTTCTCAAGCTACACACACATACGCACTTACATCACCCACACCCAAACCCACACTTTGAAAGCCGCTCGTAAGTCTCAACTTTAATTATTTACTTAAAAAGTTTTCATATGTCGACTCACTCTTGCGTAGGCTGGCCATTTGAAAGCAATATATCCAAGTCAGAAAATTTCCATGTAACTTCTGTGACAGCCAGCAACTAGGGAACGGAGCACCAGTCATCAATTGAATTAGGTATATAAGCTAATAGCTGGCACGCCCGTTCAACTTTTGCTCATATAATTTTCGTGCTGGCATTTTTATTGCCCCCAAATATCCGGAATTGTGTCTGGTCTGTTCGCATTTTAATTGATAACAAATGTGTTTGTCAAGGTGTCGTCTCTTTCTTTAATCTAGAGCTGCCATCGTTCATGTTTACAAGTCTTTATAAGGTGCTTTCATCGTACATCTCTGACCGTATTTTAGCGAAACACACGTCTATTTATATGTATGTATGTATGTATGTATGTATGTATGTATGTATGTATGCATGCAGTATGTATGTGTACCTGACGTGTAACAATAAATTTCGTTTCATTTGCGATACTACCGATGTTTGTCAATAGGTTGGGAAAATTGATATTTATGTGCTCAACGACTTGGCCCCAAATTGTTTTTCCCTCCAGTTTTTATACCCTGCAGATTGAAATGGCTGGGTAGTTGATTAAAGTGTGGAATTGCTGATATATTAGTATCTTTATTGGAGTCCGTGTCATGAGTGGTTTGAGAGTGGTTTTTCTTTCAGAGCGTATAGGTATAGCGTCGAAGTTTTTCGACTTTCACAAAAGTCAACAACAAATCCATCAGCAGTACATTAACGGACAATCTCAGTTAAGTACTCTCGATTCTCATCGAATGGCTATATTTTTGGAAAACAACCGCGCTAACCCATCAGCTTTTGACAATGGTAAATAGTATTTGGTAGTATTTGACATATGACATTAAATATATATAGAACGTATAATGAAATCAATAAATATCGAAATTTTGATTTCAATATATATATATATATATATGTATATATATATATATATACATACATATATATATGTATATAGGTTATTCCAATTAATATTTTGCTTTTCTTCTAACTATAATTATATATTAGAGTTTTATTTATAGGATATCATAAAATACTATCCATAATAATTCGCCCTCTCGATAAACGATTGCTTTAAGTGATTTTATAATGAAACCCGATATTATTATTATGGTATCGTGTCGTGTCAGTCGTTATCGAGACTATCAAATATTTGAGTTTAGTCACTAACCATACAACACATAGATAGGTCATCTAGAACAACGGTTTTCACCACCAAAAAAGTATGGATGGCGTCCCACACATATTCGTATTCGCTCATTTCTCTCATTTTGAGGTTCGAGCAGTGAAAATCTGAGAGGCAAAATCAGTTCACTGCGAGCGCTCGACCGAGATGGTTGAATTCTAATATGAAGCACTAGTATATGCCATTTTTTCCTTACTCTCTCTCTCTCTCTGCTCTCTCTGCTCTCTCAAATATATATATATATATATGTATGTACGCACAAGCAGCAGATCACAAAAATTGAAATTTGTTCGCCGAGAGGTTTCATTCCTTCCCTTCCGAGCAAAGGGTATACCAAATTGCTGAAAACGGTTTGCCATGCTCATGCAAAATGTTAAGATTTTCGTCATTATTTGTGTGAAGGGTATGAAAGCGTTGGTGCGCTTAGCGAATATGTTTTTGCGCGAGCATGCACACATACATACTTACAGTCCCTTGTTCACATGTACGAGCATTTGTGTGTGTTTGTGTGTGAAACTCTACTCTTGCTGCCTGTGGAAATTGTAAACACCCCACATTTTGATCATATGGCTAGCGCACACACATTTGCATACATGTATGAATGTGTGCGTGGGTCGTGAATATTGGCGTGTGCCTACCTAGACTTAGAATTGTGTGAACCATTTTGGGTTTTGTTCGGTCTTGGTGAGTTCCAAATGCGCTGCACACATGCATATGTATATATGTACATACATTCTTTTAGAGTTACACCTGCACATGTATATAAATGTGTCAACAGATATCGATCAAATACTATAATTACTTTAATAAAATAGGTACACAAGCATTTTCACATCGAAAAAATCATAGTAATGCACTAACTAATAAGTTCATTTAATTCTATTGAATATTTCGTTATACAAGATTTAATTAGATCAAGAAATTCATATGTACTCACAGGTGCCAGAATGCATCAAGCTATACTTCATATTGCCAAAATGACTTGCAAAACATAAATGCTCATTTGACAGTCACTCTACAATACAAAGCAAACAAAATCTACCAACTACTGAATCCGCGACACACTCGACAAATTCGATCATCGCAGCCCTTACACACACATATACAAATGTATGTGTGCAGTCCACAAGATCAAACAAAACCCAAAACTCTAAGTCTAGGTAGGCACACGCCAATATTCACGACCCACGCACACATGCAAATGTGTGTGCGCTAGCCATATGATCAAAATGTGGGGTGTTTACAATTTCCACAGGCAGCAAGAGTAGAGTTTCACACACAAACACACACAAATGCTCGTACATGTGAACAAGGGACTGTAAGTATGTATGTGTGCATGCTCGCGCAAAAACATATTCGCTAAGCGCACCAACGCTTTCATACCCTTCACACAAATAATGACGAAAATCTTAACATTTTGCATGAGCATGGCAAACCGTTTTCAGCAATTTGGTATACCCTTTGCTCGGAAGGGAAGGAATGAAACCTCTCGGCGAACAAATTTCAATTTTTGTGATCTGCTGCTTGTGCGTACATACATATATATATATATATATTTGAGAGAGCAGAGAGAGCAGAGAGAGAGAGAGAGTAAGGAAAAAATGGCATATACTAGTGCTTCATATTAGAATTCAACCATCTCGGTCGAGCGCTCGCAGTGAACTGATTTTGCCTCTCAGATTTTCACTGCTCGAACCTCAAAATGAGAGAAATGAGCGAATACGAATATGTGTGGGACGCCATCCATACTTTTTTGGTGGTGAAAACCGTTGTTCTAGATGACCTATCTATGTGTTGTATGGTTAGTGGTTTAGTGCACCAGCGAAAAGTTCTTACAACATTATTAATCGTTATCGATATTGTAATCTATCGACGATCACAATTGACCTCTTACAGAGTATCCACAGGTTGGCACCATTGAATCACCTTGAATCATACGATGGTGTTTGATTACTGATAACGCTTAGCGCTTCCTAACGCTAGGGTATCTAGGGTATCTTTTAGTCGCTCACTCCCCATGTGCTCGGAGTTGCGATATATTTTTGGATGTTAGGGCCGTTGAGTTAAAGGTTGAATTGATTTATGTGTTACGAGACCTTCTATTGCCGACACGCTCAATCTTCTGCGCCCTTTTGTGGCAGTTCTTTTCTTTGGCCTGGCTTTGAGACTTTTGCTGTGAAATACCACTAAAAGTCACATGGCTTAAGCACTTATTATGATCTTTAAAGTTGTGCTTAATGATTGGCATGTCATAATATCTTATTGTCTCTTGCTGAATTTCCGCATAGCTTCTGTTTCCGCTTACAGTTTGCATTCAATTTTCATTTGGCAATTTAATATTCGCTTTATCCAATTCATTTTTTACAGTTTCCTTTGCTCGTCGTTCCTTTGTGCGCCGCAATTTCATATTCATGTGATGAATGCGGTAATATCTGCACTGGGCGTGTTTACATCTTAAAGCATTTGCCATCATTAAAATCGCATTTAATCGCAAGTTTTCATATTACGCAATGTTTTAACGGCCCTTTAAAGCACTCAAATTAATTTGTCATATTAAACTGATTAATGTTAACGCCAGTTATTAATGAGTCTCCGTGAAAGGCACACGTTAAGGCTCAGGCTGAAGCTCAGGGCTTGGGCTTGGGCTTGGGCTTTGACTTAATTGCTCAATTATGCATTCAGCTCTTAAAGGACTCTCGCATTCCTTTATCAATGGTCTGAGCAAACGGGCTGGCTATTCAACAGATTGCAAGATTAGTGTAAATATAGCTAAAGCATATGAGATTGTATTATGGTAATAAACAACAACAATACACAATTAATCAGAACTTTTTGAATTCTCAGTTCAAAAAAGCATTTTTAGGCTAAGTCTTATGATGTTTTGCTTTTAAAGATATTGATTTTTAAATGGAATTTATATTTTTTAAAAGATTTGAAATCTATCAACTACTGTATTTTATTGTTAATATTTTTACTTCAGTTTCTTACACAAATTTCACATTATTAAAAATTATTAACAATTATTCAAATAATCGATTTATATATTATATGCTCTTAGCCTCAAGAGTCCAATACATAGATATATATCAAATTATATTTACTTAGTACACATAATTAATATATGTATAAGTCAACTCCATTTACTGCAAATCAAATTGGGTTTTGTTTTATTTGCGTGAGAATAAAGGAATCTTTTATATGTGGCCAGTGCCAGGTCAAGCCACGACTCTGCACAAAACAAATAGATGGACTGAGGAGAGTGTATTATGACTGTGGTATTTTAATTGAATTGTGTTTGAAAATGTATTGAAATGCAACTTAGGTTGACTAAAATCTTTGTTTCTGCTCACAGCTGTCCCCTTGTCATATGTAAATGTAAAAACGTATATACTCTTCCTTATCTGCCTGTTTCGCTTGAACAATCAACGAAAATTCAATTACGGTTTCCATTTGCATAGAGCGTAAATTTGTGAGTCAGTGAGTCAGCGTTTTAATATAGATATGCCATAAATAGGAAATTAAATAAATGCAAAAAAAAAAACAGAATAAACGTGTGCTGAAGGAACATTACAGCTGGCCGAAGGACAGCGCCAGCCAAGTCAGAAATCGAAGCCATCTGACTGGGCATGAATGAATGTGCATATATGAGAGACTCAGCATATTGACAGCCTGTCAACTGACGACAGGCGACATGGCAAATGGAGCTGCCAAGTAGCTGAGTAGCTGAGTAGCTGAGTAGCTGAGTAGCTGAGTAGCCGAGTAGCCGAGTAGCCGAGTAGCAGAGTTGCCGAGTTATGGTAACTCAATCTGCTGATGTGAATAACGTGCCTACGACGTGCGTAATCTAAGCTCCTGCTTTTACAGCAGGTGACAGCAGTTCAAAGAGAATACGCCGTTAGATAAGCTGAGGCATGAGTAACTTTCGTTAATGTCCTGACAACAATTTGTTTTCCGAAGGATATGAGCTTTGCCATTTTTCCATATACGAGTATTTGTTTAGCTTTGTGATAAATGGTTTGTCTGTTTGTTGGTCATTTTCATCAATTGGTTCGCTTAATGCCAATTGTGAAGTTTGCAGGACTTATTCAAGAGCTAATTTTTGATAGTGTGTCGAGGTTAGAGTTTGCCACAACATTAATCTTGCACGAATGCTATCCATCAATTACAGCAACTAACTCTTCGCACATTCTCCTCAAGCCCTTCGTCTGAGTAACATCAGCTTTAACATTTACAACATCATCGGGTATGCATTGACGTCAAGACCTTCGGGTTGATTGTGTTCTCTTATAAATAGTTGAGCATCGGGTTCTGGCACCTGCATTAACAAAGCAACTTTTTACACTGTCCAACACACTTTTCTTTACATATCCTCTTCCCAATCTCTCCCAATCTCTCCCTCTCTCTGTCTCTCTCTCACTCTTTCTGCTTGTACTTTCTTGATTTTGTATACACTGGGTGGCTTGTGTAGCCACTTTGCACCGCCCAACGGGTTGATGATTAACTTGGCTCATTTATCATAAAATCATTGCCCCAGAACGAGCAGGGGGCGTGGCATGCGCCGCCCACTCGCTGACCACAAATTCTATAAATATTGCATGGAAATTGCAAAAACGATAAAGAACGAGTCCGAAATAAAGAAGTGCGCGCAAAAAGATGTTTTTGTATCTTCTTGTTTTTATTGTTCAGCTCCATAATTTGTTTGTGTGTTTCTTTTTGAGAGTGTACCCTCTGAATTAAGTTAGTCAGCTACATTTATCTTTCAGCTTACAAATAAAGACCAAACAAGCTCTAAATTTGCATAGGCTATCTGCTTGAATATTTCTTTTATTCGCAGATCTAACTCAACATTATTTATGGATTACACTTGAGTTTAACTGTTGGTTGGTGCAATCAAACGTGTTTGACTATCAAACAGTGTGAGAGATAGAAAGATGAAGAGAAAGATGAAGAAATAGAAAGAAATAATAAAAAGAAAATGAGAGAGGATAGAAGATGCAGAGAGAGAAAGAGAGAGAGAGAGAGAGAGAGAGAGAGAGAGAGAGAGACAGAGATAGAAGGAGTATATCTTTTGTGCCTTAAGTTAATTTGGTTCTGTGCTGACTTATGATAATTTTAAATCGAAAACTCGACTTATCTGAAAATCCTTAAAACTGATTTACTGATAAATATAAATTATATAGTTTATTATGGTATTTTCTTTTTAAAATCGAGCATAGGAGTTGTTCAATATTTATCATAAAACCCATTCTTCTAGACAGCAGTACGAAGTTAGTAATGTAACTAGCTTTTGACTAGTTCACCTAGTTTTGCCTTTCTCTAGCCGCTTCTACGTAATCCTTACAAATTGTCACATCTTGATTTGCTATCTCCTTCTTCCTCCGCAAGTTTCTCAATAAACTAATCGTATATTGACTTGGAGCGCAAGCTGCATAGGGAAATTCACTTTAAATTGCCGTCGTCTCATTGAATTAGTGGTCCCATATCATGCGCAGCTTCATTCAGATTATCTTATCACGTTTATTCAGCTCGCTTTTGTTCATAGCCAGCACGTGGTGCGTAATTTACTTAGAGCTGCAGAAAATTGTTTGTCTTATGGCGGAGCCTGCTGTGCCTCTGCGCCTTGTGTGTTTGTGTGTGTCCAAATTGAATTTGGTCTGAATTATGTTGACAATAAATTTCGAACTGCCTTTCGGCACGCCCCTTCCCAGGCCTACACCATCGAGGCATGATTTTGCCAATTAGCCAGCATGGAGTCAAAAATGGCAAATAGGCTGGACCCGAGCAGCAGCAGCAGCAGCTTAAGTCCCTTATCAATTTTGACTAACGCACAGTCAGGCGGGCGGCTGAGGGCGTGGCGCCATAAACAATGCAATAGCAATTCCAAACCAGATTTAGCATCAGGTACTTGTTTGTTTTCTTCGTTTTTTTGCCTGTCTGTAAACGCGACGGCACTGAGCAATTTATCCGGAAATTTCAGATTGAATTTGGCTGCATTTCTCAAATACTGACAGATTTCCGCCTGATAGAACCTAGGCTGGAGTCGGAGGCAGAGCAGAATTACTCTTGTAAAGCAAACTGTAATTCATGACTCCTACGGGAACAATGTGTCACAGCTAACCAATCTGTAATAAATGTGGGGTTAATGTAAAAGAGCATCTATAAAGCATGTAAGTGGAGTGTAACATATTTTAGATTAACATGAGACTAACATTAGGATAGGCGGTGTGAGAGAGCTTAGGCTGGGATGTGTGGCACTTATTATTGATTGAAATTTCCATTTAATATTCTTATGTCGCAAAAAAGGAAAGGCTAATACATTTACAATGCATACATTACCTTAGATATTTTATTAGGCTAGCTACTTCCTCTAAATACAAATCAAACCATTTCTGAGCAGCTGACTTTGTTTAAGGTTCGGTTTATAAGTAGGAGTAGGGGCGCATCGGTTCAATTTGAAAGCTCATGAGGTATGAGCATATTCATTCTATTCGCAGTGCTTTAATCTTAGATCGTGAAAAGAGGGGTTAGTCATCAAATCAGATATCTCGACATTTGACGCGCTTAATTCAAAAGTCAATTTTAATATTTTCCACTTCAGTTGAAAATTTCACATTATTTGTTTTCGTGTTGTTGGCTTTGTCTTTGTTTTCCGCTTGGTTGCATTGTTCACCATATTACGCTGATACCCTAAGCATACTCTTTCGGTGGGCATGGCACGTAGCGTGCACCGTTGAAACATTTTTATTCAACTTTTTGTTTCTTTTCTTGTTGATAATGATTTATGCTGTTTCTGTGGAAGTTTTAAAGCCGCTTTTCAGTTGGTTAACAGCCGATTGGCAAATGAAGATAATGTGCAAAAGTGTGTTGAAATGTCGCTGAAAAGCTGTCAGGTCATACAGAGTAGACGAGCACCCTATGCTGCAGTTCATTCAATCGAAATTGAAACGAACTCATGCTGTCGAGCCGCCTGCTTGGTGCGTGAGTTGATTGTGCTGTAAACAATTTTGGTGTTATAAACAATTCGTTGCGTGGTCTGAGGTTGAGGCCGAGGCTGCCAATAAAAGAGAAATATTTACAGAAAATTGCGTAAAGCAAAGGCTACACAGCCACATGAAATCAATTAAAATATTTGCAAGCAACAACTTGAGCGCTAAAAGTAATTGGATGTGACTATAAAAATAGAGCATACGACGCGTAAACCAATTGGTCAGAACTAACCAAAAGAGATACGCTGGAGCCTGCTCGACTCGAGCATTTGCTGTAAATGAATCAAAAAGCTTAACACATATGAGTTCGCTTCTGCATTCATGGAAGTTATTTTTTTGCCATCGTTACCTTCTTGCTGGACTTAAGTGTAACTGTAAAGAAGACTCAGAAACAGTTTCTTCTAGTTTTGAACGTAAGATAGATTCTTTACAGTCTGAGGAGGTCTTGTGATGTCGCTTTTCTATCCCTTTTTTACATCCTTCTCGAACTGGGCGTCTACTGTAATTAGAACGAATACCTAGAAATTTTTAAACTCTTAACTCTTAACTTTTACATTGTGGCGAGATGAGAATTTAATCTTTAATCTCTAGGAGATAATCTACAATTTTTGTTAGATAAGATGTCGCTCATCTATCTCTGTGTTAAGAGCGCGATTACATCAAATTTTCTCTAACTAAATCGAAGAACTAACAAACATTTCCGTCTCCTTCTGATTGGAAAAGTGGCAATTCAAAGACTTATTATTCCATGTGATTCGAGCATTCCATCGATAATCTTTTAAGAATGAAGGAAGGTTCAACAGTAACAACCTTACGCAATAATCAATCTACTTCTATTTGTTTCTAATCATTTCCACATTTCAATATATTTTTTAAAGCTACTTACCAATTGATTAAAAGTCTTCTTTCTATCTCTCTCCTATCTCTTTATTTATCTTCTATATTATTGCCAATTAGAGGGTATTCCGTAAACGATCAAAATAATTGAATTGTAGTACATACACTAAGTGGTGCTTGTTTATCTAGAGAGCATTGGGAAAGCAAACAAATGCCAATTGAAAATGTGCCGCTGTACATCAATCGGTCAATGGCATGCATCAAAAGCGAAATGAAAGTGGGGAAAAATTAATTAAATGTACGTGCAGCGGCCATGTGGCCAAGTATTTGAATGAATTCTCACAGATTTTCATTACGTTTATATTACACCCTATGGGGCATACCCTATGCCAACAGCCCCATGCAGTAGCAGTAGTCTTTGCGCTGTAATGGAAACCACTCGGGGCATTTCAAATATTTGCCAAATAATTAATCACGCCATGTCGTGGCCGGAACGTAGGCGCCTACGTCAGCGACAGCTCCACGCCTCCTCCCTTATTTCTGTGAATGTGAAATGCTAATGCCTGTGCCTCTGCCTGTGTCTGTTGGCCACTGATAAAATGAGCTGAGAGCCTCGCAATTTCGGGAGAACGAAGGAGGAGGGGCCATTTGGCAAAAGTGCTTTACAGATTATGATAAATTTTTAAATAAAAGCTGACAGCTGAAATTGTCTACACATGAATCGTCTGACTGTCTCGCTATCTCTTTTAGACACTTCCCATATCTTTCTCCCCCCCTATTTCTTTAGCAATTCGATTGTTGTATGTTGAGCGCGTAAGCTTTGTTTTTGACAGAAATTACATGAGACCAGCAGCTGCCATAGTAGCAGTAGCAGTACTCTACTACTGCAGTAGCAGTAGTAGAGTAGCATTCAACAAGTAAGAGTGCTCTAGTCGAGACTGCGCGACTTGGAGATCCCCTGAACCCCATCCAAATATTATGTGCTTCTTTTACACATACATATATATACATACATACACATGCACACACACATACACACGCACGCGCTCTGCTAACTGCGCAGATAACGCAGCGACTGCGCTTGGGCTGCAATATGCCTATTTTATGGGAACTTCATTGTTTAATAAGTTTTTTATACCCTGAACCCATTGAAAATGGGATTTCAGGGTATAATGGTTTTGTGAAAATGTATGTAACAGGCAGAGGAGACCCCATCAAGTATATATATTCTTGATCAGCTCGATGAGCTGAGTCGATATAGCCATGTCCGTCTATCCGTCTTTCCGTCTGTCCGTCCGTGTGAACTCAGCGCTCTCCTAAACCACAAAAGCTAGAGATCTGAAATTTGAAAGTATACATACTCGTGTATACCTTACGCAGTACGATTTTATCATTTTTTGTAACTCATCATATTTCCTTATTATCGATGAAAATCGATCGATCACTTAACTTAGTTTTTTAAACGTAACTTGAATACCATTAGAGCTAGAGAATTAAGATTTACTGTATTTATCCGTATAATGAAAACAGACATTTGGTGATTTCTGGATTTTGCAGACCACGCCTTTCTCCCAAAAGTTGAAAAAAAACTTCTTTCTAATACTAGAGATTTGTGATTTGTCAAATGCATACATATAAATGTAATTATTACGCTGTAAAAGTTTGATTACGGAAGTAAATCTAGAAGAAAACTTATTCAACAAATACAGTCACTGCGTAAACTGCGTTCGTGTATGTGTTCATTGTAATGTATATATATATAAGCGAAGCGTAAAGTGAATGGAAAATCGGATCTTCGTAGGGTTCAAGGTATCTCCGAGTAGTCTCGACTAGAGCACTCTTACACTCTTACTTGTTACATATAAAATTTGAATTACACTAGAAAGACGATTCTACAATCACAAATTAACCAATGAATGAAAAGAAAAAAAATGTTGTTTGCATATGAAAATATAAATTTGAGCTTGAACTTAAAATTTAAAAGTCGACCCTAATAATTTATGAACACGCGTTATGTTCCTCGCCGAAGCAGTCACAGGTGCAATCACCCACACAGCTACACACGGGTACATAGATGAATTCGCTGTCCTTCCAGAAATCTACCAGCACTTGGCACGAATTTTCCTTGTACTTCTCTTTGACCTTCTCCATTTCGGTTTTCTTGGAGCAGTCACAGAAGTAATCGGCCTCAAGAACTTTGCTTAGTTTGCCGCAACAAACGTCTCGAACCAGTTTGTCAACGCGATTCGCCTTGGAGCCAAGACACTTCCTGGGAACCGCCTTCATTCGTATCTTGTGCGTGCGTTTCATGTCCACGTCCAGAACGACGGTGGACTTTATCTGTGGATCGAAGATGCGTTTAACTCGCTTACCGTCTACATAGATCTCGTAGTGGGCCACATAGGAGTCATCGTGCTGATACCACTGAATAGACATACAGTTGCTACTTATCGGTGCCACATGTACAATGGTAATGGGAAAGCTCCTTGTCGCTGGCGGTGGGTACTGCCTGGTGCCATTCAGCATGTTGTCCATTCTTTCGTGGGTCGCTGTGATCGCATTGATGTCCATGAAAAAGTCCTTCATTTGCATCTTCATCTGGAGTCGCCTCTTGCCTTCAGGCGACCTAAGGAAAGAAGCCTGCCGGAGTGCTCGCCTTACAGCAATGCAATGGCAGCAACAGCAATCTTTTTTGTAACGCTCACAGCCATCAGGAAAGAGATCCGTCATGGACAATTTCACTATAACATTGTCTTCAGATTCAGCTGGCTCTTTCGCCACAGGGGCGGACTTGGACGGGCTACGCTTGACAGTGGCTGGAAGGTTCTTCAAAGATGACGCTCGCTGAACTGAAGCTCTGGACGAGGAACTGGCTCTGGTCACCGAGGATCCGGGAGGATCTCCTGGCAAAACTATGCTCACTCGCCTCGACATATTGCAAATGCAGTTTGTGTAGAAATTACCAAAAAAAAACTTGAAATATTTTAAGATTGTTGTATCAAAGACAAATAACTCAAAATAACGTGAGTGAAATATTTAATATAAAGTATAATTTAATAATTGAGTATGCGTGCTCCATTTGGGGAACAGTTCTTCCACCTCATAAGAATAATTCAACAAACAGAACAACGCATTATTACAAAATCGTTGGATTTTGTCTAGCCTAGAATCAGGACATTATGCGAGACTTACAACTTAAATACATAATAAACACTATACAATACACATCCATCAAACAAAACATTAGGCACGCATGTGCCTACCCCACTCCATTTCTCCACATCTTTCATTTAAGCCGTCACATCCTCCTAAATTCAGATTCAAAAGATATATCATATTATGGGAGCTTTATTGTTGAATAAGTTTTTTTGTGGATCGTCTTTCTTGATCAAACTTTCAGAGCGTGATTACGTCATTCATATGTGTTAATTTGCTAAAACAAATACGAACACGAAGAAGGGAAGACGGACGGACGGACGGACGGACGGACGAGCAGACGGACATGACTATATCGACTCTGTTCGTCGTCCTGATCAAGAATATATGTACTTTATTGGGTCTGCCACGCCTCCTTCTGCCTGTTACATACATTTTAACAATACTGATTTCCCATTTTCAATGGGCTCAGGGTATAATAAGCTATCGATTTTCCAAGCTTTTCTTAGATATTTCTGATTTTCCATAGTCATAGTCATAGTCATATATTATATATTTTTACACACGAGTATATATTCTAAATTTCTGGCTTCTGGTACCTTAAATAATAGTACATATTTCTAGACGATGTATCAAGAGTTTACCAGCGAATATATATTCAAAATTTCATGTATCTAGACGGGCAGGGCACGAACATTTTGTATCGCCTCTGCCATGCCCGCCATCTCAATGTAAGAGATTGTCCCGTCCAAAAGAGAGGGAGTACGGAAAATGCGTGCGCTTGGCGCTGCTTTCCACGTGCTTTTGCCAACTGACCAAACGATTTCTTTAATAACTTCTGTGTTGTCTTCAGCACAAGATCTACATATTCTCTCTCTCTTTCACATATTGTCTACATTTGCAACTAAACTTTAATTTCAAGAATTTCGCCCAATTCGAACAGTTCAAAAATTTTGATACAGTTTTTCATCGATTTGATTAAAAATGTATCGATTGTTTGCAAAAAACTTGATCTACGCGCTCATATATACGGACAGACGAGCTAGATCGAGTCGGCTGTTGATCCTGTTCAATAATATTTATACTTAATAGCTCCTTCTGCCACTTACATATATTTCATCGAAAGATTAGTACCGATTTTATTGGGCTCAGGGTTTTAAAAAAATATTACTTCTGTATTTATGGATTGTACAGTTCTGTTAGAATTTCCCGAAATTCATTCATGAGCAAAGATAATAACTTCAGTTAGATAGTTTTGTTACAAATTTATTTACCCGCTCACATACTGAATAGTTCCGGATGAATTTGCATGCAAGTTCACTTAATGGTCCCAACTGTTAGTTCACTCACAATCAATTATTTACTGTCAGCTTTTAAATATCCTAAATGCAGAAAAGGTGTCAATGCTCTTCTAATAATAACAACGTTTTTTCTCCACGCAAGCTCAAAGTATTTTTGTGTTTTAAATGAAATTTTACACACAAAACAGTGATTTTGGCGTATCCAGACGTCTTTAAATGCAGCTACGAAGAGCATATATGCGGGCGCTTAAATTGCTTTTCAAGAATTTTTGATTTCAATTTGCAAAATGCGCATATTTGGATTAGATTCTCCGTTTCAGGTCATTTAATTTCCATTCTTATCGGATCTAACAACTTGTTGGCTCAGTGTAGTCTGTATATATATGACTTCTTC
This sequence comes from Drosophila leonis, assembly GCA_035045365.1. Taxonomy (NCBI): domain Eukaryota; kingdom Metazoa; phylum Arthropoda; class Insecta; order Diptera; family Drosophilidae; genus Drosophila; species Drosophila leonis. The sequence goes on from JAWNPC010000835.1 coordinate 1,532,267, forward strand.
GCAATTCAATGAAATACAAACAGTAATCGGCATCCCCTTGCGAAGTGATATGCGTATGCTGAGCCATTTGCAATCATCTTCAATCATCTTCAATCATAACGAATGGCAACGCTTGATGACCGACTCGTAGTTAGCCCTCGCAACCTCTGGACTAAGTCCGTCTGATGTCAGCCATTGATTCATCTGGGGGAAGTTGCCCGGCGGCAGTAAAGCGCGTAACTTAGTCAATATTTTTGTTCACAGCTCGGAGCTGTAGAGGCAAATGGAACGTCATGAAAATTTGCATAATGTTTGTAGGCAGCGGTAAGCGCATACGAAATGAGCAGCGGCCGCCTTTCTCTTTGTATATGTCAAAATTTTGTTTAGCTCTAATTAAAATAGCTTAGAACGCGTTGCACAAGGAGCGGCCCATTAGTCTGCGTTTGGCACGGCTTCCGACTCGACAGAGAGCTAAGAAATGTGTCTTGGGTTCTGGGTTAGCTGTAGAGTTAAAGTCAACAACAACATGCCTAACTGCTGTTTCACTTGCGATTTTCTTTGCTGTTTCTGCTGAGCTGATTATTCAACTTGGCAGCCCATACGTGGCGTATGATTAACACGCTTACCATATTACACATACGCACGGTTAGCCGTCTGTTGCTGTGCAGCTTACAAGCAAGAACATAACACGCAGCAGCTGTCTGTGAGAGAGTGTGTGTGTGTGTGTGTGTGTTCGTCTGTGGTTGTGTGTGCATTAAATTATGTTTGCTTTATGATTTATCTAACACATACTCATAAGAATGTTGAGCATGTAGCGAACGCCATTCCGACAATATGTCTTATCCGCCTTTGTCTACTTAGACCTAACTTAGATACGGTCGTAGCAGTACCATTGGCATAGTAGGCACCACAGGGTGCCCTGACTACGGGGTGCCAGGCTGCCTGGCTGTCTGGGAGCCAGCCAGTCAGGCAGCCAAGCATTTTAATAGACTTTCTCTCCGACAAATGTAATTGCGTTAAAAAAGCAACCGTTGGTTGCCACCTGACAAAAAGTCGATCCGCACCCCGCAGCACGTAATAAGCTTTAATCATAAATAAATACGCCTTGAAATAAAGATGGAAGCATGAAAATAACAAGCAAACGAAAAAAATAAATATATATTTATATAGCAGAAAAAATAGAAACAAAATAATAAAATAAAAATGTCACGCGGATATCAGCTTTGATGGAAAAAGGTCTGCCATGATGTATTTGAGGGGTCTGGAATGCTTTTGTCTAAGCCCAAAATACTCTAAGCGTTTCAATATTCTATTATGAGTGAGTTGAAATTTATTTTATGTAAGCCACAAAATTCTTGGAAATGTAGAAATTCTTAAAAAAGGTTTTTGAATACCTTACAAATTTCAGTTAGTTGAGTAATTCTCAGACAACGAATGTATCAATATTTATTTGCCTTTTTGTGGCAGATTAAAACGTTCAATTTAAAATATATAACAAATATTTAAAATGTATTTTAAAAATAATATATAAAATATATTATAAATATTATAATATATATATATTAATATATTTTATATTTTAATTAAAAATATCAAAAATATTAATGTTATATATTCTAATAAAACGTTTTAATCTAACAACAAAATCTGAATATATTTATTTATATATATATAACTTTGCTGTATTTTTTTAGCTTCAAAAATGTTCTAAAATAAAAACAAAAGCTTATTTAAAATATTATTTAGAAGACAAAAGACATCATATCATAAATACAATATCTCGAATGAAAATATTTCTGATTTCGATTAACGTTATTTGAGTATTTTCATGAATTATTTGTAATGGAACCTAAAATTTTCCAGCTCACACTCTCACCTGGATGCTGACTCTTTCTGAGCTCTCTTCATCTCAGATATGCCTTAAATATTTGACCATATTAAAGACCGCGCGGCAGCATGCTTAAAAAGTTTTTAAAAGCAATAGTCTGGTCGCCTAGGAGCTTTATCCTCCTCGAGGCGATTTGTCAAAATTGTGTAAAAAAAATGCAATTAAATTGATTGAGGTCAGAGGGCTCTGTCGACATAAGCCGCGGGACATTTGCCATAAGTTAAATTATTTTTCTTTTTTATTTTTGTTTTGGCTGTCTTATTAAATATATATATGCCTATATATATATTATATATACATATATTTGTTTTCCATTAAAGTGCGAACCACTTGAGCTTCGGTGAGGTCTTTCCAGCTGATGTTCTTTTCCCCAAAAAATGATGTGTTTTATTAAAAGTTGAAACTTCGTTTCAAGCGCGCCTTTCTTTGAGTCTGTCGACATTTGCTGTGCGGCACTTCAATTTCGTAGCTGCAGACGGAGATTTCAGTTTAGTTCGGCCCCACCTAAGTCCGCTCAGGCTGTCGCTTCCGCTTGTCTGTGGAGGGTGGCAACTAATTCGAAACTTTTGCGCCGCCGAGTGTTAAGTTGAGGCCAATACGGAAAATATCGACTGACTTATTTCGTGATGGCGTTATTCGCTGACAACTTTTAAGGGTCTTGTATAATTGCCTGTCGCCCAAAGCGGCTAATAAAACTTCGTTGCCAAGTTGGTGGCCAGCCATGAGGCAGGCATTTATATAAGCTTTCAGTTTACTTATTGCCTAAATGTGAAAAATAATTAATATTCCGCGAGGCTTACATTCAGCTCGCTTTTGCAGGAAGCCACATGGTGAATTATCCATCAGACACACACAAATAAAGCACACTCTGGTGTTGGCTGTCGACACTTTGACCAGAAAATAGCCCCTTAGGTCTGTCGTTAAACATGAACTGCCCGATTGGGAAGTGGCGAGGACTTCATGCTCCGCATCTAGTGACCCACAGCTAATTGCCATTAAATTTCTGAGGGCTTGACTCCTTTTTGTACAGGCCAAACATGCTATGAATGTGGATCGTTTATGTGTCGCTTCAATAGAGTGAAAACTCAGTTGTTGGCATTGTTGCCCGTCTAGCGCTCCACGTGGGCCATATGGAACCAGAACCACACAATACTTTTCGATCAAAGCCAAAATAAATAAATAATGTAAAAAAGAAAACACCACAGAACAGATGCCTTTCAGTTTTCAGAAATCTTTCCTACGTAAGCGACCCCTTTGGGGTTTATATAAATACATAAATATAAATTTAATACATTTTATTTATAGCTGCAGATGACGGTCTAAGCTCTGTAGCTCTATATATTTTATATATGTGCACAAGGCAGAAGACGTGTGGCACATAAAATTCTAAAATCGTTTTATGACTTCAAGCTACGAGCACAACCCCATTACATGATATTTCATTCTTTTGTGGGATTGAGTCAGAAACAGGGATTTTGACCTTGGATGCAAAATAAATGGAAGATTTGAAACAAGCAGCATAAAAATTCGACGTCAAGTAATGCTGAATGAGAATGAGAGAGAGAGAGAGAGAGAATAAGAGAATAATTAATTCTCTATGTCTCTTTATAAACAGCAAAGATAGTTGTTCCTTCACATCTCTTCTATTTTCTCTCACACTGCTCTCTGTTTTGTTGAATTTTTCAATTACTTGCGGAACGAATCGTGGCAATTTAATGTCTACTATGCATGTTCAGCTCAATAATTTCAAGAAGCTGTCCAATAAATACTTGATTTTATGGCAAACAAATGCAAGAGCCCACATCTGCTCTAAGCGCACCTGACCTTATAGTTGGGCATGTGAACAGAGCAATCAGGTAGCGTTCTTAGAGTGTTTTGAAACTACGCGCAGTTTAATCTAAAGCTGCTTATTGATGGACAAGCACCAAGAAATAGCTTGGCAGAGTGACCGTAAAAGATTTCGTTCGATTTGCAAACAATTTGCTACGAATTCAGGTCGACCATATTAAGCAATGAATAAATAACACGCTTACGCAGCGTCGCCCGCAAAGGATGGCCGCAGATATCTTGAAATCAATAGCGGCAGAGCAAGTGACGCCTTCCAAACAATCTAATATAGAATTGAAATTGAAACGACACAGGGCAAACAAACACGCACACACACCCAAACACACACGCACGCACACACCCGATCCCAAAGGGAGGTTGAATCGAAGAAATAAACTAACAACACTCGCATTTCGGTTGTGATTACTGTCGGAATAAAATCGACTGATTGCCACACGCCTTTGTATTTGCCCGAATAAATTCGTATTAGTTCTCAATGCGTTTTACAGAGAGCTTCCTTCTCATACCCGCATCTGTCTATCTGTTTGTCTGGCTGCCTGTTGCTCGCAAATAGCAGCTCAAACCGAACCAAGCCTTGAAAAATAATAATACGAGCATGCCGGCACACACACAGCAATTCTCAATACTGAATAAATGAATCCTTTGTACCAGCTAAACAAAAGCCAGGGCTCACACTGAAGCAGATGACGTTCTGCTTGCACTAAAGTAGAAAAATCTGTTCAGCTTGTTGACTTAGGTTACATTTTGGCATGTTTGTATGTAAATCGCTGCACAAGTCCAATCTCTGAAGTTACGAAAATGAATTTATATCAAATTGTAAATACTGTTGTATGGCTGTATTGTAGATCGAGGAAATTAAAAAAACAGTTTTCCTTATCGAATTCAATATTTTTCCGGTTTCTTTTAAAGTTGAGCTACCATTTACGATATTTTCGAGTAGAAATGAATTCACGATAAGAAAGTATACTGTAGCTGCTTTCTAGGCCAAAAGTAATACTAACTTTTAATTGTGAATGAATTGTGTGTGAGGGAAGGAGCGGGACTCGAAGGGCACAGAGGGAGTGAGAGAGAGGGAAATAGAAAGAGAAAGAGAAAGAAAAAATATATATTCCTCTTTCTCTCTATCTATTTCTCTCTCCTACTCCCACTCCTGCTGCCGACTCTCCCACTGCCTCTCTTCATACTGTGCTTTTCTCTTTCTCTCTCTCTTTCTACTTCCCTCTCTCTCTCTCTCAGACGAACGGACGGACGGACATGGCTATATCGACTCAGTTCGTCACCCTGATCAAGAATATAAATACTTTATGGGGTCTGCCACGGCTCCTTCTGCCTGTTACATACATTTTAATAAAAACATTATACTCTGATTTCCCATTATCAATGGGGTCAGGGTATACAAAATTAATTTATGTATAAATTAACACAAATATATTTAACAAATATACATTATACTAAGAATTTTACTATGCATTTCAGTGATACTGTTATAGCATTTAGAGTACAGTTTGAAATGAAATGTTTCAATAACGTTTGCCCTCTATACACATGGTCCTTTTTTGTTTTCTTAAATAGTAACTGGCGCTGGGTTCTTTTACAAATTTAGTTTGTTCAACAGCTTATGCAAAATTGAAAGGGGTCCCAATATGAGCCAAGGACCGAAGCTTAAATAATTAATAGACTGCAGTAGAAACGTGAGAGGTTTGTCCATATACCACAACATGAAGCATAATTAAGGTCCAAAGAAAATTCAAAATATTACGCATACGCAGCGTTGTTTCCTGAAGTCAAAGCTGCTTAAATCATTTCACTACAACGACTTTAACATGTATTTACTAACCTATCTCTATCTAACACTATCTCTTTCTACTTTGTGTGTTTTTTTTGTGCAGCATGGAAGCTGGAACTGGCGCCAGTCAAAGAGCAAACCCACTCGCAGCTAGAACAACAACAACAACAACAGCAGCAGCAATAACAAGGACAGCAAATGTGGTCACAGCCAAAACAAAATGTGCAAAATAAAACACGCAACTGTGGCAACAACAACCACTCTTCTAAAAACCTAAATGCCATAAACTGAATAGTCCTTGTAGCGAAAAGTGCAAAGCTGGAATATCAAAAAAAAAAAGAAGGAGGAAACGGAAGTGGGCTGAACGAACAAATAAAACGACACGCACACGGCGACAGCCACAAACAGGAAGACAAGACAGTCACAGTCACAGTCACAGTCACAGCGAGTTAAAGGAATTTAAGAGAAACATGTACGCGGCTCTAATGGACATGAGCCAGATGCTGGCTGCAAGTCTGGCCTATGCGCCAGTGGAGTCAAGCGCTGCTGCAGCTGCTGGAGGTGTCAATGTTAGTCAGCTCAGCAATTCGAGTCAGTTGGATGGATCGACAATGGTAACGATAGCCACAGCAGCAACAGCGGGCCAGCATAATGCCAGCGGCGAGGATTCTTCGTATGTGAAGGTATTGGATCGCCCGGAGACCTATATTGTCACCGTGCTCTACACGCTCATCTTCATCGTGGGCGTGCTGGGCAACGGCACTCTGGTCATCATATTCTTTCGCCATCGTTCCATGCGCAACATACCCAACACGTAAGTGCCCCATGGCGTCCCCATTTCCCATTTCCCTTTCCCCATTTTCCGTTTCCCAACTCCCAAGTCATTCATATGCCACATACATATGCGTACAATCACCCGCCATAAATATGGCCCAAATGAGCGCTGCGTGCTGCTCCAGAAATAGCCCAAAAGAATTGCCACTCAACATTCATGATGCTGAATTATGGCAGCATCTCTGATTTTATTGCCTCTTGTCCGATGTACCAGTCAGATCTTCTGCCTTGCTTCGGCTGCGGTCGAAACAGCTGTCGTCGCAATCTTGACCAAATTAAAAGTTCGTCAGAAATGCTCATAACTTTTTAGCCACACAGCAGGCACTGCCCCTCGCCAGGAATATTAAGCAGGACTTTCAAATTAAACACGAAATATTACAAGGTTGCGTGGGCTACAACAGATTGAGAATCAAAAGTTTTACAGCACAAGGAGGGAGCATCGATTATAATATTTATATGTGCAGCAAATATCATAATTCAAATGTAAGCAAATTGTGAAGAATATTTGAAAAAAAAAAACATTGTAATATATTTTCAGAAATTTTTCATTTTATGTCCAGTTTGCCAAAAGTTGATTTAGAAGTTTAATAATGCTTCAAATAGTAGCTCACATTCCTAAACAGCTTAAACACATAAAATTGTATTACATATTCTTTGTAAATTTTACAATACGAAAAGATGTTTATTCCTTTTATAAGTTCAAATTTAAGAGTTAATAGTGAATAAATAATTTATTGAATTAATATAGAATTTCAATAAATTTGCGATAGTTCTACATAAGCTTCGAGCTCCTGGAAGGCACTCTCAGCAGAAATCTCTTATTAACTCAGTGACGTGGTTTGTCCACTTGGCGAATGCGTTATGCGCTGCTGCGCCTGCTGGCAGATTCTGCCTGTCTGAGCTCAGTTGTTTTCTCTTAACGCACAGTGGGCGAATTATCCAGTGGCATAAAGTCAAAATTTGCATGGAATGTTCCAGCTGCTGTTATTGTTATTCTTAATACATAAAATAACCTCAAAGCACATAAAAATCAATGTTAATCAAAATTCATGATTCAATTGCGTCCCTCGAGTTGTATCACAAAACTGTATGTTATTATCATTATATATGTTTTAAAAAGAATTAAAGCTTACAGTTATTACTTATCATGCCAAATAAAGACAAAAGGCATTTTAAGTTCAAATGTCAATTCACAAAATATCTGAATCGTGGAGTAGAATTAATCCATTTAGGATCTGATATGTGAAACACGATGATTTACGTGATTTGAAAATGTATGTAAAACTCGGAAGATGTAATGGTAAAGCAAATAAATTATAGATATCTTAGAAGAAGACGACGAGCTAAGTCGATCTGGCTGAACATGAACGTATGTCCCTCCCTCCGTCCATATGAGCCCAGCGATTTCATAACTGCATTAGCTAGAGATTTTAAGTTTCTATAACATATTCTTGTTTGTCATTTTCAGTTCATTATTTACATATATAATAATACATATTGTATTTTGTTTTTTCAAGTAACTTTTAGACAGTAAAATATTTTTTTTTTGGGTTTATAAATTCACTTTGTCCATTAGAACTGTCCCGTGATGAATAAGCAGATTATGAATATTTCGGATTTTCACTTTCTTTCTTTTTCTTTTACCTTCGCCATTTCTGCTAAATTATAGATCTGTGGGCAACTTTAACATTTACTGCACAGTGCAATGGCTAGCGGATAACGCTCGCATATTGACAGCATTATTTTCCTTGCTCTTTTTTGCATCTGGCTTAACAGTTGCTAAGCTGCAGTTGCAGCTGCCACACAGCATTGCCAAGCGAACAGCTGTCGACGGGCTTAATGTGTATATCCGCAAATGAGGGTATCCAGGTTTGATGAGTAGAAGTAGTTTTAAATTTGAAATATTAGTATTCATATACGAATATTATTATTATAGAGATTAAGATGGCCTGAGCGTAAAATAATCGACAATCTCTTTTTTGGCCTCGGCTTATTAGTGAATTAGGAAATAGCTTTAAAATACTTTTCCTACAAACAGCGACCTGAGATATATTCATATTTGCCTATTTCAGGTTCAGAAAAGCTTAATTTAACTGTCGAGTTTGGCCATTTCGCATTCCTGTTTGCTTGAACGGACCCATGCAAATGTTTATTAATTTAGAAACTTGTAGGAAACTCAAGAGTTCTTACAACTATGTAGCGCCATGTGTTCTTCCTGTCGTTGTGGCTTCTTTCCGATGAACAATTTAAATAAATTCAAATGGCAATTCAATCAAAAGTTTTCTATCCAGCACAGCCGGTGACACAGCCGACAGCTGGAGGGAAAGGAAATGGCTACAAATAAGAAACACTTGCATAACAAGCATATTATAAATTGTCGTCACGCCTCGACTGGCAATAAATGTGTCTGTTCTGCAATTTACATTGAACAACTATTATTTCGCTATACAATACAAATAGAGAGTTAACGGAGAAAATATAAAAATGAAAGGTGCATTGAAAAATGCCAAAAGTTGCATTCCTGGCTGTCTAGGTGTGCGATTGAACTGTTGTCGGCTGACTGTAGCCATGGAGAGGAAGAGACAAAGTCATGGACATGACTGCTGCAATAGGGAGCCAATCAGTGGAGCAAGTAGAGCATTGTAATTCCTGTTGTTGGCAAAGTTTTTGCGTGATTTGTCATCCTTTGTCCGGCTTGTCTAGACAAGCGTCAATTGACATCAATCAGAACTTACAATTTGCGGCTGATAATGATGCGGCGTTTGGGGTAAAATGCTTTTAGCCTGTCACCTAGCTGAAGTTCAATCAGGTCACTGACAAAGCAGTTTGTTAAAAAAAGTCAACATTTTCCTTTTAACTCGGATGGCACATTCGTTGTTTCGGTTTTTGCATTTCAGGACCTGCAAAATTAGATTCTGTTCCGATTGGCAGTGGACAGCCGATACTTGAAGGTTGACTGTCCGAACCCAAATCAAGGAATCTACTTGAAAATAGGCAAAAAGAATACACAAAAGAAATACATTTGGAGCAAGGGCGCTTCACTCAAGTGTTTTACAAGTGACTGCACAACGGTTCACACAAATAGAACAAGCATCGTTACCTTTCCACCGATTACGATGCCGATTCCGTTTCCGATAACAAAGCGAATTCTATTCCAAGTTTCAATCCCAGTGCAACCATGCAGCAAATTTGACACGTTTAACTGTGCGTGAGCTGAACAAGTTTTCCATTTGCTTTTTCACTTTCACGCAAGGCTCAGCTTTATCTAAAGTCTAGACAATAGTGTGTCGGGGGTGTATTTGCGTAGCAAATACTCTATGGATATATCTGGATAGCTGAAATAGTGTGGCTTATCCCACGAATTATGAACACGAGAACAAAAGCGAACAAGTCATATCTGTTTTGCAAGTTTCAAATTGTAGATTCTCTGCATCATCGTATACATATCAATATTAATATGAATAGCATAAAGAATGAATTAATCCTTCACTTCTAAGCCCAAATCTTAGCTTGTGGAACAGTGATATATATTGATAGATTTATAAATAATATCGATAATCATATTAGTAGATCATCTGTTGCCCTATGATAATGATATGATATGATAAAATATCTATGTATGTATACGTGTAGGTGAATAGCTATTCCCGAATCTGTTTGTAAATCGTTATCAAAACAAAAGTCATTATAGAAAGTCAAAACTCAATTTGTATATATATTTAATCGATATTATTCTCATTGCAGTTACATCCTCTCGCTGGCTTTGGCCGATTTACTGGTCATCCTGGTCTGTGTCCCTGTGGCCACGATTGTCTACACGCAGGAGAGTTGGCCCTTTGAGCGTAACATGTGCCGCATTAGCGAATTCTTCAAGGACATTTCGATTGGAGTCTCTGTCTTCACACTGACTGCGCTCTCTGGCGAACGCTATTGTGCCATTGTCAATCCACTGCGCAAGTTACAGGTGGGCAAAGTATACCGTTAGTTAGCTAGTGAATGTACTTATATTTGTATTTCCTTTTATTCGCATTCACAGACGAAGCCGCTGACTGTTTTCACGGCCGTCATTATCTGGGTGTTTGCCATTATGCTGGGCATGCCATCGTTCGTTGTCTCAGACATTCAGAGCTACAACATAACCACACCCAATGGCAACATAACCATCGAAGTCTGCTCTCCATTTCGATCCAAGATTTATGCAAAGTGAGTTTTGTCGCTTTCCAAAAACCAATCAGTATATATAAATATATATATATATATATATATATATATATATATATATATATATATGTGTGTGTGTGTATTTCCTTTTATTATATATATATTTATATTCGCATTTGTTCGCTTCATTTGGTTTTATTTAGTTTTAAGTGGGTGTCCAAGCAAGGCTCTATCTCTCTGAGTTAAAAAGGACAAGTCCAGTCAAGTAGAAGCCATTCATGTAGCTGACAGCTCCTGCCTTTTTGTTAACACTTGGAGAATTTCATTCGAGTCAGGTCACACAGCAACAGCAACAGCAACAGCTCAGCCAAACATAAAATTCAATCTTAAATCATAATTTACACAAATACTTTATCTGTTAAGTAAAGCCAGAGATTGATTTTTTATTTCAAAATTCAATTTTTGTTTAGCTTTATTTAATTTGAGTTTGTTTTTGTGAAAATCGAATTATATTTATATAAGAATTTAAAATCGAGTTTACCTTCTATGCCTTGTTGATGTAGCTGAGTAGAAAACATTAACGCTTAATTCACGCTCCAGCTGGGCACTTTTAAGGTGCTTAACATCATTAAGGATATCTCAATTAACTCCTCCTCTGCCTTATAGCCCTCTGTGAAGCGTCTCTCTTATATCCCTCGGTCTATCTGCTTGGCTCAATGACGTCTATCCAGGGCTCACTCTGTCCATAGGCTGCTCTTCTTTTCGCTGATAAACTACTTCAATTTAATTCCTCTCGTCAGTTTTAATACATCTCCGACAGCTGCCCAGCCACAGTCTGTATAGGACTTTAACGTTGCGGCGCTGGATGCTCGCCTGTTGCAATAAGTTGGAAATCCTTTCAAGCTGGACAGCAGCAGCTGTTGCCACATAATCTGCCAACGACTGCCTCTTTCCCTCTCCCCGTCTCCCTCCCTCTTTCTCTGCTGTAATTCACAGCTTCAGCCAATTGGTTGCAAATTTTTTATCCAATTCGTAAAATGCCCTTTTAAAACTCAGCAGCACGTGTTTCAAAAACCCACAAAATTGTTGAATAAAACAGAGAGAAAATAAAATTTTGTTCATTTGTTTTTATGGCAATAATTTATTCGGTCGTAAGTCTTAAGTCACGCCACACTATAATTTATTGAATGTCTTCATCCTGCAGCTCGTTTTTATAGCCTGACAAATTGGTAAATATGTCTTAGACACGCAGTTATGTAGCAGTATAGCAGTTATTAAGTCATTTGGGAGTCACAAATTCAATTTACATTTATTTAATTTCAAACTTGTCTGCATCGTTATGTAGTTCAGCGAGCAGCTTCAGCTAGAAGCTTTCTTGATGAAATATTTTCTAACTACATTACTTTCCAAATTTAACTTCATTTTCTATATTGATTAACACAAGTCCAATTAGAATACATAAATATTTCATATGGATATTAACACTTTAGAACAAGTTTTGACTTTATTCTGTAAACTTGATTTATTTATTCCTATTGATACAGAATCAACTTTGGCCTGTCTTCACACTGTATTTCAAATCTGCTCACTGTATATAATAGGGTATTCTGTGTATCAATCTACAATATAATCGTTGAGAACCTCTCCAGTCTCAGCAACTATAGCAACAATATAAACAATTTATTGTTTGAGTAAATTGATATCCACTAGAGTTGTACGTTATGCACAATTTAGCTAGAGAAAATTTTAAATTAAATTATGAATAGCAACAACCGAAACCCAATTTCGAGTCTTGACTTCAATTTATGTATTCCAATGATTTTCAATTTGAACTCAATCCATTTTAATCCGATTATTTGAATACATGCAAATATTATATTTGTAAAAACTAAATCATAAGCTAAAATGATTTTTATTGGCTTAGCAAACGGGTTTTTTATTGATTGAAAAATTCACCACCTAACAAAGCAAATAATTAATATTTAAAACGTAATCCGATTGAATTCACATTTGATATCCTTAACCCATTGAAAATGGGAATTCAGGACGACAAGCAGAGTCGATTCAATTCGTCTATCCGTCCGTGTGACTGTTAGAGGCTTGGTATTTTAAATGTGTTGCGAAATGGCAAAAGCAACATGAAGAACAGAAGATAAAGCAAATAGATGAAAGGTAACGGGACTAGCCGAACATCATCTTGGTATACACACACAATACTTCATCTGCTTTACGTCTCCTCAGTTCAGTTCACTTTAAGCGACGAGAGCGTACAGTTGAAACGAATTCATTAAAGAACAACTCATATATTTAAACATAAAACCACCGTCTCATTGTTTAATATTATATTATTAACTGCCTGCTATATAATTCAACAAAATGAATATCCCTGTATATCATGCTCAGTATATTTCATATCGATATTTCATCCCATTTCCTAATTGATAATTTCAATTCGTTTTATAAGTATTGCTCGAATACCGTAATAGCTGCAGATTTCACATCTCTGTGTAGGTCTCTGTAATAAACTCTGAGATATTGTATGTTTCCAACATTTAATACCCACACACATATGAATGTGTGATAAATCCATTATCGTGCTCTGAAAAAAACAAAGTCCGTCCAGAAGAAAAGTTATTCAACAATTAAGTTCTTATAGTAATGCCCGTGCTGCAGCCCAAGCGCAGTCGCTGCGTTGACTGCACAGAAAACAGAGGACGCGCTTGTGAGTGTGTGTGTGAGTGCATATATTGTATGTACAAATATGTACAAAAGAAGCGTAGAATGATTGGAATATCAGCTCTTCACAGGGTTCAGGTTATGTCCTAGGCTTAGTATTACTTGATTTTATTTTATTCAATAGTTCAAAATGGAAGCTATGAATATTTTTCTGAGTAGAAACTTAAGAAATCATTTACAAGACTCATACAATAAACTGGCAAGCAAGAGCAATATGGAGTTCGCTCTATTCTAGAACGTTAAGTAAAGTTTAAATCAAAAAGCTAAATATTTCAACAGATGTTCACTCGGTAGCTTTATTTATGGTGAAGATCAAAGTAATTGACAGACGGTTGAAAAGTCCTGGGTGGGTTGTCAGTTACTGGCTGATGAGTATCACTTCTCACAACTAATTCACGCAATCCGCTTTGAATCGAATACTTTAAGCGACTGTAACTGATATGCCTGTGCTAAGCCGCTTTACTCTTTGCAGATATATGGTGGTTGCTAAGGCGTCCATCTACTATTTGGTGCCACTGTCGATTATTGGCGTGCTGTACATCATGATGGCCAAGCGACTGCACATCAGCGCCCGCGACATGCCCGGAGAGCAGCTGAGCGTCCAGAGCCGCAGTCAAGCGCGCGCTCGTCGCCATGTCGCCCGCATGGTCGTTGCCTTTGTGGTCGGTGAGTAGCAAATGGTTGAGCCTAAATATAAGCTACAACAACGTCCCACTAATTGCCCTGGCAGTGTTCTTCATTTGCTTCTTTCCATATCACGTATTCGAGCTGTGGTACCACTTCTATCCAACGGCTGAGGACGACTTCGACGACTTCTGGAACGTAGTGCGCATCGTGGGCTTTTGCACCAGGTAAGCGGATCAGCTACTGCAACTGCGGCAGTTTTATCTTCGCTTGATTTTTGTTCTTTGTAAACAGCTTGAAGGGCTTGAACTCCTTGCATTCGTTGCATATGCGAAGTTTTTGGTCCTCAAACTTGCTTCTGCATTGCCCCAGGCGTCCAGGCGTCGTCTTTTGGCATTATTTTTAATTGAAAGAGATAATCCCTGTAAAAACTTATAGTCTCTTCCCCACACACATTTTCCCCTCCCTTTTAACTAACTATTTACCACACTCGCTTCCAGTCATCAAGCAGTAAATTTTCTTTCGTTGACAGTTACTCCCTTCCCCGCCACAAGCCCCTCCTTGGCGCTGGGGGCGTCACTTAGCGCAGTAAAGTGCACAAAATAATGTGTCAGCATTTCGGGCAACTTAATTTGTGATGTCGGAGACTGTCAGTTCCACCGAGAGTAATTTGCATTTCAATGCCGAAAGGGTTGTCCAAAAGCAAAAAAATAAATACTTCTTTAATAAAATATTCCACAGAAGGTTGCAACAAATCGAGTGGAGTGCGGGCGAATTACTTACCTTGTTTTTCGCTGCTCGAACTGAGTGTAAAGGGTGCATTTAAATGCACTCAGAACTGCTTTCCCCTATCGAGTTTAATCAATAAGTAAAAGCTCTGTCAAAGAGGCAAGTTAATTGTCTTAACTGCTAGTACTAGCTGCTAGTGCCAGTACTAGTAGTAATTCTCACTGATGCATACAATATATGTTAGATATTCGAATTTTCCAGCTCGTACTGAGTCCATTGCTCGATTGACATTCAAAGAGACAAGCTCAAAATTCCATTCAAGTTAAATTTGATTGAGTGATTTCAAATTGAATAATTTGAAAAGTTTAAGCTCGGTCAAATGATGTTCAGTTTACTCGGTGTAGATTTGCATTCCATTTGCAGCATACCAAAATTACCGATTTTTAAAATTTACTTGCGATCCCAAAATTTACCCTTTTGAGCTTTACGATTGGAAATTGAAAACATCTTGATTGGGAAATCGAATGCTCGAATGGCCAAACGATATTTAATATTTGACTTCCATTTGAATGTGAAATCGAACATTTTATAATTCATATTCGCTACTATCTACGGTCATATGCTGAGAGCAAAATTTTGTTTGGAAATTGTAAATTTGCTATTGCAATCAAATACTTGTGGTGGTGGAAATTACGGTGGCAATTGAACTGTTGTAGAAGATAATTCCCTTTAGCACTCGTACAGCAGAGCAGCTGTGGCCATAGACTTACTTTTCGCTTTGGTCTATTTTAATTACAGCTTCCTCAACTCGTGTGTTAATCCTGTTGCGCTTTACTGTGTGTCCGGCGTGTTTCGGCAGCATTTCAACCGTTACCTGTGCTGCATTTGCGTCAAGCGGCAGCCACATCTTCGTCAGCACTCGACCGCCACGGGCGTCATGGACACCAGCGTCACCTCGATGCGTCGCTCCACCTATGTGGGCGGCGGCATAGGTGGTGGAGGGGGTATGCCGCGTGCCTCAATGCACATGAATAACAACCATGGCGTCAGCGGAGCTGTGGGTGGTCGTGGCGGCAGTTTCCATCGCCAGGACTCGATGGCATTGCAGCACGCGGGCAGCATCAATGGCCACTCGCACAATGTGAACGTGGGCGCTGGGGTTGGTATCGGCCGAGCCTCCATCATCAATGAGAAAAGGTGAGGCACACTAATTGTGGAGCTGCTGGAGGAGGGCTCCACCTCCCAACAAGCCGACGCGCAGCTCTAAACACTTGGCCACTGATCTCACTCACACAATCTGTATGCGTGTGTGTGTCGCACCTGCACTGCAATTGACACACACTCGCGCTATGCTAATTGGCAGTAATTGTTGTGTTGAGTCCCTCCCTCGAACAGCACCATCACTGAAATTGCAGTTGGCATGTATATTAGCCTGGGCTATAAGCCTATGGGTCCCGTACATAACTAGCTGGTCTTTGTCATTAGTCAATGACCAAAGCTACGTGCCATCTGTGGATGTGTGTGTTATACAATATTAGTGAGCTCCCCCATAAAGCTCTGCTCAAGCTGAAAGCCTAGCTGCAGCCGCCGCCGCACATGTGAGCTCAAAGTAGAAAATACTTGAACATTCAACTAGCTTGTGCTAAGCCCCATTTCAGTAAAGCTCTCTTTATGTATGTTATGTACGTATTAATCACATGCAAATTCCATAGCAATTGTGAGGCTCAATTTGCTGTAAATACATATAATTACAATATAATCGCAATACACTCTATTTCGGCGTACTCTATGTGATGTGGCTAAGTCCTAATTGTTAAGCAGCATTCAATATTATAGAGACTATATATATATATATATCTGTTTGTGCAATAAATAGACATTTAGTACACACATACACAGAGACACAGAAATATGCAATTCCACTTAATGTTATCCTATGTAGATGTAGCTGCAAAGTATATCAATAGCTATAAAGAATAATTAAATATGTACATAAATTAATTAAATAATAAATGTTTAGCTGTTGTTTTCTGGTCTTAAATTTAATATACTCAAAGCAGTAATATATGATATTAGAGTATTCAGTTGTATTTTCAAAAATTGCATCTCAGATTTAGAAATAAAAACACTTTTAGTGATAAGCAAAGATTACACGAGAATATTATCATAAATTATGTTATATATGTAAAATTAAATAAATATCTATGTAAACAGTTTGTATTCAATTTTTGGGTAAGCAAGCAGGTAAGAGTGTGCAACAAATAATATATATTATACACTCACTAATGCTTATATTCTTACAGCACTCGTGTCACGATGCAATAAAACAAGTTTTCATACTTTTTGTTTTCTAATATTTATGTTAATTCATATTTTGAATTTTACATTTACAGCTTCATCAAACGTTATGAGGAGCGGACTCGCTACTGAATTCGAAAAACAAAAAACATTTGTTGACTTCCATTCCTGAAGTGAATCAAAATAAAGAATGATCGTCCCATAGTCATAAATTATGGCATTTCAAAGTGTTTATAAATTTAAAATGTCGTTTTAATGTAAGTAAGAAATATTATTACTAAAATGTATACGATGTATCAAATCAGCATTCAATGAAATGCAAATAAAATGTGAAAACAATTTTGGCATCTGGCAAAATTTAATAGGAAATGAAACCGGAATAGTTTCTCTCTCGCATTCTCTGACATGTGTATGTATACTATACATGCTTAGCTTAGTCTGAACAAAGTCCTTCCAGTGATAAGCAGTGTATCTAAAAGCAAGCAAGAAAATGTGTAAATAAATTGAAGTTGTGCTAAACCAATTACAGCTACTAGTGGCTAGAGTCTTGTAATCGAACGAGTTGCCAAGGGCTCACAGGTGTTCAATTTAGTTCAAAATTAAACGTAACACGTTCAATTTGCATTCGCACACAAAAATGAATGTGAAATACTAAAACTTTCAGACACACAAAAGAAAAGTAGAAAATCGAAAAATATGGAAATTTATTACAAGCTGCCACTCATAAAGGGCAGCTCTTGTTCTTTGTTGCTCTTGTTATTTTGACTAACAGCTCGATGTATGTAAAGCTGTATATGAAAACTGGCACATGAAAACTGAACATTGCACACACACACGACAGCGACGGTGACTGCGGGCGCACCTTTGTGCCTAGACAAAAGTTATTGGCATGCAATAAATGTTGGAGTCAAAGTGGCTAATCTCTAATGCAACCCCTCACAATCTGAACCGCTCACTGACCCTGTCCATTGCATTGCCTGGCAGGCAGGCAGGCCTATTGGACATTCACTAAATCAGCCACAACTCGGCAGCTGGCAGCTGGCAACTGGCAGCTGGCTCCCCAGATAAGGGCCAAACAATGAACAAATTTTGTCATGTTTCAGCTCCGGAAAAGTGAATGCCATTTAACATTTTCCTACCTCGTTCGACTCCTGCACCTTGTCCTTCTGTCCTTCTGGCTTTTGGATAGGCATTTTGACCGCAGGTATTGCTTATGTTAATCGTAATTTGTGTTGCCTGCAGTAAGCCACAAACTGGGTCAAAGCGCACCAGATTTATGTACACAGTCAACATGTAAATATGTGCCCATCTACGCATAGATAGCTCCCTCCCTCATTTCTGTGTGGATGCGAAAAACCGCTCTGGCCACAAGTTTTGTTGGTGCTGATTGGCCATAGCTTTCCCCCCTCTCCGCTCGTCGCCCTGGCCATTTGCCAGTTCCATTGCCAGAAGTTTTGGGTGAAATTCTATTGCACAATTAGCTAATTTGTTGAACAAGGTTTGTGGCTCTGTTATAGGTGAGCAGTTAGTTTCGTGGTTTATTCAACTAAGATTTTGGTGTCGAAATATAATTACATACAATAAATATACAGATTCTATTGCTGATATTTACTCAAATACTTTATTGAAGCTGTCAGGTAGATATCCGCTTGAAAGAAGGAAGCTTACCTTGAGGACAGTACCTCTTACATATTATATTTGGTAGGTTATTCCCCCAAAATTATTCTTCAAATGATGAATAACTTTAGTGTTTGTGCTTCTTTAAGTACATATGTATGTATATACAGCTGAGGTCATAAAAATAGTACTGCTATTGACCACTAAAAATTAGACAACTTAATTTAGTGATAAAGAAGGTACTAAAAACAATTTGAAAGTAATATTAGGACTAACATTTGTTTGAAAATTTAGTTTTTCGTTACTCTTTTTTTTTTGTACAGACAAAGGCATGTACACTTCAGAGCTTGAGAAAAAACAAGAAAGAACGTTGCAGTCAGGCGCAACGAACTGCGTGATACTCTGTTCCCATAGGGACTTCTGGCATATTACATTTTAAAGTTTATCTTAATTTGCTAAAGTCACCGCTCGAATTAACTTCCGATTCAAAATAAAAATATATTTTATTAAAATTGTAAATATATACATATGTATGTAAACGAGTAAAATTTTTATAAATTATAGCTCGCTTCAATCGTTCGTATGAATATGATAATTTTATGAGCTAGGCAAAAAAATATAAAGGTGCCATGCCAGTGTATCCACACTTAATTTATTAAATTCTAATACCACTAACCCTACTCAGTCTATTAACAGTGTGAATTGGGAATTTTTATGATTGCTAATCGTTGTCATTGCCAACATACGAAAAACACGAAATAGCTAACCTAGGCTATGCGAAAACTATAGTAATATTAGGTGGTCAATTATTTTAAGCATTTAAACATTAAATCGAAATACATATATTTATTTGTCTCTTACAATTTTTCCTGCAGACTGAGCAAGGAACTAAGCTTATTTATGTAGGCGGCACACGCCTATGACTAATACCACTAACCATACAATATTGTATAGTTACTGCTAATATCAATACGTAAGAATATTGCTGTTTAGCGGCACCTACTGTATTATTCTTCTTACCTCCACAATTAGTCTTGTTGTCCAAAAACAGATAAATACATATATTCAAAAGTCACTGTTTTCATACACCCCAAAGGGTGGACCAGATTAATTACAGGTTTATTTGTGTACGAGGTGATTCTGCAGCAAGTTTAACTCAAGAGCTCTGCAAAATATAATTTTTTCCAAATTGCCACGCCCCCAGAAGCCAATCTTTGGAAATAATCGAAGGTAACGCAAATGCACGGACAGACAGCAATACGGACATTGCACAAACCCAATATAATCATTTTACTTTCGTATGAATGAGTATAATGATTCACTTCGTGAATGAGTAAAAAAAGGTAATAAATATTACGGCTTGCCATCTGCGTGACATGGAGGCGATGAGGTCCTGTGTATAATATATATATAATAAATCAGTAAATTTGTTTGGAAATCATTAAACTTTATCGTATATTGATACCAAGCTCGCCGTAATCACCAAACGTTGGGCTTAGAGAACAGCACACCCGCCTTTACGATGAAGCCAACAATAGGCTCAGTACTTAGATTGCTTCACAAACGGAATATTTTCTCAGTGCGGAATCCGTATGCTGGCCAAAAAAGGGAAAGAACCATATTTTAATACATTGCTTCCATTAGTTTCAATTCAGTGAAATAACGCTTCAAAGTTTAGTTGCGGCTGCCTCGACTTTATGTCTTTCATGATAATGGTTAGTCCACTGTTTTGCAAAGGCAACTGAACTGATTACAATTTAGTGAATCACTTTTTCACTTGTTCTATTATGTCCTTTGAATTTAAGCATAGCTAACCAAATAAACGGTTTAAGTGCCTGTGTTGAGTTGATGAACATAATCAGTAGAGAGTCCCTACCCACTGTACTATACTATAAAATACACATACTCCAGTTTTCGAGCCAAATGCAAGTTATAAGTAGTTAATTTACCAACGCATCGACGTCATGAAGTGGAAATATTCTGTTAATCTGATTATCAGAATACACCAAATATGACGCCTGTACACTTAAATTTAAATATTTTATAATCATTTGATATAAATATATATATAAATCAATGATATATAAATATATAAATCTTCAATTAATCTAACATCAGATTTTTTTTGAAGATAATCAAGGCCAAATAGCCAAGATTTATTTTTTATATCGTTTCATATTCGACAGTTGATTAGCTTATTATTTTCGTAACTCACTGCAAGCCAAATACTTATCCGAGTATGTTAGGCTGTATGTCAAAGTTTTGTAGTCCTTCGGGCAGACTAACTTAACGAACAATAAACCAAGAGTCTGCAACAGTTGATGGTGCTGATATTGTGTATACAAATTTGTTGACCAAACTCAAATCAAGTGTTGACTCTCCTGTGAATAAACAAACCAACGCCTAACACCTCCCAGCTTGTGGACTACATTTCCCACATCAGCCAAGGACAACATGTAATGGAAGCTTTACATATGCAAATGAGTCCTGCAAAATAGCGATTGAGTGCGGACAGGATAATTCCCAACATATCCTGGCATATTTTATGAGGAAATTACCCACTGTAAAAATGCAGTACCTGCCTTGGATCAATCCAAATAAATTAAAAGATATTTAAGTTTTGATTAAATTCGTGAAAAAGAAAGATTACTGTACTAAGATCCGCTGCAAAAGTGAACTTTACAGACATAAACAATAAAACCTTAACATAAAGACTTAATATGATAGATCAAATTCAATATATGCCTAACATAAAAATCTTACATTTAAATCAGTTACAAATCATCTAAAGATCGGATTTTACTCAATTTTAATTACCAATATTATTTTATAAACCTTCTTGGAATATACCTTATTTGTGTGAGATTCGCTTACCACTCCAAGCTTAGACGTCTGTAAAGTCTCCCTTAGGTGGCGTTGTAGCTGTACATTCAATATGCATGGCTATCAGGTTATCAAGTGCGGAATAAGGTTGGAAATGGTGGCAAATGGATGCCAGCCAAGGGAGAACTTACAAGTGGCCTAAAGTGATTTATCATGCTGCAAGGGAGCTGGTCGCAGCTGGCAGGAATCAGAATGCGGCTAGGCACATCGGCAAGGATGGGAAGAGCCATAACTAACATTTAGTGCAGCATAAAAGGACGATAATCTTAGCCGCTAAGCAGACCTGTTATCCTTTTCGGGCCGGAGGCGGGGCCAGGGTCGAGACCGGAGCATTCCTAATTCCTCATTTGCGCGCTCAAACGAAAATGAGTTCGAGCTGAAGCGGTTCGGACAGATTCTTATCCTGTTGCCATTTGCTACATTTTTGTTTGCCACGCAACCGAAAGGAATTTCCATTTGCGTCTTGTGTAATTTCGCCCAGGCTTAGCTCGCTGTCCTCCCCTAACTCTATCTCCTTGCTCCCGTTCTACCTCCCACTTCGGCTTGTAAGCACTGTGATGCGTCCTTGCTATTGTGCTCTAAGTTTTTTTGGTCACTTTGATTATGTTTTCGCTTTGCAGTGCGGCTGCTTTGTTAATTGGCGCTATTCGTAAGCTGAGAACCATTGACAGCTAAAAGGCGAAGTAACTGGGCGCGGCATGTGGCATAAGGCTCGTTGCACGCACGTGTTGCGATACGGTCGAGTAAGGATAGAACCTAAAAATAGAGACATATTTCTGGCCTGTTTATGTTAATGGGCCATAGTTTGTTTCCGGCTTTATTACGGATTTGCTTGTTGATGATTGAACCTGGTTTCGTTTTTATACTCTGAACCCATTGAAAATGGGAATTTGGGGTATAAAGGTTTTGTGAAAATGTATGTAACATATTTATATTTATCAATGTGACAATGTTTGCTATATGTTTTAAGAAATAAACTTAAAGGAATAGTCGTAGAAGACATCTCACAATCAGAATCCCAATGCAAATCAAACTAAATTGCAGTAGTCGGTGAAGTATGTAAAAACTGAAAAACAATTCAATTTCATTAGAAATAAGAAATTATTAAATTTCAATCTGCTTTTTCCTCAGAGGCTTAACGTACCGTTTTGATTTCTGAAGACCGAGCTTCAATGACTCCTCAGTTAGTGGCTCCTTGGACAGATAGATGCGCATGCCGAAGAAAGCTTGTTGAAAATAATTTTTCCAGTTCAGACAATTTAAGTCGAATTCGAAGAGCTGTTGATCCACTGGAGACATGGAATTCTGCAATCGATCAACATTTGGTGTTTCAAAGGTCCAGGTTTCGGTCAGAAAGTTCTGCAGCACATCGATATTCTTATGGATCCTGTCGTAGATGCGAATCATCTTTGGCTTCTGACCATTCAGTCGCAGACCTACATCAATCAAGTAGCCGGGTAGCAGGTGGTAAAAGATGGTGGCCAGCTTATACAACCAAGGAATCGTGGTGGTGCGCAGGAACGGATACCAAATCGCCTGTGGTAAAAGACAATCTGTTCGTGCATTCTCCGCGGCGCTTATAAAGTATCCATTCGTAATGGTGTTCGCCCCGTTAGCCACATAGTTGTAGATGGTACTCGTGGATGGGACAGTGGTATTTTGTATACGGCGAGTTGATTCCATAGCCGTGTGCCAAGCGGCGGCCAAGACTACATTGGCACAGCCATCCACGGGTACAATGTTCGAAGGAGCTTTCCTATTGATTGGCGCAACACGAAGAACACCCATGGCGACGCCATAAAGCAGAGCAATGGGTCCGTACAAGTTGTCTATCCAGCCGGAAACAGGCTCCTTACAGCTGGCAACAACTGAAAAATTGAAGGTAAAATGGTGGTTACTAAAGAGACAGCTAGAAGATACCCTGAACTTATCGACGAAACTGAAATCAAACCATAATTATATAAATTTATACATGTATATATAGGCATATGCAGGTATATAATATATAATAGTCGTTTACATTTCAAAAATAGCTACATGTATTCGGATATTGTTACTTAACGCTATCTATAGAGGTAATCTACATTGATCTACCTGCAAAACATTGTAAGCTGCTGCTTCATTACTTAAATACTAAATGACAAATCCGAAACTGAAGTAGCTACTGACAATTCACTACACAAGTCCATAGCAATTGTGATTCTTAAAAAAAAAGGCATGGATTTGAATACACATATGAGTAGAATGATTGCACATATGCATAGGCATGGCGCTGCTTGAAACGCCAATTGGCAAAAAGTTTTAGTATACCCTGAACCCATTGAAATTGGAAATTCAGCATATTTTGGTTTTCTGAAAATGCTTGTAACAGTCAGAGGGAGGCGTGGCAAATCCCATAAAGTGTATAAATTCTGAACAGGGCGACGAGCTGAGTCAATTCTCTTCGTCCGTCCGCCCGTATGTATGAACGCGTCGATCTCAGAACCTATAAGAGCAAGAGACTTTTGATTTTTGTAGGTTCCTGTATTACAGGAGCAGATCGAATTTGCCTCAAACAATCAATAACTATTCGCGTTTTAATATTATTGATTAAAAACGTGATGAACATTTAGTTATTAATATTACGTTTTTCGTCTCTGAAGTCTGGAGTTTTTGGAGTCTGGAGTCTAAAGTCTCCAAATTCAGCATTTAGTTATTT
This sequence comes from Drosophila leonis, assembly GCA_035045365.1. Taxonomy (NCBI): domain Eukaryota; kingdom Metazoa; phylum Arthropoda; class Insecta; order Diptera; family Drosophilidae; genus Drosophila; species Drosophila leonis. The sequence goes on from JAWNPC010000835.1 coordinate 1,556,348, forward strand.
AATTTTGATTTTTACTATATTTTGGATACAGCCACAAAATTATACCTAATTCGTTAAATTGAAGCTGTATGATGTAAATTAGTTTGCATTTTTACTAAATTGACAAATATTCAATAGAATATGTAGATCATATGCTGAAAATTTCGTAAAATTCCATTAAGTAACACAGAAGTTATTAAATAAAATAAATAACATAAAACCACTTGACGAACAGCGCCAAGCGTTCGTATTTTCCCTATACGTGTGCATACAAACATTGAAACATTGAAATAATTGCATTATTATTTATTCTAAGAACCAGAATTGCGATTCAATTGTGTTTGAATTTTCAGCTGATACTTTACTTTAGATTTGCAACTCATCTTTCAAGCAGTGGTAGTAGAGGCAGCGTGGGTAGACTCTTTTTGATTGTGAAAGTTGAGTATATTTAAAAACGCAGATCGGACAGGGGTTCAGGGTATTTCCTAGTAGGGCACGCCCCACTAGAGCTTTCTTAAATGCTTAAGGGTAGCTTGAATACAGTAAAAGATGGAATCATCCAATTTACCGTGGGGTTTCCTGTTATGATTACACAAATTTGGTTTATGTTCAATTTTCGCAAATACCCACATATAAATGTCATTACCACTCTCTGAAAATGTTATTAAGAAAGTGCATTTAGAACAAAAGTTATTCAACAGTTAAGTTCTTATAGTGAAGGCCATACTGCTGGCCAAGCGCAGTCGCTGCGTAAGCAGAGCGCGTGAGTGCGTATGCGTCTGTGCATGTGTTACGTTACGGTACCTTAGGGGGCGTGGGAAATCAGCAAAAACTGTGTCTTCTATAGTTTATAGTTTGAAACTCAGAATTCAACGACAAAATTACTGTTAACCTTCTTTATTGATGTGTCAAAAACTATAAATGTATACCAATTAGGGGTGTGGAAAATCGGAAAATGGAGCTAGTAGCATTTGTATTCTGAAGTCGATATCACCCGACTGCAACGTTCTTACTTGTTTTCGATTAGCGCTTCATTTAATAGACTTTCGTCTGGGTGTGTGCGACTTGTACCCAGCAGCTGCTATAGGTTTTCAAAAAGTTTCTGGGCTTATTATACCCTGAACCCATTGATAATGGGAAATCAGGGTATAATGTTTTTGTGAATGTGTTTGTAATAGGCAGAAGGAATCGTGGCAGACCCCATAAAGTATATATATTCTTGATCAGCTCGACAAACTGAGTCGATATAGCCATATCCGTCTGTCCGTCCGTCCGTCTGTCCGTCCGTCTGTCCGTCTGTCCGTCCGTGTGAACGCAGCGATCTCGCAAACTACAAAAGCTAGAGATCTGAAATTTGAAATATATACTAGTGTATACCCTACGCAGTATGACTTTATCTTTTTTTTCGATAACTTATCCCATTTCCTTATTATCGATAAAAATCGATAATTTTTCTTCGTTTTTGAATACGGGTATAGCTAAAGATTTCAAATTTACTGCGTATATCCGTGTAATGGATACAAACATTTAGCAATTTTTGCATTTTGGATACCACGCCCCCTTCCCCCCATATTTGAAACGTATTTCAAATACTAGAGACTTGGGCTTTGGCAAATACATACATATTAATGTCATTAGTACGCTCTAAAAGTTTGATTACGAAAGTCCATCTAGAAGAAAACTAATTCAACAAATAAGTTTCCATAATATTGCCCATACTGCAGCCCAAGCGCTGCCCGCGCGCAGTCGCTGCGTTAACTGCGCAGTAGCAGAGCAAGTGATTGTGCGTGCGTGTGCATGTGTGTGTGTGTGTATGTGTTGTTTGTATATATGTATATATAAAAGAAGCTTACATTATTTGAATAATAGAAAGTCTGTACTAACTTAAATTTCTGCTCGAAAATGGATCACAGGACACCATTCGCTTGATATTCAACCGATCCCCGCTCTTTCAGGCTTTCTGATTCTTCTGATAAAATTCTAAGCAATTACTGTGTAGGAAGACTTTAGTGAAATAAAGAAGAAGACAAAACGCGCCTTTTGATGTCTTTTAAGTTGTAACTCATAAACTAATCAACATATTCATATAGTTTTTTCTGTAAAATAAAGTTAATTAATTAAATAAATTTAAATGTTGGTTCTTTCTCGCTTTAAATATAATAACACAATAAAACAAGTAAGAAAACTCTAGTCGGGGGTACCCGACTAGGAGATCCCCTGAGCCCCGTCCGATCTGCGTTTTTAAATATATTCCGTATCTTGTATACATTACAAACTTATACAAAATTTAAATAAATTGCCAATCTTGCACTTTCACAATCAAATAGCATGCTTGTCAAAAAAGTATTTTTTTTAAAGAATAATAGTAATAATAATTTAATAAAAGAAAAAAATTAAGAAAATCCGAAAAGTCCGCACCTGGAGTCGAACCAACATCACCTGACCTCCACCGCCATTGTGTGTGTGAAAAAAAAAAACAATACAAAATATTTGACCTCGGCAGGGCTTCAACCCAGATCTGCTTGGTACGGCGTGTCCCGCTTCTAACAACACCGCCACTTCACTGTTTAAGAAAACAGTAGTAAATTCGAAACTAAAGTCAGCTAAGAATTATAACAAAATTCAAGCAGTCAGCTGTAATTGATGTGATTCTTAGAACAGACAAGAATGCTCGCATTCGAATGTCTCAATGTATGTGTGCACATGTATAGAAAAAATGAAAACGGGGGTGGGTTTCTGGTCACATGTTGCAATTGACAAAACGTTTTGTTTAATTACTTCTGTGATACTTAATGGATTTCAATGAAATTTTCAGTATATGATCTACATATTATATTGAATATCTTGCAGTTGTATAAAATCGCAAACTCATTCACATATTGGCTGTATTTGCAACTAACTATCAATTTGAAAAATTTTGAAAAATTTTGAACCAATATCCAAAATATAACAAAAACCGAAATTGTATAAAATATAAATGAAACTAAACGCAAAATTTGGAGACTCTAGCTCCAAAGATGTACGAGATATAATTTATTAACTTCATTTTGATAAGTTTTTTAATCGATAACAAAAGAACGGGAAAAGTTATCGATTTTCTAAAACAAACTCGATATGCGCGTGCTATACAGGGACTTCCAAAAAAAATTCAAATCTCTAGCTCTTATATGTTCTTTCATACATACGGACAGACGGACATACGGACAGGCGGACAGACAGACAGACGGACAGACGGACAGGGCTAAATTGACTCAGCTCGTCTCCCTGATAAAGAATATATATACTTTATGGGGTCTGCCACGCCCCCTTCTGCCTGTTACATACATTTGACAGCTTAACAAAACCATTATACCCTGATTTCCCATTTTCAATGGGTTCAGGGTATAAAAAGTTTCTGCGGAACGAAGACATTATTGGTACACTGCATACGAACAGACTAGCAACTAAAAGCCAATGCAAATAATACGAGCACCAAATGCAAATAAGCGAACCCATGAAATGGAAATTAAGGCAGAAATGGTCTTGTTAAAATGTGTGTAACAAACAGGAGTAGTGGTATACCCCATACAAAATATATATATATTTATATCAACATCCAAATATATATATTCTTGATCTGGAGGGCGAGCTGAATCGATCTAACCAGTTACGCCTGTCCGTATGTATAAGCTGATCTCAGAACCTATTAGAGCACGCACAGCTCAAGTTACATATGTATTCAACAAAATATGTAGATGCTGAGAAGTTCTGAATTACTCAATGGATTCCATTTGAAGGAAAATCAACAATTTAGAATATATACAAGAATTTAAGTCCAAGATTTATAGCAGCTATAAATAAATTCGAGATATGATTGAAAAAGTGCAACTCGATACGGTTTTTATCGATGGAAAAGGAAAAGGTTATCGGTTTACCTACCTACTGAAAAATGCAAAGACTTGCTTTATAGGTATCGATATCGACACGGTCATACACACGGACTGACAGACAGACAGGACTCACATATGTACTTATGTATATTTTTATATCCGACTATACGAGTCCTGGCTGAGTCTCCAGGTCGTAAAATATTTTTAGAATAAAAAACAACAGAGCATGGCTAGATCCGATAAATTCGATTGTTGTATACAACAAGCACTACACTTAAGCAAATTCAGGTATAAGGCGAGTAGACTAACGAGTGTGAGTGTTACTTACTAGCAGCTGGACGAAAGACGCAAACTGGCAAATCTCCGGCTTCCATTTGGATCACCTGCTCCGCCAACGCCTTCGTGTAGGTATATGTGTTGGGAAACTTATCTAGCAATGCTGGCGCCATCCGATCAAACAGATCCGTGCTCAGCATTTCTCTCAGTTGCAAAACCTGGCTCGCAGTGCAGGACAGATGCTCGGGATAAAAGCGATCCGTAATGTGATGAATTACGCAGTTAGAGTAGGCCGTGGAGATATGCACGAAGGTTACCAAACGGGGCATCTGCTTAGCTAGCTGCAGCATACAGCGACTGGCTCTCGTATTGATATCAAAAGCCACGTGTAGTGGCTCCACAAAACTCACCGTAGCCGCGCTGTGCACCACCAGTTCCGTCTGCTGCAAGAGCAGCGCCCTATCTACCTCACTGATGCCCAGATCAGGTTCCGCGCAATCTCCGGCTATACCACAAACGCAATCCAATGCATTGGGCTTAGCCTTGAGCAGCACCTCAAAGACCTACGAAGAGCTGAAACTAGATCTATTGTTCTCTGCATAAGGTAGATAACTCTCAATACTCACTGGATTAGTTTTCCATTCGGCAATACGCTGCTGTATGGACTTGCCACGCTTGGGTCTAATCAATGCGTAGATGCGCTTCACCTCTGTGGCACGCAGCAGCTTTTCAATGATCACTGAAATACATTAGGATTTCAGAATTGATCACAGACTGTAAAACGATTTAAATTATTTATCATTGCTTTTGATCATATTTCATTTCACAGAGCTTTCTTTCATAATGCTTTTTTTTTACCTCGTCCTAAAAATCCACTTCCACCGGTTAAAAAGATAGTTTTGTCCTTATAAAACTTTTTAATTTCAGATTCCATTTTGTGTTATATCACAAGCACTTTTACACAGACAACGCGTTATTCGAACGAAAGACTCAGAACTCCGTAATGAAAACTTTTTAATATTTGCAAAAGCTTTTATAGATGTCGAACGAAAAATGTATTCCGGGACTTTGTAGCACGAATTCATACATATTAATGAAGCATATACTTAAGGTCTACTATTGCAACACTTTGAAACAGTTTTACTTAATATTAGCTTAAGTTGTAGTTAATCAATTCAGAATAGCTATGTTTCAACCTCACGGTAGGTTCATTGCTACAGTGAAAGTACGCAAACTGTCTTCGATTTTGAATATAATTAACAGAAGTCACCTAATTTGTAAAGGTTTCACAAAAATCAAGTCAACTTTTGAAATTGAGCTTTTTAATACATGCGGATGAACAAATAGGCACACGGGGCTACATCATTTAGTCGGATTCTGTCGAAAATGCCAGACTTCTGAACCCGTGCGCAGAACATGTCTTTCAAGCGGACATGGACTCAGCACGTTGTATTTCAAATACTGGAGACTTTTACCAAATACTTTACCAAATACACACATCTCTTAAATTTGATTAAGTTCCCATAGTAAAGGTAAATTATATGAATATCAGCAGGGTTCAGGGTATCTACTAGTTAACTAAGAGTATCGACTAGAGACTCTTACTTGCTTTATGCATGCTTATGCATTTTTATGCATAAATACAAGCTGTGGAATATACATACTATTTTAAAGCGCAAATCGATGTTCAGCATTCTGCCAGTCAGTTCACATAAAATATAGATGCCAAAAATATTTCGTCAGCCGTTGAACCATTAGAAAGCTTGAATTCGGGGCTTAATGGTTTTGTAAAAATGTAACAGTCAAAAGGAGGCGTGGCAGACCCCATTAAGTATACATACATAGATATTCTGCGATTTCGCAAACAACAAAACAAAGAGATTTGAAATTCATACACAGTAAGAGTTTATCATTTTTGCTTGATTACTCATCCGATTTTTTTCTATCGATAATTTGATTGCATTAAAAAAAACTGAAATACCGTAATAACTGGACACTTCCGATTTACTGTGTAGGCCCCTGCAATGAATACGGAGATTTTGGATATCTAACTCTCTCCCCAAAATTCGTAAAGAAAAAAGTATTTCAAATACAAGAGTCTTGTGCTTTGCAAATACACAGATCTGTATGTCATCATTATGGCTAGCAATTTCATTAATCGAATAATATTCATTTGATATGCCTTTATATTGGCCATTAAATTTAGATATCAATTTGTGTGGTCGAAAGGAAAAAGAATTGTAAGAAAAAAAGGTCAACGATAAATTTAATTTAGGCTAAAATAACCAACGTGCTAAAAAGGATTGCGGGCGAGCAACTCAACGGTATGTGATAACCAAATGAACTTATGTTAAGTATTTTAAGATGTGTGGAAATTAACTTTACCGGGAATTAGGATAGGGATTCCCAAATTCCATCAAAAAGTAACAAACAATCCATCAACATGTTATTCGAGCAATTAGGAAAGCAGATTTATCACTTTGTTAAGCAAAAGCCAAGGGAAGACCAAATGTCAGAGGTCCTAAGGTTTAAAGTTTAATTTTTGTTGAACAAATTGGCTGATTCTGGGTAAAGAAGCCCGCGGCTCGCTGTCCTTTACTCAATGGGACCTGGTGATTGGCACCTGGGCAGGTGCACATTTAATAGGCTTAGGAGCAGCCCCTAAGCCGGCTTAAATGCAAAGTGCGTTAATTTAATGACAGAAACAGAAACAACGCCAGCAGGCGGCGCCACAAGTGCCTCCACTGTGGCTGCGGGAGCGCGCAGCTTTTAACATTCCCTCACAGCATACAGTGTTGTCGAACAGTTGGCTGACCTTTGTCAAAATTATGTCTAAAAGAAAAAGACATACGGATGGACTTGAAATAAGAGTCAACTAGATCTAGCTTAATCCTTTTCGATTTGTCAATATATTTCAGATTTAATTTTTAAACAACTAAATACTTTATATAAAAATAATCATTTAATTATATAATTAAATTAATTATAATAGTAATTGTAATATATAATATTACTTAGATATTTAAGATTAGTTAACAATATAGAAAGCCTGAATCAAAATAATTAAAAGCATTTTCTGCGATAATCAATAATTTAGATCAAAGTGGCATTTGAAGGTGAGCTTTTCAAATATGAAACTTTACTAATCATTCACGAATTTATCTTTAAAGATATTAAATTATTAGTTATATGGCGGCTCCGTTGCTAAATAAACCATATTTAAAGTCAAGAGTTGGTTCGTTGATAAACCCCTATCACATGCCAATCGACCAGCGAGACAAGCCTGTCCGACAGTAATTTACCCGAAGATCATAAGAGTTGGGTATATTAAAAAATAATGTAAATAAAAAACAAGTAAGAACGTTGCAGTCGGGCGCAACATTCTGCGTGATACTCTGTTCCCATAGGGGCTTCTGCCATATTACATTTTAAAGTTTATCTTAATTTATTAAAGTCGCCGCTCGAATTTTATTCTGATTCAAAATAAATATATATTTTATTAAAATTTTCAAAAAAATATATATGTAAATGAGTAAAATTTTTATAAATTATGGTTTGCTTCAATCGTTCGTATGAATATGATGATTTTATGAGCTAGTCAAAAAAATATAACGGTGCCATGCAAGTGTGTCCACACTTAATTTTTATGCAAAGCAGTCTGTTAACTTAAAAGTTGTCTGTTGATTTGCAAGTATGACGTCACATTTTCCTTGCATAACCTACTGAGTCTTTTAACAGTGCCACTTGGGAATCGTCTGAAGCATTGCCAACATACGAAAAACACGAAATAACAAACCTAGGCTATGGGAAAACTATGTTAATATTAGGTGGTCAACTATTTCAAGCATTCAAACATTAAATCAAAATACATATATTTATTTGTCTCTTACAATTTTTTCTGCCGACTTAGCAAGGAATTTAGCTTATTTATGAAGCGGTATACGCTTATGACTAAATCCGATACGTAAGAATATTGCAGTTTAGCGCCATCTACTGTATTATTCTTGTGATGGTGATTCTGCAGCAAAATTTAACTCAAGAGCTCTGCAAAATATAATTCCAATTTGCCACGCCCCCAGAGGTCGTAGACATGTAATTTTGGGCCAATCCTTAGAAGGAGAAATTTTGCAAGGTTACGTTCCAAAAATATGGAAATTACAGAGTATTTTTCGGTGTGCCACGCCCTAAGGAGGCGTAACAATTATTTTTGGGTCATCTATAGAGGAGGTCTCTAGTAACTTAATTACCCAATTTGAAGTTTCTAGCTCTAAAACTTTAGGAGGTATAAACTTTTGCGGTTTGCCACGCCCCATATGGGCGTAGATATATCCGCCATATCTTTTTGATCTTGGGTTGTCAACGCGAGTATATATTCCAAATTTTAAGTCTCTAGCATTAATACTGTTCAAGATATATAAGAATATGTATAAATCACTATATAGTCAGATCCGATTTGCCACGCCCCCAATGGGCGTAGATATATCCGCCATACCTTTTTGATCTTGTGTTGTCAACGCGAGTATACTTTTCAAGTTTCAACTCTCTAGTACTTCCACTAACAGGGCTTCTGGCATACCGGAAAATGCATTTTCCGATTTGCCACGCCCCTAGTGGGCGTATCGGGAAAATCTTAACACTTTATAATTCGAGGGTATACACAAGTATATGTTCCAAATTTCAAGTCTCTAGCTTCAAAAGCGTCGAAATGGTTTGCGTTCATACGGACAGACGAACAGACGGACAGACGGGCAGACGGACGGACAGCAAGACGGATATTGCACAAAACCAATATACTCTTTTTCCCTTTCGGAACAGAGTATAATTAGTCTTTGTAACCAATATAAGAAAAGGCCATACATAATGTGCACTTTATTCAACTTTTTCAATAGTTTTTTCATTTTTAAGTACACAAAATTATTCAACCAACTCTGAAGAGGAAAGAATGTTGCAGTATCCAAAAAACATATGTAGTCAATATTAAATACTTTCAGATTTGCTACGGACCATATAATTTGTGAGTATGTCATATAGAACAGGTACGGAACACCTGCCAAATTCGGCGATTTTAGCTCTAAAATATGGTAGATATTGTTTCTCTGATGTGCCACGCCCTAAGAGTGTATATACATATATAAATGTTGGTTAATCAAAAGTCCCACAGCAGTAAGATTTGGCAATTAAAGCTTTTAGATGCCGATTTAACCGTCACACCCTCACGTATTAGTCGAGGGTTCCGAGTTTATCTCTATTCGCTAGCTTCAATAGCGGCGAAGTCATACAGAAGGGCGGACGACTGGCAAAAAATACGTTCACTATGTGAACGATTATAATAAGCTTTTCAAACGAAAAACTTCACCTTCAACGGCGGAAAAACAAAAACGAAAAGCAATTAGTGAATGCCATGATGCGACCTTTGTACTTCTGGCTTTATTGGAATATAATGACATTTTCATGGAATCCTTTAAGATCGATATTAAATGTATTGAAAAGTCTCTTAAGCAAACTAAAAAGAAACAAGAGGCATCGTGTCAACTCCGAAAGGTAAGTGTTAGAATATATAATTATATTCTTCTGCCACTTGAAATTTATTTTTATATCCATGTGGGCCGAAAAGCTATTATAATATTTGGCATCCTTAGCGAGGGCACTCGCCATTTCCATTTGTTATTCCACTAGACAATAAGCCATTAAAAATCAATTGGACCCGAAAAATGCAAAGTGCCCCACAAACAAGTCGGCGTACGGCCAACTTTTTCGATAGAGCGAAAAAAACGCAAACAAAAATGAACATTTTTAAGGCCTACCCAAGGCAAATAAATGGATGTCTCTTGCCTGGCTTTGCATTCCGCTAAATTGACTCTCAACTTTACGCAAATGGCACAATAGCTGCCCGTATAACCAAGTATTTGCATTTCACATACATACATACATATGTGCGGATAACAATGTATGTTATGTATGTGAAGTATATACCCTTTGAAATGGTTCGAACTGCTTCGGGTTTCCCATCAAAACGTCAGCTCAATTTGTAAGATTGTACTTACAAAAGAGAAGAATTAAATTTAAATTGCTGTATTAAATGATTTTATGCCATGTCTTATTATAGGATATATATACATATATATGAATATGGTATAAATATATTTGATCCTATTATAAGCGTGTTTATTTTATATTTATTATTATAATATTATATACCCATATTAGTGTAAGGTTCAAACAAATGTAAAAGAGTAATAAAAATAATTTAAAAATTTATTTATTTATAACATACTTTTTAGAGAATAGTCAGTTAATAGTTTGGAGAAAGTTAAGTAGAATATAAATGTAAGGGAAAATATCAAATCTAGTAGTAATGACTAAAAATGAAAGAAGAAGATATAATTTAATGCCATTAATTTATGAAAGTACTTATGAAATTGAAATTATTAATATTAGGCAAACTGTCCTGAGCTCTTAGAAGTAAGAACTGTATTAATATCAAAATAAATCAGAACCTAAAGAAATAACAAGTAAGAAAACTCTAGTCGGTGGTGCCTGACTAGGAGATCCTCTGAACCCCGCCTGATCTACGTTTTTAAATATACTCAGTTATGTATTTATTAACGCAGAAAAAATTAAAGCTTGTAAAATTAAATAATAAAACAAATTTTTTTTTTTTTTGTTGGTAACAAAAATTGAAATTGTTTAAAATATAAATTAATCTAAATACAAAATTTGGTGACTCTAGGTCGAAAGATGTACGAGATATAATTTAATAACTTGATTTCAATAATTTCGATTTTTAATCAATAACAATAAAACGGGGAAAGTTATCGATTTTTTAAAACAAACTCTATATGCGCGAGCTCAAATTTTATAAATACGGACAGACGGACAGTCGGACAGACAGATAGACGGACGGACAGACAGACAGACGGACAGGGCTAAATCGATTCAGCTCGAATCCCTGATCAATAATATATATACTTTGTGGCATCTGCCACGCCCCCTTCTGCCTGTTACATACATTCGACGGTTTAACAAAACCATTATATCCTGATTTCCCATTTTCAATGGGTTCAGGGTATAAAAAAAAGCGAAATAAGCAATAAGCATAGTTAGTTAAGTTAATGTAAACCGCCTCTTTAAACTTACCAAAACTTATATTTCAGGATTTTTGCGCTGAAATCGCTAGGTGGATGACCTCGTCTATCCACAGATAGACCTATAGGTTATGTGATACGTTCAAATCGCTAAGATTTTAGCGCGATTTTAGCGCAAAAATCCTGAAATATAAGTTTTGGTAAGTTTAAAGAGGGGGTTTACATTAACTTAACTAACTATGAATATTGCAGCCTTAAGATACAATACGATGGCACATTCAGCTCTTTTACGATAGAGGAGGTCAACAGTAACCGTTTTAAGTAATATATGATTAGTCGGGCATTGCCTCTAATAGTATATATTCCAAACTTCGAGTCTATAGCTTCAATATCGCTCTTAATGACAGCGTTTAGGCTGCAACGAGTATATTCTCCACGCCCGTAAGGAGCGTATTCCAATACTAAGACTTGCACTGTTTTTTTCCTGAACGACTATAAACACGAATAATTTCTAAATTCTTTTCATATACTAGTATATCATATGGCAGTGACGTCTACCATAAGTGTAAGGAACAAAGAAGAGGTACAATAAAATGTATATCCATACATTCGTAGTATACTTGGGTAAAAGCAGCTCATTGAGGTGAACCGGCTCACTCGGTCTTTTTTGTGAAGTGAGCCAACTCACTCATATGGCTCACTGGCTCACTTGCTGATAGCTCATGAGCCGATAGTGATCGCAAGCAACTTGAAAAACACTGAAAAATACGTTACATGTTAAACTTTAAAAAAAAAAATGACACATTTAATATTTTTTTTTCTTAAAACTAACAGAACAAACTTTTAATACAAAATATATTTTTTAGCTCCCTTTATTGGGAATATAACAAAATTATGAGATAAAATATAACAGAAAATTAAAAAAAAATATGCATTCTTTGAGATCCAATCATTGGGAAGTATGAGAGATTATTATATGTGTAGATGATATCAGGGCCTGTTTTTTAAATGTCTATTTAAATTGCCTTGTGACTTGCAGCTTAAGACACTTTTGCAAATCTTGCATTTAGCCAGTTGCGTTTCCATGTCCTCAAAATGATTTCAAATTTCGCTGTGCTTTTTAATTAACGACATTGTAAGTTTAACGAAAAACACGATTCGCGGCAAAAAAAAGTGAACGTTAACTTTGCGAACGCCAATTGAGAAGAACGCAAAATGAGCCATACAAGCGAGTGAGCAAAAATGAGCTAGTTAACCAAAATGAGCTAGTGAGCCAAAATGAGCTAGTGAATGAAAATGAGCTAGTGAGCCAAAATGAGCCATATGGAAGGAACAAGCTCAGTGGCTCAGTTCAGTGAGCAATTCATTTTGGCTCACTCACTCATGAGCTACCCAAGTCTAATTCGAACTGCACAGGACCTTATCGGTAGATAAACAAACCACTTACATGTATTCCAGTTATCTTAGGCAAACGTTTTGACGAGTATTTAAGTTTCGGCTTTGATGTTGCTTTTTAGCAAATCCTTTTCTATAGCTGCTGTGCGTTGGCCTTGGCAACTAGTTTCGCTGACTCGACGCCAGCTAGCGTCGAGAATCTCGGCGCTTTGGTAAATCTCTAGTGTGCCTGTCAACGTCCTGGCTTCCGCCTTCGTATATCCTTTTGAGCCTTGGAGAATTGCCTCCCACAATTGTCTTGGCGCTTGCAACGAGCTGAAAGAGCTGCCATCTCTCGTGGGTCTTTCGCCCATTTGGACCGTTGCCCAGTTGCCTGGTTACCCACTTGCCGCTCGCCCGCTTAGCCTCTTAGCAGGCGATACTGGGGGCCATTTAATCGTAAAGTGCCGCCTGCAATGGGACTGTGAGTATCTGGGTGGCATGAACGAGTGCAGTGAATTATTTGTTTTTATTTTACGATTATGGCCGCGTCTTTGTGCTCATTGTGGCTTTCACAATTCAATGTGTATGCAAATATTCGATTGGCATCCGGCTTTTTATGTGCGGACAGCTGATACTGATGGCGCCGAGGGCCTTGTAAGATATGCCATCCGAAGTGCTGTCCAAACACAATAACCGCAGGCCATGTTCCCTATGTCCGCCCTGTTGGCCATTCCACTTGGCTGCTTTGATTGATATGCCTGATTGTCAGCTGCCATTTGTTGGCTTATCATTACGAGTAATAATCAAATCCAAATTTCGACTCCAAGTGCCAGTGCAAACATCAATTTAATATTTATTTGAATTGACACTTGAGCAAAAAATATTGCGCATGTTCTTTACAGGAGCGAGCTGATCACGAAAGGTTTTAATGCCTGCTAAGCTTTTTACTGACAAAAAGAGGAATTTACGTAGAATAAAAGTTATAAAAATATGGTTCAGGGTATGCAAATGGCAGCTTAACAGCGTCACATTAAACAGATTTTATATTTGGGTTAAAGTTTAGCTCACCGTCAAAGATAGGTATTTTAAGGTCCACAAGAGTGTAACACTAGTCATTCAAATAAAAGTTTGTCATAAAAAAGGTAATGCTCTTTTAGAACTAAATCAATGTAGTACGTATTAACTCAACCTTTTGAATTTCTAATATATTTCAATCTTATTTTTGGTCTAATTCTAAATATTTTTAACTAACAAAGTTCAAACTAATATAATGTTTATACATAATAATATAATATGAGCTAGCTACAATATAATGCTATCACTTGGTTCGAACTAGCCGAGGCGTCACCGCAGCAGCCGCAAGACCACATACTAACCACAACATTTACTCAACTCAACAGTGAAAACAACTAAATATATTTTGAAAGAAAAATATATTTTTAAGTAAAAAGGAAAAGTTTTTTTTTTGAGCGTAGGAAAAGCTAAAAAAGAAAGTTGAGAAACATGCGAACCAAACTTCCTAAAAAACAAAGGAATTTCAAATGCGAAGAAGGTGGGAGTGCATAGAGAGGGCTTCACAGCTAGACAGCCTGCAACCACGATTCAAGTGAAGTCGCACCTGTGTTGAAATAACTATAAAGAATACTTATTGGGTTAAAAAGAGATATCTGTATAAATTCCAAAACTTCTAGATCGAAACCTAAATTTCTTCTGAAAATGCCTTAAACTAACTCAAACTGCTAAAGACATTATATAAATATATCTTTTCCGAAATTTGTTTAGTACAAATCAAGGAATTTTACGGTACAAGAATTGCATTGAACTTTGCAGCTATAACTTCTCTCTCTCTCTCTCTCTCTCTCTTTTCTCCTTCTTTCTCCCTCATTTAATATGTCTGTTGCTTTTCGCGGATATTCATAGAGGGTATTCGTATAGTGTGCCTTGCACAACAAGTACTACTTGTGGGCCTCCAAATCTCTTGGTGCACGGGTCATTTGGAAGAAATATGAAGCTTAGGCAGCTGAAAAATGTGCTTTCCGGCGTGAAATTTACCGTCTTTAAAGTTCGCCACATTTAGCCACATTTCAATTGGCCAAGTTAAAGTCGAGCTACACGTGATGCTCGCCGCGTTTATCGGACCCACAAATTTAACAAATTGCTCGGCAGTTAGGCAGATTATATAGAGCATGTGTGTATGTGTACGTATGTATGTTTGCGTGGCGTATCAGCTTTACACTTGTGCACGACACGCGTCTCTGATAAAAAAAGGCAGCCACAAATTTGAAGGCATCTTCCTAACTGCCACGAGCGTTGAGCGTTGAGCGTTGAGCGTGGCGCGTGGCGTGACATGTTTTTGCTTTGGCTCATTTGTGCGCTATGGTTTTTTAATTGCCTTGATTAGCATAGGAATAATTCCAGTGGAAGTTGCGTACAATTAAAATTCAATCGCTTCTGCTTAAGACACGTCCATAAAGTCAACAACTAATGCCGCGTAAACATCTTCCATGAACTTTGCGGAACTGCAACTTCTTTTAGTTCGAGTAAATTGTTTCTCTAGCTGTTAGTTTGTTGTCGTCGTCTGCATTGCCTGCAGAATGTTGTTGTCCGCACAAGTTTTGATTTTTATTGCCATTGCTTAAGACCTGGAGATTTGTACATGAAAAACTTCTTGGACCCAACAGCTGCAGCAGCGCACTTCGACAATTGTGCCCACACACACTTCCGCAGAGTAAAACTTGGGAAAACTTAAATCTGAACTTGAATAGAGACGGTCCGTAAAAGGATTGCACTTTCAACTAGTTGCTCAAGTGGAATTATTGGGCGAAAATCGACTCGAGCAATGACAACGGCATTGGTCGAGATTTGCAGATCGTTTAAGTGAATTTACAACTAACATTTCAAAACTTTTTAAGTCGAATTTTATTTGTTAGGTTACACGAAAGACCTCAGCTTTGACTCTGACCTTGGCTTAGACGACATTCTGTCAAGCTAATTCCTTAGCAAATATCCTTGGTCTTTTAAACTTAAATAAGTATATTGCTTTTATGGAATGCCCCTCTTTCTTTGCAACCACCCCCCCATCTTGATATTAGGATATATAGAGGGTGTTGCATATGTCCATAGAAGCTTGGACTTACTATATCTTTTAAAACATAAACGCTATCATTATTCAAACTAAAGACTTTGAAATTTGGTATTTATTTTCGTGTAAATAACAGTCAGTTGCACTCGAAGGCAAAATTATTTGTGGTTGATCTTGAATTTCGTTATCATATTCTAAGTATTCGAAACATCTATAGATATCATAAAAGGTTTAGGTGTGGTGTGGTGTGATCAGACTTCTTAAAGTATTTTTTGGAAAGACTGTCATAATTTAAGTAATGTATTTATGCTAAATTGGCGTTTTTAATGCTGTTTATAGTCTCGAAATGAGTTTGTTATTGGAGATACACATTGTTTTTATACCCTGAACCCATTGAAAATGGGAAATCAGGGTATAATGTTTTTGGGAAAATGTAACAGGCAGAAGAAGGCGTGGCAGACCCCATAAAGTATATATATTCTTGATCAGCTCGACAAACTGAGTCGATATAGCCATGTCCGTCTGTCCGTCCGTCCGCCCGTCCGTCCGTCCGTACGTGTGAACGCAGCGATCTCGTAAACCACAAAAGCTAGAGATCTGAAAATATAAATGTATACTCGTGTATACCCTACGCAGTACGAGTTTATCAATTTTTTTCGATAACTCATCCCATTTCCTTATTATCGATGAAAATCGATAATTTTACTTTGTTTTTCAAGCGTAACTTGAATACCGTTTTAGCTATAGATTTTTCGTGTATATCCGTGTTATGAATACAAACATTTTGTAATTATAATAAATGCAATTATTATTATAAAGAGTTACACAATTTTAAATTATAATAAGACACAGACATGTATATTTAATATAATGTATATTTAATATAATTAAATATGTTTGCGTACAAGGCGCATCTTGAACATCACTTTTCACAATCAAGACATCATCGTTTCTGAAGACATATGGACCAATGACTCCGCTAGCCTATAAAGCGCACAAAGCAGTAATTTACTGTGGATTTAATGATATTTCGACAAAAGCTTGTGGATTACCTTCACACCAAACGCGACAATTCTGCCTATTTTCATATCAATTCAATTGAAAATAAGCTACAACTTATATACGCCATAAAATGGACGAAGTGTATGATAAACTCGATGAACAGAACCATTATTTTGATCAAATATTTCAACAATTGGCAAGCGTTGCTCTGGCGTAGATCTACCATTATTAAAGTGTCACACTAACCTCAACAAAACGAAACTATCAACTGATAAACGGGTTGTTAAATAAAATATTGGTGGCAACTCTAAAAAACACTCTTTATAGGAAATTATGTTTATCAAGCATTATGTTTGTAATATTTAAAAAATCATTAGGAAAAATTTTAAAAAGTTTATATTATTCAATTTAAAATTGTTATAAATACATAAATTTAATTTCCACTATATCATTATTATCGTCTTCACTCTTAATCAGCTTAATCACCTAATAAGCCTAGGAACCATGGCAAGGAACTTTTCGTTTTCTATGGGATTATCATATCATCCATGTGCTTCAACAAAGCGCAACATTTCTGCTTTAAAAATAATAGACTTTTGGGCATCTAATAGCTTGAAGTAATTTTTCATTTGTATTCGATTGTGTACTTTATCCCTATTTTTCTCTTTTGTACTCAATTTCTCTTTAAACTAGACTTTTTTATTTTATTGAATATTTGAAGAATAATTACTTATTGAAAAGTCGCTTTGTTAAAGCTTCTAACAATCGCATTAAGCAAGCACAAATGTTTTCCCTTACTTCGACCTCCTCGCGACGTCTATAGAAGTTCTTCGTACCGTATCATTATAACTAATGTGCTACAAATGACAAACTTGTTCAGGCTGAACGAATTAAGAAGACAATTAGACCATAATTAGCACTTACAAACGACTGCCGTTGATGTCCTGCTCGAGACTATAAAAGTGGAGCCTGGCATTGTCAACAACTGCAGAGCAAAAGAAATGGTAAACATAGTAAAATATCCTCCAAGCAGGAGTGAAAGGCATGGACTGCTTCAATACTGGAAGAGTCATCCACTGAAGCTGGCCATTGCGAACACCTTCTGGGAGTATACGGAACGCACCAAGGTGAGCGGCATGTGGCTGCTACGACGCAATCGCACGCATGGGTTGTCCAGGTGAGTGACACACACGTATCTATGGACAGCTGGGAAATGGCTAACCTGTGCAGGCCAGGCTATCGACCTTTTTCCAAAATATATTTATGTAAATATGTAAACATATTAGATTTAATCACTAATCTCGGTAGCCTAACAACGATTGGAACACTAATTTTAATTAGGCTTCTCCGCTGAACATAAGCAAATGAACCCTCGGCTATTGACACTCTGGCTCATATCATAGCACAACAAGATCAAATTACTATTAGTAATCAAAAATTAGACTACGAGCAAACTAGCTACAATCTACAACTAGGATAGAGTTCGAGTTTTAAACTTTCTGGCCGAAAACTGCGAAAAACAAGCTCGGGTATTTGCGCGGTTCGGTAGCTTCAAGGTAATTTTGTTGGCTTGTGTAGCCATTCTCTCGAGTGTAGCTTTCCTCGTTTACGACTGTGTCGAAGTGTATTTACTTTCAGAATTAATAAACTTTTGCTATTGGCAAACTTTAGAAATAAATTCATCTGTTGGTGCTAACTATAATTTTTCGTTGAATTGTAGGTTGATTTGGGCATCGGTGCTGGTTCAACTGCTGTGTCTGAGCATCTATTTGACTCTGCTGCTCTGGCTAAAGTTCTACTCATATCCCATTCTAAACACCATTTCGAATGAACTGTCTATTACGGATGTGGCCTTTCCCGGAGTAACCATATGTAGTCCCAAAACGGTAAACACGGAGCGCGTTCAACGCTATGTCCGAACGCTGTGAGTCAGAATGAGGAATCTCTAGAAGCAACTAGTCAATATTCTCTTTAATTCTCTCAGTCAGATACCTAAGGAGTACGATATAGCCGATGTAGCAGATGGTTTCGAGTTTCTCAATGCTTTTACGGATCAGAGTTTTGTCCCTCCTTCGCACGAGAGCTACAAGGCAACGGATGCTGTGCTGCGACTGAACAACGTGTCCATATGGGAGGCTGCCATGGCTGTTAGTCCGGGCTGCGTGGACTTTGTAAAGCGCTGCTTTTGGGGCTACTCGGAGTTTCCGTGTAATCAGAGCCATGAATATTTATCATTTATTCCAACGACTGCATTTCTTGGGCCGTGCTGCTCCTTCAACTATAATCCGCGCAATTCCAGCTTTCTGCCCTTTTCGGCCAACATCTTCGGAATGGATGGGGGCCTCACCTTTATTGGCGCGGAAGGATCTGAACGAAATCTAAGCACCGGTCTTATTGTGCTTGTCCATCATCCGATGGACTATGTAACGGAGAAAGCAGCATCGGTTACCATAACTGCAAGATCCGAGAGCTTTGTCGAGGTCTCGCCTACCGTGCAAACCTCCTCGACAGAGGTGCTCGAGCTGTCCGAACGCAAACGAGATTGCCTTACCTCGGATGATGTACAGCTACGTAACTATCGCCAGGCAGCCTGTCTGCTTGCCTGCCAGACGGAGGCAATTGGCAAACGCTGTGGCTGTCATCCTTACCTGTTGCCCGTTGTGAGCAAGAAGTTCAAGGAATGCAGTCTGAACGATACCTTCTGCTACGCATATAACTATGGTGAATAGAGAAGACTTACCCCATACTTAACTCCGGCTTATCCTAATCGAAATAAGTTGGCTGCTTTTGCATTCTTTCACCTCCTTACACTTACCTGTTTCCATCTTCGCTGTCGCAACGTTAGAGTTATTTACCTTCAATGTCATTGCCATAACGCGCCGAGTCTCAGCCGTTGTTTTGCGTGGTGCATTGTGGTCTTCATGTTGGCCTCCTCTCTCTCTCTCTCTGGTTACTCCAGTTACATCATTTATAATTTATACTAAATATTCACAATACGTGCCTGCCTGTGTGCTCAAGTGTTCATTTCCAGAAAACTTGGAAATTGCTCCACAACTGGTCCTTAAAGGCGCTTCGGTATGCAGAAGCCATAACCATTACACATAGTATATACATATGTGCATATTGTATGTCTGAAGCATAAATACCATGTTTCGGCAAGTGTCTGCTAAAATTATTCCTATTAACTCGTCTACACATGTACGGGTATGTATGTGCGTGTAAGTATTTCTATAACGATTTAGTGTATTAGAGTGCTAAAAGTTTTGTGCTCGTTCTTTCTTCCTTCGTAGGTGATGATTTGAAATACGAGTATATGTGATACTTTATCATATGTAGTTAAACTTTAATGAAAGCAAATTGAAAAAATGTGTAGATCTCCTCCTGTGTACTGTTGTAGTGTTGTAGAGATTATAGTAATTTGTTAGGCGGCTTCTACTATGCATTGAATAAGTTGCACAATTCTCGCAATATTTCTGTACAACTGTTTTCTTATGTTGCTTTGGTATCCTCTAAGGATTATCCTCATATTCCAACGTTATTACATATGTACATACACACTATCTACGTTTACTATATGTAAAAAGAAACAACTAATTTTCAGACAATTTCAAGAGCGTTCGCTGTG
Source organism: Drosophila leonis (assembly GCA_035045365.1). Taxonomy (NCBI): domain Eukaryota; kingdom Metazoa; phylum Arthropoda; class Insecta; order Diptera; family Drosophilidae; genus Drosophila; species Drosophila leonis. Next base: position 1,576,643 of record JAWNPC010000835.1, read on the forward strand.
ATCAATGCCTGCCTAATTGCTATGACGTCACTTACTCCACGCTGTCCTATAAAACAGATCTCAATTTACATCAGTTCTCCGTGAGTAGCTTTTAGTAAGTATGCAATAGACATGTAGTTTGTCATGAACTTAACAATAGTTTCTTTAGCAAGCAGGAGTCGCTTAACAATGATAGCTTCATGCTGCGAGTCTATTTGGCCAAGCAGGTGGTCCCAGTGATACGAAAGGTGACTGTCATGTCCTGGGTTGGACTATTGTGTAAGTGCCTATCCATGTTAGAATTTCAGTTTACAATTTGTCATTCGCTTGCAGCTGATTTAGGTGGAATTTTCAACTTGTGCTTGGGCTTGAGCATGATTTCCATTGTGGAATTCTTCTACTACTGCACTTATCGCTTGTATATTAATTATCAGCTGCAAAAGCAGCATCTTGCGAAACATGCTTGGAATTAATCTCAATTAAAAATAGCATTTATATATTTTCTTTAATATATATTAATTTTAAACGGGGGTTCTATTGTAGTTCTCATAGATCGTGATTATTATTTTTTCTTTTTTATCTTTTGCGATTGCTTGGTTGCTTTTCGTTTTTTGGCCACTGGCGTTTGTAGCTCGCCTGCTGTTGTGTGCTGCTCGGCCGCGTCGTCATCACTGTCCCTATGTGATGAAATTTATTAACATATTTTATATACTGAATCTATTTTTGTTATATTAAAACTCACCCCACGGTGGCCATCTGTTCAAACATGTCCTCATATTCCGTGTCCAGCGGCGTTGCTTTAAACTCTCGCTTGTTTTTAATATTCTTATGCATTGGCACTTTAGGCTCTGCCTCGTCCTCATCTTCACTAGGCTCTCGATGTTGTAGTGGCAGCTGGTTAATAAGCACTTTCGTTGCCTTCGACTTAACATAGCATTGATAGAGCAGCACAGTGGAATCGGCATCGTGTATACGCACATAGCGATCCAAAGAAGCGGAGCTCAAATATTTACCCGTCTCATCCAAGTGAAGGTCGCTGATGCCGCCTGTAAAGCCTTTATAAGTGTGCACGTGCGTCTTCATGCTGCGCGTGTCAAAGGCCTACAAAGGAATTTTAATGAAGAAAGTAAATAAGCAAACGCATAACTTAGAGCTTACCTTTAAGACACCCATTGTGGTGCCCGTGTATATGTAGTGACCCCTTGCAGCGAGCGATGCAAAGCTCATTCCATGCTCCTCGCTAGCAAAGTTAGTCACAGGTCGACGTTGCTTGCGCGTATCGTAGAGCCTGACATAGCCATGGCGAGAGCAAGTGGCCAAGACGCTTGGTCCATCCACAAAGCCTATATCGCTGTCCCACACGGGCACCTCCAGCTGCAGATAGTCGTTGGGCAAATTCTTTGAGCTGAAGATTTGCTTGCCATCGGCACTCAGATCGTAGACTTTTAAGTTATTCTGTCGTGCTTTGCCACCGGTGGCCACAATTTGTCTAGCTACGGGGCACTGGCGCAGATGGTCCATGTGATCACCAGTGCTAATGAGAACTGGATCCTCTGTAGACTTATCCTCTTCCTGCACAGCATCCAGCGACATGGTCTGTATGTTGCCATTACCAAAGCCAGCAATCAAGTTGTTGTTATAACGAGCTAGACCCACAATTGGGGCGCCGGTGAAGTTGACGCGACGCGTGTTGAGGCCATCGCCTGCTCCAAGTGAATGCACCTCAGCCACATTCTTCGCACGACCGAGCAGTATTTCAGTTTGCGCCTCATTGCCAAATGCCAACGCAGTCACTCGCGATTCTTTGTCTAGAGCTGTCAGATCACTAATATTTGATTGTGTATATGGATCCTTTTCCACAGCGGGCAGCAAATCTGCAAAAGATAAAGTTAGAAATCGCCCGCAGCAGAGCATGTAGTTTGACTCACGTTTAAAGGAGCCTGTCTGTGTGCCCACAAACAATTCATGTTTGGCTGTATAATTGCCATGTTTTAAGTTTGCCGTAGTCCACTTCATTTTGTTAAATTGCCTTTAATTTAATTTTCAAACAATAAAACAACACCGAACTGGCGTCCAGCAGGCAAAACAAATGCAACACGTGCAGTGCCCAATGTGGATGAGCGAGACAACCCTATGTGCTGCCTATCGCCAATCGATAGTTGCAGAATTTACCAAAATTGATTACTAATCGTATAGCACATATTAGTGGTGGACTTATATATCGCCTATATAACTGGCAACTTTTAATTCCAAACAATAACACGCTAATGTGTTACATTTTACATAATTCATATTAACTATGGCGCTGACAAAAGTTTACGATGCGGCCACTGTGTTTAAGCACCTAAATGGCATTATCAATGTTTACAAGCCTGCTGGCATGAAAGTCAAACATGTGCGCAATGCTATACTAAGCAACATATGCAAAGGTGCGTTAAAAAAAGAAACAATTGAGAACTGAAATAAAATGTTTTATATTATGTAGGACTCAATGAGCTGGAGCAACGAGAGCCACGTAAACTGCCAAATGATATTCGGCTGCTGGGTAGTGGCGCTGCCACAGACACTGTGCTGCATAAGATATCCTCCAATACAGATCTTTCGGATCACATAATGGCCAGTGGACCTCGTTACCTGCCAGGTGATATTCGTTGCGCACCTGTCTGCTCACTGGGTGATCACACAAGCGGCGTACTGTGTAAGCTATATTACTATATTAAGCTGCAGTCATTCGTATATCGCTTAGTTTAGTGTTTGGTCTAAATAAGGGACTGCAGCAGTCGAGCCTCATCCAGCGGAATCGTCCAGTGCGGGTTTACCATGTAACCGCTCGAATGGGCACAGCCACAGAGAATCATCTACCCGACTCACGTGTGACAGTGCGCGCTAATCATCGACACTTGACACCTGAGCGCATTAGCGGATTGGCCTCTTCCATGCAGGCTGCACATCAGCGGAAAATGTACGAGCTGTGCGGCGTCGACTTACAGACGCAGGCGGCCTACGAGCTGGCCTGCAAAGGACTACTACGACCTGCCGACAATAGACAGCCCGTTGTCTATGGCATTAAGCTCATACACTTTGACCGACCTCACTTTACGCTCGAGCTGCACACTATCAACGAGAGCGAGCAGTATATGGCAGCCCTGATCCACGATATGGCTATAGAATTACGAACTGTGGCTCATTGCTCCCAGCTGCGTTGCATACGTCACGCCCACTTTGATGTGACGGAAAGTCTGCTGAGACATGGCTGGCACCTACCGGGCATCATGAAGAATCTGCGAGTGCAGAAAAATGTGCTCGAAGCGCATCCACAACTATTGAGCCAGCAACGCGTTGATCTACATGCCGCGCAGTCCTAAGCTATTTATAAATAACTCAAATGTAAATATAAAACTTTGTGTATAAATGTTTAATTTAATATGTTAAATTTCAGTCCGGCTGTTAATTTGTAATGCTCGACGAAATGCTGCTGCAGCTTGTCATTCAACTTCTTCCCGGCCACAGAGTCCAGCACCTTCTCTACCACGTCCTGCGCCTCTTTAAGACGCAATTCAGCTTGCTCCAGTAGAGCTCCTGCTTCTGCAGGCTGCCTACGTGCTCGTTCCTCCAGTGTGTGTGTCATCTCAATGAGTATGATACTGACATAAATGGCCAGCTTGATGCTGTGCGGATCTAGCTGGGTGCACACATTGTATAACTCCTCGCAAAGACGTTGTTTGCGGCCCAACTGCAGACCGCTTAGCGTGGCCAGTTCGAGCCCCGGCTCATGACCGTACAGCTGGACAAGCGTGTGCTTCAGATTAAACATGTGGAAGTGATTGGTGTGCAGCAGCTGGGAGAGTCGGGCCAGCAGCAGTTCCACCTGGCTGGCTGTAGGTCTGCCAGCCAACAGGGACTCCACTTGCTCGGTCATGTGGGTCTGTACTTCCGTAACGTAGGCTGCATCCACAATCATGGGGCAAGTATCGCACTTCCACTGGGTCTGCTCGTCAAGTGGGTTGACCGGCAGTTGAACGCCCACGCACGACTTGGACACATCCCCCAGGCAGCGCATGGCACTTACATAGCTGCCATACTCGGTGGGATCCTCGCAGCGTGCACAACGGCAGCTAAAGTGCTTGGTCATGAGCAGATGATGATGCCGCATTTGTGTGCCCCACAATATGTTCGTGTATGTGATCTTCAGGTGGTCGCCCTTCTTCAGGTCGCAGCCCGCACGCACCGCAATGCGCTGCGTGGCGGCATCGAATTGGAAGTAGCAATTTGGCTGGCAGGCGTGCTCCATCATGCAAGCCTGCCGAAAGAGACCGCTCAGCTCTATGCCCGTGGCTAGCTCGATGACCATATAGTTGGTCTCGATGATGCCGCATAGTCTATGCAGGAGCCTCGGCTCATAGTCGCTGGGCATGCTTCCTCGTAGCTTGCTGTTCTGCTTGATACGCTGCAGGAAACGCTGCTCCAAATAGCCCACAATTCGCTGCTCCGCTTCCTGCTGCAGCTCGGTGCCCAGGCGTTCCTCCTCGTGCGACTGCATCTCTAGCAGCGCCTGCCAGCGTTCCGGCTGTTGCTGCTGCAGCAGCAGGCACTTGAGCACCAACAACGCATCGTGTCGGTAATAGTCGACTAGTCCACGTACATCCGTCTTGGCTTTGGGCGCACTTCCCAGACTAAGCACGCTGCACTCTAATTTCTCGTGCTCGCAGCCGACGCTGCACACGGGCCAGCGACAACTGTTGGATATCAAAGATTACACCTTACTACAAAATATATAGTAATTGTTTTCAGAATGCATCTCTTTGCTCTGAGCATTTGTTGACTCCCCTCGACTGCCCAATTTTGAGCTTGACACTCACTTGCGACACTGATGCTTGTCCACGCGACAAGGCGCGTAGCAGCCTACGCAGGGGACAATGCTGGCCGATTTCTCGTCGTCAGTGAGAAACCACTTGGGACCCACGACAAGGGGGTCCTCAACGAAAATGATCTGCTTGGCCTTAATGTCGTGGGTGGCAACCAAGTAGCGGCCCAGTTGGGCATCTTGCTGCTCCCGGAATGGCCGGCAGCAGCTCTTGTGCTGGGGCCAATGCTGCTTCTGGTGATCCCCATTGCAGTAGCGCACGACTTTGCACCGGGTGCAGGTGAGCCGGGCGGGCACAAGGCAAACGGCACAGTTGGCACTCGGGAACGTCATTCCAATAATCACTTCACGGCTCTCGAATACGCAATGATCTTATTTGAGTGAGCGAATAACATTTGTTTCGACTTCGGGCTTTTACTATTTATATTTAGCACTTTTCTCCAAACATTTATTTACCTCGGCTCGCTCAAAATCTATTCAATGTGCTCTTCTCTCACAACTGATGTGCAAATCTCTTCAAATTGAGAGTCTATATAATAGTGTGTATAGTATACATAAACATATTCATATATATATATTATATATATATAGAGAGAGAGAGAAATGCACTGTAAAATATTGTATGTGCAATCGACTGCAATATGGTGCTTTCTGATTTGTAGCCGAAATAGAAACTCCGATTTCTTATAATATATATTTAATAAATTAAAAATGATAAGACTATCTTAATATATTATAATTTGTTAAAAAGTAAGTAAACTGTTATTCTGTTATTTGTGTATTGTACAAATTTTGCTATATTTTGAGAACTATAGTACTATATAGTGTATAGTACTGGGAAAACTACTCTTAACGAGTTTTGTCCAACATGGTCAAGACACCGTCAAACGGTATACTCGTGTTCAATGTCTGAAACTCTCCTCTTAAATTAAATTAAAATTTCATTTTCACTGATGACACACTTTGTAGACTCTAGAATTTGGCTTATTAGCATTGGCAGGGGCCAATCAAGGGGATTGTGAGACTTTTTCTATAAATATTCAATTTTATGCTGTCATTTTGTTCAATAATAATATATACTTACATTATTGGAATAGTGATTTCTGTTTATATTTTCACCTTGTGGTATCTTCACTTTGAGATCGTAAGAGTTTTTAACTACGCTCGTATTACTAACCACTTTCCGATATTTACAGACCGGTAAAGAATTTTATAATTTTATAGCATATCCTTCAGCAAAGCATATCACAGTGTATACTTTCATATCATTCTAACAAAGTTCTTCAGATTCTATATTTATTCTTTATGCATAAAAAACATTCAACTTTAATTTTAAGCATATATATACATATATCAAATGCTTTCTCTAAAGCTTTCATACTATCAAAATATTCCATTTTACTTTTACCATATCAATATTTACATATTTGCATCATATCATTATTAATATGTTTCTAAATATAACCATTGATAAAATGAAATGAAAAATTCCACAAATATGACAACCAACTTTTATTTAGTTTTCTGTTTTTTTTCAAGCAATACAAAACAATTAGAATACATTAGATTCGAACCGTGTAAAACATTTATCTTAAGAACCCTTTTTCTGCGAGTTTTTTTTTTTATTTATTTAGTTTTTAGTTTTTAGGTTAGCTTAGAGATGACTTGAGACTTCTCCGCTAGATTGGGTTTATGGTTTGTTTTATGTGTAAACTAATCTTGTTCATAGTCTATTTTGTGTGGGGGCATTAGCTTAGTACGGCTCTTGGGGCGCGTCCAAGTCTCGGTAGTGAGATCTGGCGCGGTAATCAAAGCCACCGGGCCTGCAAGCAACGAGAATGAATGTGGTTTAGATTTAGGCATTATATACACAAATCTTATATAATAAAACAAACATTTATTGCGGCATGTAATCGCATAATTGAAAGCATCAGAATCTTTATATTTTATTGACTGATAAAATTAAAATCCTTAATTAAATCCAGACCCCAGACGTTTTCAGTTTTCTGCTGCTTGCTTCTTTTGTTTCTTCTTTTATACAATTGGCATATTGTACATAGATACAAATGAAATGATTTTGTGTAATATTTGCTTGCATATAGTTTTTGTTGTCCCCATTGGCTAGGAATTTGCTTAAATTGCTTTATAGAACTGAGCTTGAAAATCGTACTTTGCGTTAACTGTATGTGGTTTCTGCTTTTTGTGCTAATCAATTTATTAATTAATTAGTCAAACATATCGGAATTAACGGGCGCATCCAAATCATGGTAACCGATAAGCCGGCGTTGGTGTTCCAAGGGCAATTCTCTGCAAAAAATTTGCGACACAAGAAAGTTGTGACAAATTTCGTTTTAAGACCAACAACAAAACAAATGAAAGCAAATTAAAGAAGGCATATGGAAATCGGGACAAATACACTACGCTCCTTATCGAGTTAAATTTTTGTTGGATGTAGAGGAATATATAATATATAAAGAAAAACTTGTCTGACTTCTGAGTAGTGAATAGAGAAAGAAGCCTCCGAAAATGATTTTATTAAAATATTAGACTATATAAAAAGGCTATGTGGTCTGTATAGAAATATTACGAACCCTCAGAAATACTTTGATGTATAACAAATTCAAAAAATGTTTAAGTCGAACTATTTCGAGTATTGATGAGTGGCATACATTATTAGGAATTAATCAAAGCAATTTAAAATCGAAAATACTATTTTGAATATATATCACATATTAAAATACTCTGCGGGCTTTTAATGACCAAATATACTCCAACAAAAGGTTTTTATTCAGGGATAGTGACGGATGCAAAAAGCCAGAACCATAACCAGATTTATTTACCAGCCAAACAGACAGACGAAATACATTAACATCCAATTCTATTCTAAACGGGACCAGCTGATTTCAAGCATTTGTCTTGAGTTCCTAGATGATGAAGATTCTTCAAAGCTACTATACCCTAACGCACTTAAGGCTATGCATTTCAATGCAAACAAATTGAACTACTGACCTGCGCACTGGCGGAAAATTGCGGCCACCCCGTCCTCCACCACCGCCCATCATGGGCGGTGCAAATCCATAAGGCATAGCTGAGAATGGCGGATACATAGGCGGCCGGTAGCTGTAGAAGCAAAAAGTAGTTATAATATATTGAGATGCTTATGAACATGCACACATACCCGCCTGAACCACGTCCAGACTCTGATTCAGTGCGCTTGGAGCTGCCTGGATGTTCCGGTAGCTGAGGCCGCTTGGGATCCCGTAAATAGTTGTTAAAATATTGCACCTCTTTGCGTACTTCATCGACCTTCTCCTCGTGCTTGTTGAAGATGTGTTTGCGTATGAATTCGGGACCCTTGAACTTCTTGCCTGACAGCGGACACAACCATTTGTCCTTGGCCAGTTCCTGTGTGTTGGCTTGAACGAACTTTTCCACTTCGGTTTCAGGATTCTTGGCGCCCAGCTCTTTAATCTCGTCATCGCCCAGCTGCACGGTCTTGGTCAAGAACTGCTGCAGCTTCCCATCGTATGCTTTGATGTATTCTTGGACATCGTTGCTAGTGACTCGCATGGGGGCTGGTCCACGTGCATGTATGATGCCACAGCGATTAGGCATCTCATCCTCATACGGATATTCGCAGTGATTGTAGTAGTCTACCGAGTGCACAATTCGTAAATAGAGCACTAGTCGATCGAGAACTGAGATAAGCGACTCGTCTCGATCAATGGGTTCGCCCTCGCCATCCTTATTGTCGCCAGCCAAGCCGAGCAGTTCCTCCTCCTCGGCCGAGGCTTCTTCGATGAGGTAATCGGTTATATTCTGAAGCACCGGATTCTTTGAATTGAAGCCATAGTTGCCGCTGCCATTGGTTGCCTCCTGGCCAGATTTGCTCTCCGCTTCCATTTCCTCTGCACGATTCGCTTCGCACCACAGCTTAAATCGATCATCCAGATTCATCGCAATCTTTGCGCACAGTTTAATGTCGGCTCGCACAATTTGCTTGTGCGCTGTGATTCCATTGGCAGGACGAACACGTCTGCTCAGGTCCCGGTTGACAATAGCGCCCATTTCGCAGTCACGCAGACGTTGATTGTTCAGGCTCCAGCAGATCTCTTTGATGTTGACGTCGCGCGTAAATGTGATCCATCCGCGGCGATACCAGCGGCGCTCGACGAGAGGATCGGCAATGGCTACGCGCAGATAACCACTGAAGCGTGTGCAAATGGCTTCGATCTCTGCCTTGGTGATTGACGGTGCCAAATTACGCAGAAATATGGACGAGGTGCGATGCAATGCACGCGGATGTGGCCCATCCTTTAGCTTGTCCAAATCAATTGTCTCGGTCACTTCACTCTCTGCTGACGCTGGCGCTGCAGTGTCCACCTCGGCCTTTTCTTCTGTTTTCTCTCCCTCCTCTTCGCCATTATTTTCTACTGGCTTGTCCGTCGTTTGCTCCTCCGTTTGCTCTACTGGATCCTCAATTTTGTCCTCCTTCGGTTCCTCGCCGACTTCACTTTTGATTTCCACAGTCTCCTTAGGATCAGACGCGTCTTCTGGCTGGGGACTTTCGGGTGGCAGCTGCTTGTCTTTAGCTGCTATGGCTGCATCCTCTTTGTCTTTTAGTGCCTCTGCTTTTTGGTCGGCGCGCAACCCCTCTTCTACATCGTATTTCGCTTTGACCTTTTCATCATCCGATTCCGAGTCTGAATCGAAGCTAGAAGAAGACGAACTGTCATCATCGCTGCTGTTCCGCTTTCTCTTCTTGATTTTCTTTTTCTTTAGCTTTTTCTCGCTGTCACTTTTAACAGATTCACCCTCCTCTGGCGCCTTAGCGAGTTTCTCAGTCGCCTCTTCTGATTGCTTTTCGCTGCTTTTGTCTGTCTCTAACTGCGCTGCCATCGGTTCATCTTCATCCCAGTTCTCCTCATCGAGGTTAATGGGCCGCAAGCTCTTACGCTGCGGCGACACAGCGTCCGGCAAGTCCTCATCATCTTTCTCGGCTTTAGTCTGCATTGGACTCTCAGGCTCTCGTTTTGCAACTACAGTTGATTCAGTTGTTTCCGACTTGCGCTCGTAAACTAGCGGCGGCTCTTTGGGCTTCTCGTCAAGTATCTTAAGATCTTCATCGGTGCCGCCCTCCAGTTTAATCACACAAGTGTCCAAAACACGCACCAAAGCATCAGCCTGCGAAGAATCGACCTTCACATTGCCAATCGTGCCGTTCTCTAGTAGTTCCAGAAACACTTCTGTTCGTCTCTATTGATTTTAATACATATGTTTGATATCACTTACTAATTGAAAGTATAGAAAGTTGATTACCTTTAGAAATCCCCGCTGTTCATCGCTTCGTCGCACGCTGTCTTCTGGATGATATTTATTTTTGAACCTGCGAAAGACAGAGCTCAGTATAAACACAAACCACAAACAAAGCTAAATATTAAATATATTAATTTTTAGAGATTAGAGTGGGCTATAAATATTTGGTGTATTGCTGGTACTTTTCGATTTCGTAGCATCCATTGGCTAATAGACATCAAGTATTTATTTATTGGAACACTTAGGTTTATTTTATTTGATTTGTATTTAGGTTTAGCTTTTGCATATATACAAATTACCCAAGGTCTTACCTTTGCAAGCGCATTCATAATGTGTATATGTATATATATATATATTATATATACGTTATATATATAAAAATATATATAAATTTAGGCATTTGCTCGCAACGAATTTAAATAGATCGCGGTTTCAAAAATATAAACACAACTCACGGCATTGCTCGCCGGGTAAATTTAAATTTAAAGTTATTCTTTCATTTTCTATTGAGACAGAGGCAGAGGCAGAGAGGCAAAGGCTGAGGCTGTATCAGTGTCTCGTCTCTGAGTCTCAGGTCGCAAAACGCCATAAAACCCATAAATAGCTGCAGAGAAAAACTTAATAATAAGTATACAAGAGGGTTATGAATTTTATGAATGCAGTCGCACTGAGAGAAATAATTGCAATTAAATAAAAATTTCAATACAAAATATTCATATGTATGTCAATATATACATTTTTGTATAATTAAGTGCAATGGAAGTCGAGAAGCTACTCCAGAGCTTGCTTCTGGCTCTTTGCATTGGTTGTCATTATTTGTTGATATTGACTAGGGAAGACCCATTCTTACTCACCATTCCTCGTCCTTGTGGGCCACAAAGAACTCGTTTAGCTGCTGTCTTTTAAAGTCCGTCTTGTATTCAGTGTATTTACGCATCACTTCTGAGTCGGATATGTTCTCGTCTTGTGTGTCCAGAAACTGTTTCAGCGTTAACATTGCCGGTTGCGTTTGTGTATCCCCGCTGATACCACCTCCACCTCCAACAGGCGCTGTTTCCCGGGCAGACGGACCGTGGCCAGCATGTGAGTATGCCGAGTGCAGCGATTGATAATGATCATTCCAGGCCTGTACCAGGTACGGATCGTAGCCTACAACATGGGTATATATATACATATGATAAAAAACTGATCATATTAATCCTTCAGCGCCTTACCAAAACGCGGATTGGATCTCATTTCGCTGTCACCCCAGTCGGGTCGCATGCGCTTTGCTGGCGGCATCTCCCGCCCCGGCGAACCATAACGTGGACGTGGTCCGGACCCTCGATAGTCGCTATAATCTGGGCGATGACGTGCACCACCTCCGCCACCACCGCCACCTGCTGCCGCGCTGCCACGAAAGGGATTGCTGCGAGAGGAACAGAACAGTGTGAACGATTCAGATAGTACATACCTACATACCATCCACAGCCAATATTTACTACACTTACCGCTCGGACCACTCGTCACGGGAGTTAGCAGCTCCGCCCATAGGGCGACGCTCGTCCCGGCGTTCAGGACGGTAGCTGTCGCGTTCACCGCGAAATTTATCTCGCCTCTTGCGATCGTATTCATCATCCGAATCGGCCATTGGTTGTTGACTGTAACAAACAAGCAAAATAGCACTACTAATCAATTGCCAAGTGAAAGTTTGTACTTTGATTCAATTTTGTAGCTGCCAACAGAAACATAACCTCAAACTCTATTTAGCACCGGTTTTAGTTTACTGTATTTGTACATGCAGTGAATAATTTTATATTCCTCGCCGCGGTAACGGCTGACTATTTAGGCCAATTACAAATATATATAAAATACTTAATTTTTTTCAGAGCACATCCGCCATCTTGCCGCCTTTGTATGAAAAAACGCTTACGTGTTGGTACAAAAATAAGATCAAGCGAAAATCCAATGTAAACACAGTTCACAGCGTTGCGATTGAAGTTGCTAAGTTGCAAATTTCTATTTTATCATATTTACCTTTTATTTGATAATAATTCACTCTTTATTCTACTTTTATTTGTCTCGCAGTTTGTCGGCGTCTGAGTGAAGGAGTAGATATGGCAAAAATTGCTATCGATACTTCGATATAGTGTCGACACAGTGCTGCCAGATCGCTCAATAAGTTACTGCGTGAGCAAGCAAATGCTGATAGTGGTGACAATTATTCACTTCGATTAGTCGATAAGCCACAGCAAAAACATGTATTATGAAAACTTGCAAATCGTTTGAACATATTTTAAATATATATATTTTTATTTTTGTTTTTACACGTTTCATATATATCGTATATATAGACTTTTGTTGTTGTTGTTGTTATTATTATAATAATACGTATATGTACAGCTTAGTTTTAAAACTATTTAAAGTGTGTTCTGTTCTGTGTAGTCTCTAAACCTATGTAAATATTTAATGTACTCGTATGGAATGTAATTGTTTTCAAAAATGTATTCATATTCATATACGCTCATAGACTGGCATATTAATCAGTTTTTAGTTAATGCACTGCCACTCGATCGCCCAAAAAGTTACACATAAATATAGCAAATTGCATTATCTTGTACATGTATATATTATACTATGCATATAGTACTTCTTCTGAAACTTAAGTCGAGTTCCAATCGTAGTTTTTACGCGCTTGAAGTATAAAAGTTATAATTTATGTGGTTTTCGCTTTTAGCAATACATAATGAAAGTACTTCAAAACTAAATGTAAGTTTACATAGTATGTATTATAAGTATAAGTATACATAAATATATATATATATGTGTATATATATATATATATTTATTTATTTCTATGTAGATAGATCTATGCACCTTAAGTTCTCAAAAGAAAAACAAGCTAATCTCGATCAAAACCCATATAACGTAATAATTAAGTATGCATATTTAATTGTTGATTCGGTTTAAATGCTAACAATCTCTACTTCTCTCTCATTTTCAATTAACGTAATGAAGGAAAAGTGTAAATAGATTTGTCAAATATTTGCCAAATAAAAAAGACTGGCTGCCTTCAATCTAATCTAAGCTACATATAAATAAAAGTTGTCTTCTTCTTTTTTTGTGGCAGTGTAGCGCTTAAAACAAAAGTCGAGCTAAATTAGTATAAATGGGAAACATAGATTTTTCTTATTCTTTGGAATTTATAAAAGTTTCTAGTTCTCAATTTCTTTTACGTATTGTTGTTGGTTTGGTTTTTATTTTTCGTCTGTCTTTCATTTAAAATATGTAATTGAATATATATATATTATTAATTTTTGTATTTTTTCCTTTTTGTAACTCTAAAATGCCACCAATTCAGTTTTCTGTTGTTTATTTTGTCCGGTTCTTTTCATCATTCAAAAAGTATATATAATATTTGCTTCTTCTTCTGCTTCTCCTTCTTTCAGCTCATGTGCGTTGTATTTAGCATAGATCGTATTTTCAGTGTAACTGCATTTTGTGTTCTGTTTTTGCTTTTTTTGCGTGTTTAGTAATCCTATATATTGTAGATAATTGGGTAATATTATATTACTGATTGCTACACATTGCAAATGAAATTTGAAATAGTGACATTCTTATAAATGCCTGCTTCATTAACACAGGCCAGCAGATGTTTGACGTGCTGAATCGGGAACTGGAATCAGATTAGCCTTATCAAGTCTCCTCTTAGAAAGTTTCCAATTTACATATTTATATATATGCACTTTATATATATGTACTTTTTGTTTCTCCTTCTTATGATCATGTTTCTTCGCTATAGTCCTTCGATAGGGAATAGTCGCAAGAGAGGAGGGGTAGAGTGGAGGAAAGGATGTTTGGAAGATGCTAAGAAAGCAGACAATAATTCTCAAAAACTTGACGTGGCACATATATAATATTCCAGTTTCAGCTCAGGATTCAGCACGAAGTCTTGGTTACAAATGTTCACGAAGTGTGTTGACCTGTGTAATTCAATTAAATTTCGATTTATTTATTTTGTTGATTTATTTCCTTTGAAATGTTGGCAGTGAGAAAACAAAACTTAAAATTTTACAATTTCTCATTTTGTGATTGGATTAAGCATTTTATATATCATATGTATATATATTTATATATTATATGAACTGCAAAGAGATTTCAAATATCATTTATTTATTTCAAATAAAAAATATCTGGAGATTGTGCTTTTGGTATTTTTCATTTACAATTATGATCGAGTGCTGCAAAACAAAAAGAAACATAGAAAAGAAACAGGTACCTCTAAAAAGGCATTTGGAGTGTGTTATCAGATCTTCGAACAGAAAGTTGGGATTTCTTTTTCTTTTTCTTTTCCTTTTTTTGTTTGTTTGTTTTGTTTTTTAGAAATACAGCGAAACACAAAGATCATATTGTTTTTGTAAGTTAATTTGTAATGTATATTTGTGGTTAGCGCTGATGCTAAGGTCTCGCTTGTAGTTACGTTTATTATTAATGCTCGAAAAACCTTTTAATCGTGTTTGTCATTTGAATGTTTCGTTTGAGGTAGTTTTCAATTCAGGATCAATATCTACAAGTTGAACACAAAACTTTCATCTTTCAATTTTGCTTTCTCTTTTTCTTTTTCTTTTGTTTTCATTTTGTTTTGTTTTGTTTAAGGTTAGGCTTAGCTGCGTGCTTAATATTGGGATTCGTATTCTTCCTCTCCTTCTTCGTGTTTTCACTTTTACGGATCATAGACATATCTTCTAGGGGTTAAGTACCATATTTAGTTACAGTTACAGGGCAAAACAAGTTACAAGTTACACGTAACAGAAAACAGTGCATAAAAATTAAATAAAGTTCTTGTATTTGTCTTTTGTTTTCTTGAATTCACAAAAATCTACATAACGATTTGTTCACGTACTTTTTGTTGTTTTTGTTATTTTGTATTTATTTTTGTTTTTCTTTAATTTGTTATTATATGAATGGATATCTCAACAAGTTATTTACTTTATATGTAGCTTATGTTCATCTTTATAATTTTGTCAGGTTGCTTTCTTTTGTATGTTTCGTATTTGTATTTGCTTGTCGTAATGCTTTCTTATATTATATAGAGCGAGAGTTACCTACATACATATTTACAGTTCGACTTAGGCATTAGGTATTGTTAGGGTAAATCTTTGTTCTTTGTAGATATTATATATGGTATTATAAAACTTGAAGGAAATGGTTTTATAGCGAGGGCGCGAGGAGTTTAATCTTTAAATTAACATATTTCATTTGTTTACGATTAGTTTAGATTACTTAACTTATACACTTGACATGGCATCAGCCTGTTTAAGCAGTTTTTATTATTATTATTTTTAATTTTTAAATTAGAGGTGTTTTATTTAATTAAAAGAGTTTTTAGCAAATTTATTTGTGTATCATCTAAAGCTATTTTATAGCGCGTCTTATGTTTCTTTTATTTTTATTTCATTTTGGGTTCTACTCTTAAGTTTCACCCATTTAAAAATCATTTCTGTCTTTTTTGTATCAGTTTTCCAATTGGCAAAACTAGAACTTGGACTACAACTAAAAAGTAAACAAAGTCAATTTCCATTGTTAACCCAAGCTGTTCCGCTATACCCTTTGTTTCGTCCGTCTTTCCTCATTCCCCTTTCCTTTCCTTTATTATCTTTTATATTCCAAAAAAAAGTTTCATAGTTTGCTTTTCCAATGCCGTTTAACATTACAATTTCTGAATTTCCACACTCCGTGAAAAGCTAACTTCACAGCCGTTTGCTTCGCATTTTAGCGAATTGCATTCAAATTCTGCACGTCATCTATCGATATATCGATATATCATGATCGAAACTTATCGCAAAGAGTCGGTGCCTTGCTCTTCGAGTTTAAACTGTTGTCGAATATTTACGAAATGAAAATGTAAACTAAGAGAAAATCATTTTCATGTTTGCTTTATAATGCATTCAAATTATTCATATTATTTATCGATTCATCGAATTATTAATGTTAATCCTAAAGATTACAAAAAAATCAAATCTTTTTTAGTTTTGTTAAAAAGAAATTTATGCAAAAAAACAAAGACAAAAATAAATCAAAATAAAAAATTGTTTCACTTGATAGTAGATTTCTTCATTTTAGTTTTACTTGTCGATCTATCGATCTCACGATGCTTTTCCTAACTTCTTTGCCAATATGAAATTGAAAAATAAATAAGTCAAATAAAAACACAATTCTGTTTATGCTTGATTTTTTTCGTTCAACATATTTTCATATATATTGTGTGTATATTTTTGTATATTTTTGTATATTTTTGTTTTGTTGTTGCATGTTCCATTTTCGCATTTACGTAAAATAATCAAAATTAATTTTATATATATTATGATAGACTTTCTGTTGTTTTTTACATTATAGTAAAACTACAAAACAAATTATATGTATAATAATTAAACGCGCTTTAGGCATATTATAAAAAACTTAATCTTTAAATCAAATTTATATTATAAAAATTATTTAAAGAAACTTAAGACTGAGTTGTTTGTTTTGTTTTGTTTTGTTTTGTGTGGTTTTTATTATATTTCGGGTAATTCTTCCACTAATAGGTTGGTATTATTTGTATTATAATTAAATTATTCACTGTGTTTTTGTTTTACATTCCTCAACTGCCGTTTGCAAGTTATCAAATTGAATTGAGTTGTTTAAAGCATTCAATTTCTGTTTTCGCTTTGCTATTTTCCAATATATTCAAAATGTGTGTGTGTGTGTGTGTGTGTGTGTGTATGTGTGTGAAAATTATATATATGTATGTATATATATTTAATTAAAATAATAATAATAATAATAATAATAATAATAATAATAATAATATTAATAGTAGTAAAAATTATAAATTGCACATTTCAAATTTTCAAATTTTCTCTGCCACTTTTCTACACAATTTAAAAATGATTTGTTTAAGTTTTACATATTTTGTTTTTTCTTTGTTTGTTTTGTCGTATTTTACAAATGCTACTAAAATTATAATAAATTTGATTTAAGTTAAAATAAGGCCAACAATTTATTTTTCTTTTTCTTTTTCCCGTTTTTTATACAGTTTAAAAGCAATAGCAAAAAAAGAAAAAAAATGTAAATTGCATAACAAAAATTTCAAATATAAAAGAAAAAATTGCCAAAATAAATTTCTTGCACTTTTGTTGTTGTTTTTTTTTTGTTTGTTTAAAAACAAATTTTTGATTATGCCAAATGTTATTTAATAAAATTTAATTGCTATATAATTTACAAATATTTATAAATTTTGAATTAAAACTTTAATTTATTAATTAATATTGAAGTCTTTTGGTGTGTGTGTGTGTGGGTGTGTGTGGGTGTGTGTGGGTGTGATTGAAACTTTTTTGCCAGCAAAAATGTGCATTGATTTTTAAATTTATTTCGTGGTTAGTTTTTAATTAATTAATACCGTTAATGCCTTTTTAAATTTTGAGTAAAACTCCAATCACTTTTTTCTTGTTTACAATTTTTTTTTTATCAATTTCGCCAATTGTTTTTATTTTGTTTTTTTTTTTGAAGGAAAATTTAAAAAATTAAACTGCATGTAAAAATGTAAATTCTCAATTTTATGTAAATTAAAAAAATATAAGGAGGGCATAATGAAAAAATATATTTATATGTATTTTTCTTTCATTTCATTTAGTTAATAAATTTTCTTATACAGTTTCTTTTACTCAGTTAATATGATTAAAAAAATATTTATAAAATCAGTCCAAGTTTGCGTGTGTTTTTTAGGTTTCATTTTAGTTGTTTTTTTTTTTTAAAGTTGGGTGTTTTTTTTCTGTTGTGAATTATGTAACTTAAATTAGTTGTTAATTATTTAGTAATTTGTTTATAGTTCAAGGTTTTTAACTCAAATTTATCGCTGCTTTTGAATTACATGCACAGTTTATATACATATAATGTTTTTATTATACACTTGTTTTTAGTTTAGTATTATTATAAATTGTATGTATTTGTTTTTATATATTTTTAAAATATAAACAATCTTTATTCTCTTTTGTTTTAATTTTTTTATAATTGTTTCATGACAGTTTGACAGGCATTGAATTTTGCAGGTCCTGACTTTTCTTGGAAATTAACAATAGAAAATTCAACACAATTTTTCATTTCTATATATAGTTTATATATATATATAAGTTAAGGTATTGTTTTCATGAATTCTATGCCCTTTGCTTGAGAGTTATCCAATTTTGTATCTATATATATATATATATATATATATATATATATATGTTTTAAGCATTCTCTGTTTTAGTTAAGAATTTGTTATATAGAATTAGCTGTGTCTCTGTGTGTGTGGGTGTGTCTGTGTGTCCATATATACTATTTTAATTTGTTATATGTATTCATAATATCTTAGATCTAATATTTGCAGGCTTAACACTAAATAACTGCATTTTACGCTTACTCAAAAATGTTTTTCTCCACATTTTCTATATATGTATATATATATATATATATTAGATCAAGAAATTGTTCCGTTACGCACTTATGTATTAAATCCACGCGCTTTGTTTCGTTTAGCTCAGTAAAAAACTATTTTGAATATGTAAAATTTGACAGTTTCTTCGGCTATATACAAATCGGTTGAATCTATTATCTAAGTGCCTAACGGTACAGCTCGGTCTATGTGTGGATGTGTGAGTGTGAGTGTGAGTGTAAAGCTGTACACAGCTGCCCAGCTCACTCAATAATGCTGCCCAACAGTAGACCGCCCACCGCAATGCCCATGCCCTCGAGCAGGGGCTATGCAGTGGTTGTCGAGTGCTCCGATTTGAGGGGCACGCCCATCAGAGCCATCGCTGTCTGCGTATTGGCATACATGCTGACATTGGCCCCTCCCCCATTGGCGACCGGAGCGGTCGTCGAGCTGGCGGGCACTGCGGCGGTGATGCTGGTGCTGGAGCTGGCGGCCGCTGTGGTGGGCCCCATAGCACCGCCGCCACCTATATAATCGCTGGTGGTGCTAACAGCCGAGACGGAGCTACCGGGCACCAGTAGCGGCAGTGGCAGCGGTGGCGGTAGCGGCAGTGTGTGCACGGGCATCGTGTGAAGCTGTTGATGCTGTTGCTGTTGATGTTGTGGCTGCTGTTGCGCGGCGGCAGCGAGTGCCGCCTGGGAGGATGTGGAGGCGGAGTCGGCGTCAAGGCCGGCGGTGATGGCGCCGCCAACAGCGCCACGCATTCGCTCGGCGCGTCGCTCTTGTTCCTCCTGTTGGGCCTGGAGATGGGATTGGACTGAGGGCGGTATGGCATGCACGTCCCAGATCTCCTCGAGAAACTTGGGCAGCTTGCGATTCTTGAGCTTAAGCGAGAAGCACATCTCGGCATTCTGGTTACCCAGCGTGCGCAGCTCGGTGAGTATGGAGAGCAGTTTGGCGTAGAAGACGAGACTCATGGAGTCGCCGCAGTGGCGATTGAGTATATAAATGCGTAGCGTGTCGATGTAGTAGCTCTGTATCGCTTCAACCAGCTGGGCCTTCTCAAGGCCCGGCCGGTCTGAGAAGATCACAATGGCAGTGAGTAGCGCGTACTCCACGTTGTCCACCTTCATCGAGAACATCTGCCGGCAGAAGTGCAGCAGATCCTCAATGTTGTCCGCCATTCCGGCCATCTTGTACGAGTCGCGCGTATACGATCGATTGTTTGCAAAGAATATCGAGTCCGAATTGTGATCGTAGCGGCGGGCCATTCGCAACATCATCACCTCCGACGAGCAGGCCTGCAAGCAATCGATAAATATCGATCTCATATTATTTGGAGCCTACGTTTATCGACTGCCAATACTCACCTTGAGTAACGTGATCTGATCCTCTTGTGGTATCTTTGTAAACGCTGGTAATCCTTTCGCAAACTCCACGATCAACTGCACTGTGAGTATGGTTATCTCGGTGATGTGCCGAAAACTGACATCCGTCTGACTCTCATTCTCATCCGGTTGACTCTGCGAGGTGCAAGGTGGGAAATGAGAAGCGTTATTAGATGAGAACAAATCATAGAGGAGTCTGCATAGCACAACTAATCAAGTTTTCTAGGTCTTCCATATTTCATAGTTCTCTAATATTCTAAGAACTTTGTTGCACTCACCATAATACGCTTGAGATCCTCTTCGGATGGCTGCTCGTAGCCATCCTGATACCAAATTAATTTATATATAACGGCCAGTTGATTGAACGTTAATGGAGGTATATTGCGCGCTTGACACTCGGCCAAAATATCATCAGGTAGTAGCTGCAGGGAGAGATGCATCGTTAATATAGTCGATAGTCGATAGCTATCGATGGGAATAGACCTACCGGAATTGTGGCATGCTGGGGGGCCTCGCACGTCATGAGGTCGAGAATTTCCTTCTTGACGTAGTCGTGGGTGCCATGGGGAGCTCCAGCGGGGCCACCGGCGCTATGCTGTGAGCTGGGGGAGCTGGAGACCTTGTCCTTCTCCTTCTGGGCCTTCTTCTCGCGCCGCTTCATCGCGCACTGATTCTCCGGCACCACGCACTCTGGCCGCATGCCCACGGCCAGGCACTTCTTCAGCCGGCACTCCTGGCACTTGCGCCGCATGTACATGTCCATCTCGCAGGCCCGGCCGAATTTGCAGCAGTAGTGCGCATTCTTTGTCACGCTGCGCCGAAAGAAGCCTTTGCACCCCTCGCAGGTGAGCGCGTTGTAATGATAGCCGGACGCTCGATCGCCGCAGACCAGGCACAGCTCCTCCTGCAGCCGGGGCGCGGGGCCCTTCTTGCTCTTCTTCGCATCGCAGCCCTCGTTGACCGAGTAGCCGTTGAGGCTGCTCGAGGGCGAGAGATCATCGCGACCTGCAAACAGATCCAAATTAGATTCAATTATTTTTTTGCTGCTTTTTTTTGCGATTTCCGTGAATTTTTTTAAAATATAAATCAATTTGTTGTTGGCTTACATAAAACATTAGACCCAAATAAATAAATTTTGATTCGAAATATTTGCATGCGAAAAATTGAAAATCAGAGAGAACAAATTCAAAAACCAATTCCCCAGCGAGCAGCCGAACAGCCACAAGTTTCTTCAAGTTCCAAGCGTCTAGCTGTATATCTACATAAGAATATATAATCTCTAAATAGCTGTATCTGTATCTGTGTCTGGCGAACGAGGTCTCTAAGCAGAGCAATGGACAGAGGTTCGATCAAAATTTAAAATTCAATTACCGTGCGCTCAAAAATCATTGCACACAAAGAATTTGACGAAATAAGAAGGAGATAAACGTAAAAAAATAGACACAAAAATAAAACAAAACAGAAACAGCCAATGGAAATGTGAAAAATATATACAGACTTGGTCAATGTCAACCGAAGTACTTAATTCTTGAGACTTTGTCTATTACAATCTTTTGAAACAATAATACAAAAGCCAGAATCAATATATAATTGAATGTCTTCTTTCTATCCTACGTGGGATGTAAGACAATCAGAGAACCTGTAAATATGTTCCATATTCTAATGTGGAACATAAATATACATATATGTTCCAAAGTCAAAGTGGATGTCATCGAACTGCTGGAGGTTCCATCAATGGAATTGAATGTAGGTAGATCGCATGTGGATCGTATGACGATACTATCGGGAACCTGAACGAAATGCCTATTTGACTGGATATGAAGATAGGCATACAAATAAATATTTATCGTTAAGTCATTAATCTGTGTGTATTGCATGTGGATCGTGTGTGTATGCTATGTTCAGTCTATCGACTAATGCATGAAATATATAGAGGTTTCATTAGACACAAGTGGATTCTAATCTGCTTGCTAGTTGCTGTTAGTTGAGAAGAGAAAGAAAAGAATACTTGCATCGATTTGAATATTGACTTGGACGTCGGACAGGAAACTGTGGACTGTGGACTGCGGACTCTGAAGAGCCCCGGCTCAGACACATTCATACAAATAGTCACGTTCAGGGCGCCCATTAGAAGGTGGTAGAGAAGGAGAGGAGAGGGGGCAAAAGGCATATCAAGTGCAAGTTGTTGTGTGTGCAAAGACAGTAATAATCGGGCAGCCTGATGGATGGATGGATGGATAGATGGTTAGATGGGCGGATGGACGGATGGACGGATGGGGCGTGTCCTAAGTAGATAAAAAGCTACGACAAAGAGGCGTTGCAGCAGCTACGGCTACGGCTACGGCTACGGCTGCGACTTAGCAGCAAAACACTTGACTAAGAAGCCAAAGCACGAGCACTAAAAAACACTTGGACGACAAGTGCAAAAGCTTTGCCACGCCCACGCCCATTGCAGCCTGCCATGATGAGTGCAACGCGGTGTATTGTCGGCATAACACAGTTTTTTTTTCTTCTTTCGTTCGTTGCATGCCACACGCTGCACCTGCTGCTGCTGCCTCTGCTGCTGCCTCTGCTACTGCTGCTGCTGCTGCAATGATATATTGCGCATACACCACGTACTCCCGCCTCGCCCACTTTCCCTATGCACACAGTTGTTGCTGCCCCGTTTCAATTTCACTGCCACAGCAAAAGCAAAAAGCAAAAACAAGAAAAAAGCAAAAAGCTTCGCGCTAAATAAAATGAAATAAAACGCGGCGTCATGCAAACTTCGTCTGCTTCAGCAACGATGACGACGACGACGACGCCAACTTGACTGCAAAAATTTTCACTGCAGCGCGTAGCGCGCAGCGTGCAACGTGCAGTGTGTGGCATGTGGCATGTGGCATGTGTATGTGTGCATGTGTGCATGTGTGCACGCTTGGTAAATGAAAAATGCAGTAAATTGCTGTTGCGGCCAAAGAAAAAGTGTGCAGCAACAACAACCAAACCAACAGCAACAAAGGCAGCAGCAGCAGCGGCAGCAAAGAAAAAGAAAAAAGTAAAAACCTGACCAACCGCACAATCAACACACACACACACACACATGCAGCTGCGTGTGTGTGGCTCCCTAGGCGTTGTTTTTTTATCGCTGACAACGTCATGCAATGTTTGGCATTTTCATGGCTTGTTTGAGCTATGCAACTACAACAACAAAAACACCAACAACAACACCAACACCAACAACAAGAGCTAAGCAACTTATTTTAATCACCATCTTTGAGCCACGACGAGTTAGACTTCAACGCTGATAACTAAAAACTTAAGTGGAATTTCTTTGGCTTGCAACTTAACACAATATTGATTAGAGCTTGGCCAAGTGAAGAGATTAGCTTGAGCTGAAATCCATTTAATAAGCTATGCCAAATATATAAAAAGCTTTAAACACATTTTGCAAAGCATCAAACTGACATTATCAAACACATTTGATGTAAATATATGAAATTTCGGAAGAAGTGTGGATCGTATACTTGTGATGATATGATATATGTCAGTAACAATAGAGAATCTGTTGGGGTTTGCTTTTCATGTTTATCTAATAATGATATTTGAGCACAAATGTAAAATAAGCAAACTTGGATTGTATGTGGACTGTGTGTGGACTATATACATATACATTTGTATTGTATTGTATGGATTGGATTGTATGTGGACTGTATGTGGATTACATACATATACATTTATATTGTATCTTGATTGCATTTATAAGAAATTATAATCGAGTCTCTACCAATTGACAAAAGACACTACAAACAGAATATTTTCCATTCTTTTATGAGCTTTCGATGGATCGAATATAACAAATTTATCAAGTTGGTTTTTAATTACTTTTCATTTAGCACATGCAGATCTTACATGGATAGTGTTTGGCTGATTCATTCATCCAAATAAATCGAAAATTAACTTTTCTGTAATTGAATTTGTCAACAACTCTCAAAGAATTTGAAATGTATTTCGCGCGTGGACTCCATGTGGATTAAATGTTAAAATGCCATAAATGAAAACATTAATTACATTAATTTTACTGAAATTAATCATGTTTACTAATTTGCAAAGTCAGTGTAGTCCACATGTGGGTCATATGTTGATTGTATTGAGAATACTGTGTGGACTGCATGTGGAACATACATATGAATGTATTTTCATATTTCGTAAATGATCAATTGGAAACTAATCTACAACTTCAACTTTTAGAACTTAGTGAGCGACTACTTTCCACTTTCCACTTTCCACTTTCCACTTACCACAAAACACTCCAAAAGACTTACACTCAATGTAGAACGAAGTTGGAAGTTGTTTGCGGATAATTTGAGTGAATTTAAAATAAGTAAAGTGGGCGCCAGGTGGCGCTAGAGCAGCTTTGTGTGAGGCTAGCTGCGTCAGCAGTTATTAGCCGCCATTTTGGGTTTGCAATTACCTCAGGTTGGAGGCGGTGCACTCCGGTGTAACGCGTAGCGCATCAGCTAGATGAATTATTATATTTCATACACAAAATATAAAAATAAAAGCTACAACAACAACTACAACAAGTGCAACAACAAACACAATCAGAGCGCCACATTTCATTTTGCACTATGAAAAGACTTTTTTCAACTCGCACAGCACCAAAGAACGCCATGAAGTAACTAAACAAAGGCGGGCAATGGGAAAAATGAGAAGAGCAGAAGAGAAAGAAGGGGAAAATATAAACGGAAATATAGACGCCAAGCAAAGCACAAAAACAAAACACAAAAGGCAGCCAGCGATGGTGGCGACCTCCATGCCTCCCTCTCATTCACTCCACACACCATTCAAAAGCCGAGCCCGGCCTCTGCCCACATTTGGAGTTCATTGTGTTATTGTGCTTGGTCGTCTCTCGGTCTCGGTCTCGGCACAGCGCTGCGCCGCACTACATACCCACATAATCCATGTAAACGTCCGAAAGCTACGCGGTAACTGAGATGGAGACGAACGCGGCGTCAGTGACAGAGGAGCAGGCAGCGACGGAGACAGCGACAGCGACAGCGGCAGTAAGAGCAACAGAAGCCATAGCTATGGCCACGAGAGCACAACACAAACTGGGAAACTGCAGTCGACGTCGCCGCCGTCAGCCGTCAGCCGCCAGCCGCCAGCCGCCAGCCGCCAAACAACAAGCACAGCAGCCAGCCGCGACGCTGGCGCTCAAGCACCAATACCAATACACACAACAACCGCAACAGCTCGCACATGTAGCGGGCGCGCTCTCTCTCTCTCTGTCTTTACTGCACTCTCACGTTTTACTGAATGCGTTCGCTCTCGCTTGCTCTCTCTCTCTCTCTCTCTTTCCCTCTCGCTGGGAGTTGTTGCTAAAGCAGAAAAATGTTGATGTAGGCCTCGAATATGCAGTTTGCCTTTGCCTTTGGCATTGCCACTGTCACTGCAAGCAGCGCTGCCAGCGTAGGTCCCCCTCTTGGGCTATGCAGCTCTCTTGTTGTCTTGTTGCTCTGCTGAGTAAGTGTGTGTGCGTGTGAATTGCATGTCGCACACAGTTTGAGCGTGGTATAGGTAAGTTCTCCCTTCTGTTTTCTGCTTTCTGCTCGTCCGTTTTGCGTGCATTTTTGTTCTATGCCAAGAATTGAAACTTTTTTTATCTGCTTTTCCTTTTTTTCTTCTTTCTTTATATTATTTTTGTGTTCTACTCTAGTCGTATTCTATGGCAAACTGTTTTGTTTCTTTTCTTTCTTGTGCTTGCTTCAATGCATATTTTTAAGCGGCTTTTTCTATGTGTGTGCGTGTGTGTGTGTGTGCAAGAAGATCTGGAAGAAGAGAGTGGAGAGACACGGGGAGCACTGTGCAAATAGCGCCTTTGGCTGCAGCGTAGCAAAATAAATATGTGAATATGCTAGTGGCCAGGCGGTCTTCGTGGATCCCATCTTCTGCTGTTTCTCCAACCCCCCTCTGTCGCACCGACGCTACTGCGCTGCTGCTGCTCTGCTGCAGTATTAGCAAGTTGAAATCTAGTCGACCGAAAGTCATGAAAAAGTCAGACGGCAAAAGCAACAACAACAACGGAAAGTTGTTGGCTTGTTTGCTTGTACGATTTGCAGTTGAGTTGTAGCTACAATATAAACACAAATACACACACTCACACACGCATACATACATACATATGTACATATATGTGTCTATATGTATGTGCACACACAGAGCATCTATATCATCTCACATCATCTGTCTATACATATGTGCGTACATATGTATGTAAATGGAGAAAAAAATCAAATAAATCGTCACGTCAGATATATTTTTTGCATTTACAGAAGCTATTCGAAATTTCGTGCGAATTACTCTAGTGTATGTGTATGTAAGCGTGTGTGAGTGTGTGGCTTGCATTTGGAAGTGGAATGCATTGCAATTTCATTGCGAATGTCAGGCAATGAATCACATATGTAGATATATTTTTGCTATTATTATTATTGGAGAACAGCTACGCTATCAACTTGGAATTGAATTTACTTTGATATGTAACGTAAGTGGATTATACAGTAATTACTTTACTTCATTTACATTTTACATTTACCAAGCACAAAGGGATAGACATACAATCCACTCACGTTCCATCTAACTTTGTGTGGCATGGAAGTAAAGTCAGTGGACTGTCTGAGAATCATATATTTGGTGGGAAATGTAAATCAATTAAAGTGGAACGCAAGTGGATCATATGTAAATATGTATTTAAAGTAAAGTTTCAATTATGCACTAATCGATTCGACTTGTCATCAAGTGGATTTATCATGCTATGTGGATTGCATTTGCCATTAATTATAGATTTCATGCATTTGCAGTATTTTGACCCAGCCGAAACGAGTTATTACTTGTTGCCCCTGGTGTTGGTCAAAAGGCAAATCAAAAATCATTCCATTGACACATTTATCCATATTGCTTGTTGACCAAACGCCCTACACACAGGTACTACAGACGATTACATAAATAGGGCTGACGACCCTAACTCAAAACGAGCTGAGGCCAAAACATTGCGAGCCTAACCATGGCAACCCCAACAGCAAGTCAGTCGCCCTCTCTCTACCTTGGCTTTGGCTTTGGCTTTGGCTTTGGCTTTGACTTTAAGTCCAGCACCAACATAAAGCTTCAATTCTGAATGGGTTGGTCTAAAAGGGGTTTTATATCTCGTATATATTGGCGCTGTGCCTCTGCATTTTGGCTGGGCGCCAATTTGTTAGCTGGAGTTGAAAAACTGTACCAACAGCAGCGCATGGCAAATGCATTTGCTAGTGCTCTTCGAGCTCTCTCTTTCTCTCTCGCTTTCGCTCTCTCTCTCTCTCTCTCTCTCTCTCTCTCTCTTTCTCTCTCTCTCTTCTCTCTATTTCTCTTCTAGAAGTGCAGGGGGTAATTGGAAGGGTTCTAGTGCAAGGCTGCAATATATTTTGCACGAGTTTCTCAGTTGTTAGGCACGTTTTGCTACGCGACTACAACAAAAAACATTGATTTTTTCAGTTCGTTGGCATGTTGCCTAGTCCAAAGGGGTAGCAACACCCCACGCCCGTTTACTGCCCTACGCTGACCACAGGGTTGCAATGCAGTGCAACACGGAAAGCAGGGCTGAAAATGCTTTTTAACCTACTTAAAGCACAGGTCGACATTTGGCGAGGGTCGTCGCATGACCTTTGGGCTTATACCTTGGCTTTGCCTGACTAAAAGACGCCACTAAAGGCGAGCTGCAGGGGCAGACGGGCCTATCCCATTGGTGGCAACGATGTTGCAACTGCCGAAATCTGAATTTCGAAAAGAGTGCGCCACTAATTTCCATAGAAATATTCAAGCCATTTTATGGCGTCTGCAATTTTGAAAATGGCCGACAAACAGCAAAGGAAATGAGATTGAGAGGAAGTGAGAGAGAGAGAGAGAGAGCGAGAGACAGCTAAAGAAGACATGGTTCGCAGGTAAACGAAAGTATTTCCAATGGTTTCCGTTTCCGCTTGTCGAGTTCAAGGAAAAATGTGCATTGGACATGACATCGACTTGAAGGAACACCAGTCGAAGCTTAAAGACGGCTATCCTATAGGAGTTTGAGGTGAAGTGAATTGGCCAAATGTGGAAATAATGCAACACACTACATAAGCAGCAGTTAGAAAAACTACCTGTCAAGTTATCTTAAGGTAAATATTATTATATGTATATTATATTATTGTATAATGGAGAAGCTGAATTCGATTTATTTATACATATCAAATTATTTTATTAAATATATATGAGTATTAATTAATCTTTAGACATATACCCTGAGCACATTCATGTAGATAAATTAGGGTATTACGGTCTTACAGAAAGTATAGCATAGTATAGCATCAATTGAAAGTATCTACGCACTACTCGCTCTATTTTTTAATTTTTTTGTAAACTTTGCCTAACTAGAGCTGTTTTTCAGCCATTTGAATAATTTTTTTTAAGTTTTCTCTGACTTTGATTCGCTTTGAGTTGCGCGCCTTGAACTATGCAGTAAAAATTGCATACCACATCAAATATGGAGAGCTCTGTGTACACTACTCCTCTCTCTCTCTCTCTCTCTCTCTCTTTCATTCTCTTTGTATCTCTCGCTCATGGCCTGTCTGCCTGTCATATTCTGTTTAAATATGCCTTTAATCATGCACATGTTTGCTTTTACACACACACCACACACACATACATACATAGAGGCAGTCGGCTTTGTTTACAGTTGGCTTTTTATAGCCAACATATGTTCGACATGTTCAGTTGCCTCTTTTATTGCACATTGCACTGCGTCGCTGTTTTTATGCGCCATTCGCTTCGCAACTCGTTTACCAACACTGGCAAACACTTAGCAAAATGTTAAAGTGTTTAGCAATGGGCAAAGGGCGATGAGTGTGGGGAGAGGCGTGGGACAGGGCATTCAAGAACAGGCGAAACAAAATATGAATGTATTCCAGAAGCCGAGCAAAAACAAAGGAGTGCTAAAACAAATGGCAATGTAGTGAAGCCATTAACAAACACACACACACACAAACATATATAGACAAACGCGAAAAAATAACTGAAATAGATGAAGAAGTTTTAGTGTAGAAAAACAAAAAAAAAATGGTAACAAAAGTCGCTACGCCAATTGTTCTGCTAGCTTTTGCTTCTAAGCGAATGCTTATGACAGTGTGACCAAAGTATAAAGAAATGCTGACAGCACTGCATGTGTGTGGGTGTGTCTGCATAGGTGTGTGTACAGCCACTATTAGCACTAACAAATAAAATCAAGTGAAGTTTGTCCACCAGGCAAAGTATTAGTGCAAACTGAAGTTTGGCAACAATGTACGGAAATTAGATAGTATTGTGTTCGGCAACAGCGCATGCAGAATGAACTTTGGCAACGATGTAAAAACAGATGAATAATATTTTGCTGATATTTTTATATTTATACTTATTTAGTGAAATGTGGCAACAGCGTGCAAACTAAATGCAGTCGGACAATAATGTTATAAAAACTTTGGTCATTGAGTCACCATACTTATACCTAAGTAATTAGTGAAGTTTGGCAACAGAGCGATAAACAATCGCTGAAGCTCTTCTGTCTATAGTTTCCATTTCTTGTGAAATCAAGACAGAAATTAACTATAAATTTATTCTCATACATATAGTTATATTAAGCGATCTCTCGATGAAGTTTGGCAACACAGCATTCAAATATAAATAGAACAAATTGCTGCTCAATGTTGAGAGACTGCCTCAACAATGGACATTGTTTTAAAAGCTTCGGCTTTTGTGCTGAAGTTTGACAGCGATGCAATCAGCTTTGGAGCGCTGTATCGATTACAGCATCTCATTGTGCTGCACCTGATGCGCTGTTGCCGCAGTTCTCTGTCCCTCTCTCTGTCTTTCTCTCTCTCTCTCTCTTTGACTGATTAACGCAGTCAGTCAAGCGTTGCTCGTACGCAAACAAAAAATATATGAATAAAGTAAAAAAATATTTATAAGCCATGTTCAAGTGCAGTTCTGCAGTTGTTGGAGTTGAAAAGTTTTGTAGCAGGAAGTTGTTAATTAAATGTTGTGTGAAAAATAAGAAATATTGCTGGAAAATGTTTGTATTTTCCTTTAAGTGCAATAGAATTTAAGTTGAAAATATTTTGTTGCTTGCTTACGACCTTGTGGCTTATGGGAAAAGTCAATATATTCTGTGAATGAGGAGAGGAACAGTCCGGCCGGACGGACGTCTCTACATCATTGTCTGGTCTGGCTTTTATACATTTTTATTGTTATTGTCATTACATTATCAACATGCTGTACAGCTGTATACGACTTGTTTGTTATGCAGCATCATAACAGCAACTCGAGCAACTCGAACGACATCCAATACCAGACATTGCCCATTCAACACTGAACACCCTGAACACCCTTGCCTGCCTGATTTTCTCTTTGTGTTCGTCGTCGCCGTCGCCGTCGTCGTTGTTGCCTCTCGCACTGCAGACTTATTAAATATCAGCCACATTGTTGATGGTCAGTGATTTTTATTGAGCGACTCGACTCGACTCGACTCGACTCGACTTGCTCTTATTCTGGTTTTTCCTCTGCCTCTGCTCTGTCTCTGCTCTCTATCTGGCGTCTGCTGTCGTCTTTTATTATTATAACTGTCTGGTCTGTCTGCTTTTTGCAGCGCGGGTTACTGTGCGTCCTTGAAGTAATTTACGTCAGTTGACAATGCAGTTGCTGCTGGCTGGCTAGCTGGCTGACCAAAGGGGGGGCACGAGGGGATTCCCCACAATAAAATATGGTATTGGGCATTCGCATTTACGCACTTTGCGGCCAGAGCTAAGCACAAAAGTATTAAGCATAAGGCAAAACCATTGATGCATATAAGCTGCAGGATAAGGAGCCTAGACAGACGCCTTTCAGTTGTCAGCTGGCCGAGTGGACTTAGCCTGCGGCTATAAATAGGCAACTGAGAATGCATAAAGCATGCTGAAGAAGAATTAGCTCTTATATCTAGACAAGTTAACTTAAGTTGGCTTATAGCGCAAACAAACAGATTTGAGAATTTCAAAACTATTTCTATTTCAGTAACTCAAATATTTAGCTTGTTGTCAAATAATTTGCACCAAACATGAAATGAATAACTAATCAAATATTTACTATAGTCCCAATTGACTTAGAATTCAAATATTTTGGCATTTTTTAACATTGGCCTCACCTTTACAACTGTAAAGAGAGAGAGAGAGAGCATCGGTATCGAACAACTTCTTGTACACACTGTGTCCATGCTAAGTAGGGTTGTATTCTCTTGTTAACAAATTTGTAATATTTGTTATTTGAGCTGCATAGTTTGGCATGCCAGTGGCATGGGCATACCAAAATATTTGGCAATACAATTAGGAAATGGTTACAGCTTAGCAGGAGTGGCAAGGCGAACACGATCCGGGCGGTTCTTGAGAAGATTATATAGATAACCTGCTGACATTTTGTGTATTAAGCCATATTAGTGAACAAATACATGAACTAAAGCCTAGCTAATAAACATATTTGATAGATTAATGCAAATAATCATCTGATACATTAAATATCTTAATACTGAATGAGAACAGCGATCTATGCTGCACTCAGATGATTGAGATACAGCGAACTGAATGTCACTCCGACGAGCGGCCACTTTTATTTCAAATTCTTGTCTTATTATATTTATCAGTCTTACAAATCAACACAAGTACTTTCTTATGTCCCCATACTCGATCGCTTTGACGTTGGGGATGATCGGTAATCCCATGTTCATGCTTGAACAAATATACAAATAGCTAATTCAAGTTTAAAGCTCGAATTCAATTTGAAATAGTCTTTCACGTATTATATAACATGTTTAATATCAACTTTCAGAAGCACTGTAGGAAGTTATGTCATGGCGCTAACTTCTCTTGAATGTTATTCAATTTTCAGTTGAAATTCCTGCTCTTCATATTTTTATATTTTCATATATTCATATTTGCCCATTTGGCCCACTGGCAGAGGCATTGAACTGCAGTCGAGTGTGAGGGAATATGCATTCGCTGCGCCAAGAACAGAATTTTTCGTGGCTGCGATTCAAGTGCAAGCAAAACGTGCTGCAGCCGCAGGCCAAACATTTTTCATTTACTTTTTCCTGGCAAATTTGTAGCCCCTGGCGTCGGCCACGCTGTGCTACGATGCGTATGCGCAATTTTCGGTACTCCAACTGTTGACATTGTGGGAAATTCTTTTGTCGAGTGCAGCAGAAAGTATATTTGACCAAAGCTGCTTCTTCCCTTTGCGGCGTTGGTATTACATTACTCTGGCTGCCCCTCTGTAAGCCGATCTCAAAAGAACGGGGGAGCTATACGAACGTATTACAAAATACATTTCCAGGAATTTCTCATAAGCAAAGCGCCAAAAAATGAACAACAGAAATAAAGTAAAATTATAAAAATTATAAATGTGAACTTAATGCGATTATCAATTTGTTTGCTTGCCGATTTGTTTTTTGTTTCTTTTGCTCTTTCTTTTCGTTTTCTTGTTTTTTTTTGCAGTGTAAGCTGCATTTAAAATTCAGAAATTATAAATTTCACTAAACTGCTATCCATACAACATACATATATTTTGATAGGAGCTTTCGGCCTGTTTATATTTCGTGTTAAGGCGCATTAATCTCTCGACGCGCGACAAATTGTCAAAACTTTCGTTTTGTTTCGAACACCTGTCCAATTCGCATTTCGTGTCTTTCACTCTCTCTCTCTCCGTCTCTCTCTCTCTGTCTCTCTCACACACACACCCATAATATGTACAATTTTATTTTGCGGCAAATAAATCACTTGCAAAAAGAGCTGACGATTGCTGACATCAAAAAAAAAAAAAAAAACGTGAAAGAAAAGGGACAAGCCAAACAAATTGCGAAAATTCCCTCGCAAAATTCGGTTTTTTTTTTCGTCAGGTTCCAGTCTTAGCCACATCAAATTCATCATAATGATGAGCTACTGTAATATTTAAAAATCTTCTGCATGGTTGCTATTTGTCCGCCTGATTTATAATCTAATTTTGAAACAGTTTGTCTCTATTCCACTGGCAATTCTCTTGACTAATTATGGGTTAAATTTATTATTTTATTTTGTGTTTGTTCTCTAAATGGGATCTTAAGATATTTGAAGCATTCTTCAACACAAAAGCGCTATTAGAGTCAGAGTCAGCTTAAGATTTTAATACTCTTCATATTATTGTTTGCTGTGGACAAACCGTATGAAAATATTTACTTTGATCAATTGATTGATTATTATAACCAAATTCACCTGAAAGGGCGGAAAGTGGGCGAAATTCGAATATTTCTTGTAAAAATAATATCTACTTATTGAAAGGCAATAAATTATGAAAATAAACTTAGATGTGCAAACACCTTAAAGGTATTTTACTTTCAAAAAATATTTCTTCCTTGTTGATTTGTGTAAACTTTAGTGGCAGACGCGGCATCCGGATGAAACTGGCTAATAAAGTCAGCAAATGTAACATATTGAACGAAAATCACCAGAAACTGGCAACAATGTTTTAGGGCAGCAATTTATTTGCTAACAGTGAATCTCTTTATTAGTTGTTGAACTCTTTTTAATTATTGATGAAACATCTAAATTTCAATTTAAAATATATTTAGATTTTTTATGAACTTTATTTTTATATATTTAAAATATATTTATTTTATTAAAAGTTCTATAATCTCATTAATATATTGTGGTTTTTTAGGCTTTATAAAAGTCTTGCCAAATTTTTAAAAGTTTCCCTTTTTACGTTGGCCTTAGTAAAGCTCATTTGGAGGTCTAAATTGTTGCTTGGCACATGAAAAGGCAACAATAAATGTAAAAAAAAAAACAAACAAAAAACATTACCGCCCCCGCAAACCGGACAATGCGAATTTTTGGCCAAAATGTTAACATGTATTTGTCTTATATATATATCTCTCTTTTTATATATATTTATATATATGCAGTGGAAAAAAGTAAAAAGCGTTTATTTTATTTGTTGCTATGACAAAAAGTGTGTCAAGGGGCAACTTGTCAGTCATATGATTTCTGTGCGCCTGTCAAATTACATTTTTTTTTGCTAAAAGAAATTGCGTAAATGCTCTACGAGAGGGCGTGTGGGTGTGTTAAAAAATATCTTTATATAAGTAATTATGTAGATGTATAAGTACGATATATAGAAATAGGCAGTGCTTTGCACATTTACCTGAGGCTAAGCAAATTTTGTATGGCTGTATGTCATTACCTGCAAAAGAGGAGAGAAGCAGAATTAGTATAAATAGAATACACCCTAAAATCTAAAGAATATAACTTATACGAGTATATGCATATAAAAAAAAAACATTACAATTGTAGTGCAGTTGCGGCGTAGCGCATCTGTCTAGAGTTACATTTCCGCAATGGCTAAAAGCAAAAGAATCAGCTACATTATATACCCATACATACAGTATATATATATACATATATATTTTTATAGTATCTGCTCTTTATACATATGTTTGTTTGCTAAGTTAACTTCACAGCTCGCCTAACTTCCGCTGGCAACTTTAATTACAAGTAACAAAAGCAAATGCCAAACGACCGACAATTTTCTTCACTCTAGCTCAGAGCTCTGCGTAAATGAAACCAAAACTCAAGGTAAAGCTCAAAAGCACCGACAGAACAGAACACACACACACACACACACACACACACACACACACACACACACACACACACACACACACACACACACACACACACACACACACACACACACACACACACACACACACACACACACACACACACTCATGTGTATGCCTGTGTGTTTTTGTATGGAAATTGTAGACACTACGAAATCGACATTTCATATACATATTACTTTAACGTCCCAACTATTTATAAACATGCGATCATCATGCGAAAAGCACAAGAGGAACCCCAAGAAATGTTCAATCCCATCAAACACAGCCAACGACAACAACAACAATAATAATAACAACAACAGCAAAGAGGAGCAGCAAATGGTAGCAAGAAGTGCTAAGAATCTGCGGCTATTAAAGCTGCCTGGCTCCACACACACACAGACAGGCGCACATACGCACACATGGACACTCACAGGTGGGCTGTCATTTGCTTGCTAAACACCTGAAGGCGTGGTTGAACAGCAGTGAATACCCTGTAAACGGCTAAGTAAGCATAATATAAGGGTTAATGAAAGCAATATGAAAAGCTGACAAGCTGACAGAAAGAAGTAGAGAGAGAGAGAGAGAGAGAAAGCACATCATTCTTGAAGCTCATTGTTTTCATCAAATAAATCTAATGACAATTCGAAAATACCCTGTATTTGATTTCCGCAAACTTCAATTAGAATTTCAATTTGCAATTCTCTTTGATCAATTTAACTTTATTTATAGCTTAAAGACAGTTATTATACAGTTGCTATATGATATTTATTTATATATTTCATTATAAGCTTATATATTTGTTAGCTAATTTATATCAAACACATCTTTAATCGTTTAAGCCATAGGTGGACAACGCTTCACAAAATATTTTGTGTTCTGTTATAAATGATTATATCATATTTAAATATGAACTAAAACAGTCAAAAATCGAAATATATACATCAACATTAATTACTTTAACTAGATCGTGTTTGAGTTGAGTTTTAACTCAGTTAAATTTAACGAGTTCGAAAACTAACTTCAGTTCTTTGCGGTCTGTGTGCGCAGCTGCTAAAGAGCTTTATGGAAAAGACTCCAGTGTGAGTTATTTATGGCTAATTTCAATTACTGGCGGCTTAAATTAAATGCAATTAAAGCCGATGAATGAATGCGAAAATGGAAAAAAACTGCGAATGAGAGTGCGAGTGCGAAGCACACTTGAAATGTTTCATGTTTAATGATTTTGTGAGATATCAAACTAAACTGTTGACTGCATAAAAACTATGCAAGCGATGCGAAAACAATTGTAGTTTGCCATATAAAAAACCAATCAAATACAGCTGCATATAAATGCAACTGAAAAGTAAGGAAAGCATACTGCCAACGAAGTTTCAATACTCTAACAGACAATACAAACATCTATCGCATATTTCAACTTATATACTTTGTAAAAGAACTACAGATATTGATTCATCATCAGCAATGTGCACAATATGTTAATAGTAATCGATCGTTAGTTTATTACATCAAATAGATGATTCGAAGCTCATATTTCAGTATCAATCATCAATAATTTGGGAAGATAACATAGATATACTAATACCAATACAGCTGATGATAATGCTAACACTAATGTAATATTTAGAAAACAAACTAAAATCAAATATATTGATATTGATAGTTAATGTATTACTGATATAAATAATAATATATAATCCGTTACTTATATATTGTAGATACCAACACTTATAGAAAAACTTATAAAACACTCATCTTTACAGTGATACTATTCCTTATACTCATACTGATATCAATAATAATAGCAATAATAATGTAACTCATACTGATACTAATACTTACATCAAAATCTATAACAATACCAATAATAACACTGAACACCAAACTAATATTAATACTTATACGAAGACTAATGGCAGCACTAATACAAACATCAAAACTAATTCAAATTTGACTAATCATGCCTATACTAATAGCAATGCCAATACTAATGCGTTGCTCTTTTCTTAGATTGATCATTCTGAATGACTTCTTTACACAGGCCGTGGCAAATTTATGGAACCTACTGAAAGTGTATCAAGCCAAGCTAAATAGAAATAGAAATAGGTAAGCACGCCAAAACCACTTTCAATGGCGTCCATGCAGACCCAGTCCGAGCCACCAACTAGTTTGGCCGGAGCGGGCACAGAAGAAGAAGAGAAACACCAAGTGCAGCGAGTAGTGCACTGGGCAAGCGGGACAGGCAGACAACAGCAGCAGCAGCAGCAGCAGCAGCAGCCGCATTTGTAACCGCTTTCTAAACATGCCACAGCCAGCTGCAATGGGCAATGGCTAATGGTTAATGGTTAGACGAGACGACCAGAGTGGGCTTTCGTTTCAAATGCGCGTTGCTGCCACAAAATGGCCTTGAATTTTTAATCAAGTTTCGCAGACAAGCCGCAGGCACAGATCACGGCCCCAGAGACTCGACGCGACTTGACTCGGCTTGACTTGACTCGGCTCAATTCGCGATTCGCGATTCGCATCGTAGCAAGACTCCACTCACTGCCTCGAAATTGCTTGGTCATGTTTTAGGCACTCACACACATACGAATTCGTAATACTCGTTAACTTTAAACAAGTTCTATTGAACTTGGCTACTAAACCTTTGCCAGAGCTTTACCTTTTTTTCATTTTGTTTTTGTTTTTGTTTTTGCACCAAATGATTAATGGAATAAACGCGCGCAATTTGAGCCAACTGTCCGAGCTGCACACACACACATACTTAGACTTACATTTATACTTTTTTATTAAAATATGGTTTTTGCTCGACAAAAACTCCAAAATTGCCCGCTGTGCAGAAAAGACATAAAAATGTGCAAAAATCTTGAAACCAAATACAAAATTTGCTTCAAAGAGAAGAAGAAGAAAGATATGCATAAAATTACGAGTGACTCCCACTCGTACTTATGAAGCATAGCCAGAGAGCACGAGATGTCGAAAAGTGCCAAACAAGAGTTGTCAAGACTTGAAAGTATTCGATGAGTATAAAGTTAGACTTTTTGATGATTACATAGTTTTCGCTAGGCCTTACTAGCTTACTAGATTTAACGCCTATCCTCTTGGAGTTCTTACAAACAAAATATCAGTTTGAAACATATTTGCATAGTTGAGAAAGCAAAGGCACGAATATATGTATATACGTCTATGTAGTCGTATTCCTCATCAACTTTATGATCATTGCTCTGTGAGACATATTCATAAAATAATTAATTTATTAAATTTAATTAAAGACATAATTAGTCTAATCAAACAATCATAAAACAGAAATGCAAGCGACGATGACATTAAAATAGTAGTGATCACAACTTAGTATGAAGATATGTTATAAGACATTAATTATCTGTATGGTATCTAAATTTATTATACGCATATTTCTAACATAAATGAGCTCTGCTTAGAGGCCAGCCAAGATCCAAAAATAAATATGCAATTTGTGCTAAGCAGCTTCCTCGTCTTTCGCTTTAGTAAAGCTTTTAATCGAACTCTAACGAATCGAAACTTCCCTAATAAATTTTAGTAGTATAAATAATATAAATAATAATTAATGTTAATAAATTAATATTTATTATTTAAATTTATTTGATTTCAATGTTCAGCTTGTTTTAGTTTTGAGTAAGTTTCTTGCTTTGTTTCTGCTTGCGGCCTTCGCGAAGTTTTGTTTTCGCCTTTTGATTAATTGCACGCACATTTTTGGGGCGTGACAAGCGGCTAAAGGAATTGTCATAAGCCATGCAACAACTCATGACTAATAAAGAGACGCGCAGCAAGCCCAAATGATAAAAAATAAAACAAACACAAATGAAGGCTGCAAACAGAAAACGAACTTCAACTGAAACTTAACAGACGCAGACTGCGCCTTCCTAAAATCATAAAATAAATAAAACTGAAGGCAGGCTAAAAGCCGACATATGTAAACGCTGACAAGCACTGGCCAAGGGGTAGGTGACAGGAAGTGGACTTTG
Source organism: Drosophila leonis (assembly GCA_035045365.1). Classification (NCBI taxonomy): domain Eukaryota; kingdom Metazoa; phylum Arthropoda; class Insecta; order Diptera; family Drosophilidae; genus Drosophila; species Drosophila leonis. The sequence goes on from JAWNPC010000835.1 coordinate 1,615,311, forward strand.
ACTCTGTGTGTGTTTCACTTTTGATATGACACACACACACACACACACTTACACAGAGAGAGAGAGAGAACAGCACAGCCAAAATGATTCCCGCTTGCATTTTAAAAACACACCCAAAAATTTTTTAAGCAGAAAAAAACACAAAATTCTGTCTTGTTTTTTTGTTATTTTCTTCTTTTTTTGTTTCTGTCTTTAGTTTTTTATTTGATTTGAAGTGCATTTCAAGCCAACGACGAAATTGAATCATTTGACAAAAAACAACGGGGCAACGAGCTTTATCAATTTCGTGGCTCGGCGCGCCGTTCGCCTGAAATGCAAATTATGCGTTTAGCTAAAAGAATATCTTTTGACACAGCAACTGAGACAGCGAGAAAAAGAAAGATAGAGAGAGAGAGAGAGAGTCCCACCAAAAAGAAACGAAAACAAAAATCGCATTTCGGCTTTGGACAAATGGACTGCGAGATGGACAACTGAATGGAGATTCAGAAATTCTGAGGCCATGTATGCAAAAATATGCACAGCCTATAAATCAAAAGCCGCGGCTCTTCTGACATACTCATTTGTGTGTGTGTGTGTGTGTGTGTGTGTGTGTGTGTGTGTGTGTGTGTACTCTGTGGACTGCCGGCCACTCTGTGGCCTGCTGCTTTATGCAACAAATCCGAGTCCAAAGGGCTGACTGCATCGGTTAAAAATTTGTCGCTTCTTTAATGCGTGTGACAAATTTTTGGTGTTTCGTTTCTTAAGTTTCTTATTTTTGGGTGCAACGCAGTCAATAATTAAGATTTTTCGCTAAACTGGTATAAATAAGGAGAAACATTTCCACAGAATGAAATCTGAACCGAAGGGGTTTTTCTAATAGAAACTGGTGAAAGAGGCAGAGCAAGAAGAGCAGAGAGATCTATGGAGATAATCAGACTAACCAATATTTGCAAATGTTTTATTAAGTTTATGGATGCTCAGTGCTGAAAAACACTTCAAAAGTATCAAAGAAATAAACAAACTTACGAAAAAAAGAGAAAAATGCTAGAAATATATGAAATTTGGGCAAACTCAAATACATAGCTCAGCTAAAGCAAATTGTCAGCTGAATATAATCGATAATTGAGCATCATATTTATATGTAGTGTGTAGTGTTGCATAGCGCTATATGTAAACCATGTCAGTGTTGTTCAAAGTAAATAACATCAAAGAGAAATTTTATAAGAGAACAATATGAAGGTTCGTGCCTATATAAACCATGAGCAAAATATAGCCTAAAACACGTGAAACAGTGTTGGACAACGTGCATTTACTGATATACTGTATATAGTGATAGGGGGGTAAGACAACTAAAAAGAAAAGAAAGATCCATAGCCGAATCATACTTTACATGAGTATATTCAATTGATTTACATTCCGACATTCGATTTACAATTTGCATTCTGTCTGCACTGTATACTCGTAGCTCGCCTTGCCGCTGCTCTTGCCTGTGTCAGTTCCCAGCACACGTAAGTGAGGCCCACACACAGCAAGAGTGTTACCGTCGAAAAACATATATCACATATGTTACACTTTGCCGGGCGCGCCTCGATGTCTGTCTTTGAGTAATGAGTGAGTAAAAGCATATTGGGGAGTGTATTTAGGTCTAGGTCTTGCTGGGCATTAAATACATATATAAATAAGACACACGCACACTCGCTTATAGTATTCGCACAGTGTACAAGTCTTTGTGTCACATTTCATTTTCATTTTCATTTTCATTTTCATTTTCATTTCCATTTTTTCTCACATTTTCGTGACAACTTTCGTTTCATTAATTTTCTTAGCACACATGGCGTATGCGTAATGTGCGTATTTCTTATGATTCTTATTTATGGCATGAGTAATTGAGTGAAACAAGACTTGGCGTGCTACAATTTGATTGATGTGCTGATTAAATGAAGAACGAAACCAACTCCAGAAGCGCTTTGCATTTTATGCATTGTTTGCCAATTAACGTTTGACGATGCGATAAAAATCGCGCAAAACATTTGCCAGTTAAAGCGAAAACAGAAAAAGTACAGACAGAAGATACACTTTGAGCAGATGCCAAAGAGCAAACGAGGGCCTCAGCAACAGCTGCCAGCCAGAAGAGAAAACTAAAAGACAAAGACAGGAGCCGACCAGACAGCCGGCCAGAACAGATCGGAACAGAGCAGAACCGAAAAGCGAGCAGGGAGCAGCGTGCAGCGGGCCCAGCAATTGGAATCTAATTTAAAATTAGTGCTTAAAGGATTGAAATAAATTTAGGCAATTTTAAGACACCACACAAAGCAGCCGCTGCCCGTTGGCCACAGCCACAGCCACAGCCACAGAGCCAAACTCATTGAAAATGCGTGAAGAGTTCTGCGGTTCCGGTTGGCCCATGGGACAGGCAGGCAAGCCGGCAAAAGTTTTTGGCAGGTGGCCTGATGCTTTAGCCCCGATAGCGTTAGGGACCCAAGACATTTGGTCTAACCAATTGCAATTGGCTCAAGCTGCTGTTGCCTTTAAACATATTTTGACAACGAGATAATAAACTAAAGTTAAGGTCAGGCTAGAAACCAAGGAAAAAGCGCCAGCTGCTGGTACTCTGCTGCGGCTGCTCAAGAGTATACAAAATAAAATAAATAAAAGTAAAAAACGAAATACCCGCAGCTCAAAGTTCTAACTCGTAACAGAGCAATTAAAACTGAAAAAAGAATGGGCAAAAAAAAACTTATACTCCAGCAAAAGGGAAGAAGAAACACAAAATTACAGATAATTACTTTGTAAAAAAAATTAGATTCTAGATCTAAATTATGCGACGGAAATTAAAGAAAATTACAAGCCAAGCACTTTGCAAACAGCACACAGCTGGCAATAGAGAGACAGAGACAGAGCTCGGGAGAGAGAGGGAAAGACAGAAAGAGAGTGAAACTCTCGTGAGATTCTGCTTCTGCTTGGGCTACCTTAATTATTTTGTATTTTTTGCAAACTTGCCTTTAGCATCATCATCAGCATTATAATAATAATTATTATATTCATAATTATGTCAGGTTTTCTGCTTCTTTTTATTCTCGTTTTTTATACCCTGAACCCATTGAAAATGGGAAATCAGGGTATAATGTTTTTGTGAAAATGTATGTAACAGGCAGAAGGAGACATGGCAGACCCCATAAAGTATATATATTCTTGATCAGCTCGACAAACTGAGTCGATATAGCCATGTCCGTCTGTCCGTCCGTCCGTCCGTCCGTCCGTCCGTCCGTCCGTCCGTCCGTCCGTCCGTCCGTCCGTGTGAACGCAGTGATCTCGCAAACCACAAAAGCTAGAGATCTGAAATTTGAAATGTATACTCGTGTATATCCTACGCAGCACGAGTTTATCATTTTTTTTCGATAACTCATCCCATTTCCTTATTATCGATAAAAATCGATAACTTTTCTTCGTTTTTGAATACCGTTATAGCTATAGATTTCAGATTTACAGTGTGTATCCGTGTAATGAATACAAACATTTTGCAATTTTTGGATTTTGGATACCACGCCCCCTTCCCCCCAAATTTGAGAAAAACGTATTTCAAATACTAGAGACTTGTGCTTTGGCAAATACATACATATGAATACCGTTATTACGCTGTAAAAGTTTGATTACGAAAGTACATCTAGAAGCAAACCTATTCAACAAATAAGTTTCCAAAATATAGCCCATACTGCAGCCCAAGCGCTGCCCGCGAGCAGTCGCTGCGTAAACTGCGCAGTAGCAGAGAAAGTGCTTGTGCGTGCGTGTGCATGTGTGTGTGTGTGTGTATGTGTTGTTTGTGTATATGTATATATAAAAGAAGCGTAAAATGATTTGAATATCGCATCTTCGCAGGGTTCAGGGTATCTCTTAGTCGAGCAGTCTCGACTAGAGCACTCTTACTTGTTATTGTTTGTTGTGCGTCTTCTCCCATGTTTTGAACAAGTTTCTAGTTTCTTTTTCTACTTTTAGTTCTTCAAAAACTCTTTCACGCAGTTTTTTGTATGTGATTTAAATATATTATTTTGAGTAGCTGGGCTTCTCTCAACTGTACGGAAGTCAAATTTAGTATTCGTTAATTAATTTATGATATTTGATCTAAGACAATGTGATTTGTTTGCAGTTATCCGAGAAGAGATGTTAATCTAAACAGAGTTGTATATAGGGAAAATACAAATAAAATCTTAAGTAGCTTTTAAGCCTTAAAATCAATCGAAAGACAATATTGTTGCCAACTCACATTCAGTAGGCCAAGTTTTTTATTTGTATGGCTCAGCACGGAAAAGAAATAGAAATAAACAAATATCAAAATCAAGTTTTAATCGTTTCCAATCGTTCAACATGCCCATAAAAGTGGACAAATGCCTCATTTTACCGTTAGCCAGAAAGTCGGGGTACTCAGCTCCCACACACACACACACACACACACACACACACACACACACACACACACACACACACACACACACGCAAAAAATACTCTCAGCTGCAGATTGAGATTGACTCAAGTCGAGCCAATAATTGAAATGCCTCAGTCCCAGCTGGCCGCGTGGACAAATAGTTAGCGAAATGTTGAAACTTTATCAATTAACACCCAGGCAAATGTAGATATAAAATATGTATAGATGTGCCTACTATAGAGCAATTGTTAACCCAGTTTTTGGTCAAAGAGTAGGCGGCACAAGCAGAGAAATGTGATCAAATTTTGTTGTTCCTTTTCTGTATTTATCGAATAAAATTTTCGATAAGTAGCCATCGCCACAAATTATTTGAGGTATCCGTTAAATGTTTCACTGCATTCAGATTGAAGTATTTTATGTTATTGAAAATATAAAAATATAGTTTATTTAAAATATTATATATTCAATTTAAAACAATACGAGTTGTGTTCATTAAAATAGTAGTGCGACTGAATTATTTGTGGATAAGATTTGATTTGGGAATAATTGAAAGAAAATCTACTAATTTTATAAACAAAATTTGTATATTTTATGAACTGAATTCAGTTTCAATTCGATTAAACTTCTCGTAATTTGAAGTTCTTTTAATTTGGCAAACAATTTTCTAATCACGCCTTAAGTTCTCCCTCTCAAGTGACAGAGCAAAACAAAAGACTTAGGCAACGAACTGATGTCGAAATAAAACTAGACACCAGACAGGAAAAACAGATTTGGAGAGGTGGCAGAACGAGAACTTTTCAAAAAGCGAGAAGAATGGCGTCAGAAAATGGTTAGAAAAATTTCATAAATCACTTTTGTGCGCATTGTTATTTTAATTAAAAAAATAACAAACAAACACACACACACACACGCACACACCAGTATATAAATATAGATGATAATAATAATAGGCTGCTTTAGACAATGGCCAGTGGAACAACAAAAGCCGCCAAATTGTAAAATTGAAGCACATGGCTTAAATAAATAAAAAGCAACGCGTGTAGAAAGGCAGCCGAGGAGTGAGAGAAGCGCAGAGCGGGGCCTTAGACACAAAGTAAACATAAAATTTAATTTGCTTGGGCCAACGATCATTATAATCAACATAATAATCAAGCCGCACGAAATTACAAAATATAAAAAACCAAAAAAAAATATACAAAATAAACCAACAAAAAAGAAAAATAAAAGAGAACCAAGCGAAAATCGAAATGCTTGAAAACAGTGCCAAAAAGAATAGAAATCGCGTGTGCGCTGACGCAGCAGAAACTCCCCCAACAACAACAACAAAATATCATAAAAATAATAAGAGAATAAATAAGTATATATTTATACATACATATGTATATATTGTAGGCATTATATATATATACATATAGCAAAGGCTCACGCCTTATAGTAAAAGCTCAAATAGTAAAAATTCTCAACGCTCAATTTCGACTCGATGCCGAGAGCCACGCACATGGCGGGGGCTTCTATTATTCTTTGAGCTGTGCTTTTTTTCTGTGCCTCTCTTATGGCAACGTGTTTCTGGCCAAAAAGTGTGAACCAGGTCTTTTGTTGTTGCTGTTGTTGTTCCTAGTTGTTGCTTGTAGTTTATTACGCATCAGCATTTAACCTTGAACGCGCGGGTCAATGAACGTTTTGGCCAAAATATTCTAACAATTTTAGTTGCTACCAACAGCAACAACATTAACAACAATAACTTATAATTATAACAATAACAAAATTATGCATATATATATATATATTTTTTTTTTTATATAGTTAGTAACTTGAGCTATAAAAAATTCGTTGGGCTCAGACGCGGCGTATACGTAATTCTTCTTTTGAATAGCAGCTGTTGAGGTTATCACGTGTAGGAAGCGCATGAAGTGTGAAGATATGTTTATCAATTCATTAACTGAGAGCAAGTTGAATATGCTGTAATCACAGCCTTTAAGGCCCATATATTCATGTTATTACTCGTTAAGCCAAGCTTTCATTTAGGTTGATCCTAGAGTACTTAGCTCTTCAACACTTAAGCTTCTGTTTTTTGGATCTGTATCAACAATTGAATATATTCTTATATTCTTAAGCCAGTCAGCGTCTCCACATAAAATGTGTTTCTACATAACAACTATTAACTATGCTTACTCTTCATCACTCCATATCTGATCACTAGAATGGCTCAAAAATTGAATGAAAAAGAATTCTGTCCTTCAACTCAATAACTACGAGCTTCACATTTATTCTATTGAGTGAGAAGGGAAATGGATCAATGGTTCAATGCATCAGAAAAGGGTATTTTGACTTCGGGACACCACAATCTTCGTTCATTCAAGCCCAATGTAATTCTCGTGTTGGCCCATTTTAGCGCGTCGAAGCTTGGACACGTTTTAGCGCCTGGTCAATCAATATTTTGACTTTTATAACGCCTTCAATATTATTTATTATTGTTGTTTTAATTTTCTTGTTGTTTTTCTGACTTTTTGGCAATGCCATTTGGCGCGTTGTACTTGAAACACAAGCGAATGCGAAGCGAGTGCAAAAAAAAACACATTTAAAACATTTCGCTTTGTGTGCTTTTTCCTATTTTTATTATTTACTGTGAATTTCAATTGTTACTGAATAAATTGTGTGTTGAGTGAGTGGAGGGGGCTGCGGGGTGCCCCTCTCGCAGAGGGGAAACAGCCAAGGCACGGTCCTACAATTAATTTTGATTCACATTGACGAAAAAATACGCGATTCGTACTTGTATTATATATCTACATACATATATAAGATCGAGTATGTGACTACTGATGATTCGCTTTATATATATATATATATATATATGTGTGTGTGTGTGTGTGTGTGTGTGTTGATAGTCTCTGTTGTTGTTTTTGCTTGCCTTCATCATGCGTTATTTTGTTTTCGTGGTTGTTGTTTTCTTAGCCAGGCTGAAAGGCGAAGCTGAAGCAGTGAACACGCTTCACTCAACACGCGTGAAGCAGAGTTGCTCATAGGCAGTGCACACTGTAGCCACATTGAAGTATGACATTACACAATACCCAAAATACAGCTAAAGGTAAAGGTCAATTCCAAATTGAATGCGGGCTTTTTCTATTTACTGCTTCGCGATTTTTTCGAATTCGCATTGTAAATGTACACTAAAGACTTTAATTAAACTCTGCACTTGATTGTTCAGCATTTGATTCGGTTTAATAAAGTGACGCCGCGCCGAGAAAAAAGGAAAGAGAAAATACATCAATCAAGCGCTGACAGGCAGCGCGACAAGATCAAAAAGCAGCAAATGGGGAAGCAAGAAAAGGGCGGCAATAAAAGCAAAACGCGGTCAGTGTGAAAATAAGTTGAAAGAACAACAAATCAAGGATTCATTGTAAAAAAGCAAGCATTAGCTTGAAAGTATATGAAGACCATTGTCGAAACAAAGAGAGAAGTTGGCAAAGAATAAAAGAGAATGAGAAAGAGGGGAGTCCTTATTTCTGTGTATACATGTATTTCTTAACTTCTCTGAAAGACACGAGTTCAACTTTATATACATATGTTTCCCAACTTCGCTATTTGCAGTTTCATTGAAAGATATATAGATTATTATTATATTTTCTAAATCTTTCTTAATTTATTGATATTTCCTAACTTCCCCATTTGCTGCTGCTCTGAAGCAGATAATTCTCTAAGGAGTAGACTTGAAATAAATAAAATATTTAATTTTTTAAACTTGAAGTCGAAGAACAAAAGTATCTAAGATTAATATAAATAGAATCGTATCTACATATCATAATCTTTAATCTGAATACTTCCAAATTCTAAAAGTATGAAAACTTTGTAAACTAAACTGAAGTGAGACAAAGATTTATTGCAATATATAAATTTACTTTCTTAAATTTTCATCAAGTCATTAGCACTAGAAGAAACTCAATTAAACTACATTCTGCTAGTGGATATTGGTTTAAGTATTTATATCTACTTATCCAAGTCTTATAATCGCTTCTGCAACTTTTGAAATTTTCTTCAAAGCTCTTTACTAAATTTTCCACTCTTCTAAGTGAGTGTTAATTTCTTGCAGACACAATTCGTATTGTATTGTAAATGATCTTCATATATGATACTCCTCTTTAATCTTTGTAGCCACTTCGATTCCTATGCGCTTGACAAAGACGAACCCCTATTATGCTTCAGAGAAGCTGTACAGATTTTAATCTATATATTTGTATATAAATTTGCATATACTCGTATGTGGAACACTATTCAGATTATGATAGCCGGACAATTAGGCCAATAATTCGTAATAATCTGTTTTGCGAGTGCGTTCATTACTTTTGAGTATTAATTTTTGTTTGTTCAATTTAAACAATAAATTCGCCAGCCAGGGCTTAACCTTGTAACAATTTTTATGTTGTCGTTTTTTTTTAAGGTTTTTTTTTGTCTTTATGATATTTCGTTTTCTAAACAAACAGCAAGGCAAGTGCGTGCCTTTTAACAATTTATTTTATTTATTATTATTTTTTCCACTATTTGTTCAGCTTCAGCTTCAGCTTCAGCTTCATAGTATTTCTTTTTGTTTTTTACTTTTTGCATTGTGAGAAACCTTCACAAGACCAATTTAAAAAATATATATATATTGTATCGAATAAATAAAAAGACAACAACAATAATAAAAACAACACCCACCACGACATCCAAGCAAAACAAGCAAAAAAGCAACAGCAACAAAAAAAGACTCGCAATTGATGGCGATTTTTTCCACGCGGTTTTTGGTTGGTTTGGCGCGTTTTTAAACGCTATAAAGAAACGCGAAGCAGCCTTCGGCTTAGCTGAAAAATATGCCTTGCGGTTAAACATGGCATAGTTTCATTTAACATTATTTTTTACTTTTACTTTGTGCTAGGCCTGATTTGCACACATTATTGTTGTTGTTGTTGTTGTTGTTGTTGATGTCTTTCTGTTGCTTATATACATATATAATTATGATGATTAACTTGGCTGAATTGAGCCGCGGCAATGGCTTCACTTCAGCTCAGTCTCAAGTGAAGTGTGTGGCTCGCAATTAAGAAATCTCAGTAATTGCACTAGATGCCACACACACACACACAGAGAGAGAGATTGCCCCGCCCACACGGCAACTGGCTAACACTTTCTTTTTTAATTGCAAAAAATAATAAAGTGAATATGAAACACTCTCAGCTGCTACTGAATCATCTCGGCCAGCGGCTGCGGGCGGAGTTGGGGCCACAAGGCTATGCAAATCCATACGCTTTACTTAGTCAACCATTACACAATTTGTGATTAACAAATCAAAATAAAAAACTAATTAGAATGTTTTTAAATATTACAATTTTGTGGGTGTGTGCAACGCCAATCAGGAATTCTCTTCTATTCATACTAAAAACTCTGTAGATTATTGAGTTTGTAAACATTGGCAGATCGAAAATCCCGTCTAGACAGCTGTAAGTCGCATTTTCCATTATTCTTCTATTTTTAGCATTATTTTATAGTCCGCAAAGCAAACAAAATTCATTTCATTTGCTGCATTTCTTGTGCACAAATTTCGCTTTCACTTGGCCGAACGCTAACAGCTACGTTCTTTATAATGAACACAATGTAAGTATATGTATATGTATATACTTTTATATACAAATATAAATACATATATATATATATATTAAATACAATTGTTTGCTTATCTTATCAGCAATGCGACGACTAAAAAGTGCAAAAGCTTTGCGGGCCGTAAAAAGAAAATAAGAATTGTTTATATTGTTGCTCATGTGCTCAGCAACAAAAACAAAAAAAGAGAAGAAAAGATTTTGTTATGGCAAAATAAATAGCACAAATGTGCATTATCAGCGACACGCACACACACACACACACACATGAGTGTATGTGTGTTTGGCAGACGCACACACGCGCATTAACCTCAATTTGAACCGTCCGATTGTGGGGCACTGTGTTATCTGCACCGTAAGTTGACTGGCTTTTTTGGCTGCTCTGATAAGCCAGCACTGAAAAAAGCAAAAAAAAAATAAATAAACTTCGAATAGCTAAACTAAAGACTCAGACAGAGAGATATAAACTCCAATTGGAGTGATTTAGTGCCCAGCATAACTCCAATTGGAGCACTTCGAAATTCGAATCCATCTATCTATCTATCTATCTATGCAGGCCTGTACTAAAAAGTGAGTTTTCATCTATTGAAATTCCATTGAATTGCGCAGGTTGAATGAACTTGTTTCTTTGCTAGCTTCCGCACTTAAATTTACTCGTTGCGTTTTAGTACGCATTGTATTTTTTAGTACACAGCGACCCTGAACTTGAACCAAGCTAAATTAGTTGAACTCATTAAAAAAAGAGAAACAAGCGAAAAAAAAAGTGAAGTCTGTGTGCTTTTCAGCTAGTTCGTGAACTCTTGGGCCAAGTGTGAAGGCCAAATGGCTTTTCAACAAAACGAAGTGGAAAAACAAAAATAATAAATGAATGAAGAAGAAAAAAATAATAATCAAAACGTGTTTTAGAAAATGTTCGTTAGTCTCTTGTGCCTGTCTTTGCCTTCTCTATTTTAGCCATTTACATATCGAAATGCTTGAGCTATTGAATGTTGCTTCTACTCGTTGATTTATTCCATTTGCTGGACACCAACACTGCCAACGCGGCGCTGTGTGTATTTAGTACAGAGTACTAAATTGTGATGAGATGAGATCGATATCGATAGATCGGATCAACTGAATATATTTGATTGATTCACCTTCCTATAGCAGACTATTCTGATAGTGAAAGCTAAAAGCTAAAGCTGCATCAGATCAACAAAGCATTTTTTAGATCATATGATCTATGGATAGCTTATTCAGATATTATGAAGAGTGCCATTTTATACATATTTATGCATATGCTTTACTATACTGTAATATATATTCATATAGCGAATCATATTTTTTGCTGCAGTATATTTGTAGTGCATTTAATTACACTTATGTACGTTTTTAGTACATCTTAGAGTGCGTTTTAGTACATTTTAGTACACTCTTGGTGAGCAGCACCATAATTTCTATTCATATATACTTTTAATGCAGCTGGAGCCAGAAATACCTAGACCTTTTCTTGATCAGAACACTCATAAAACTTTTAGAACATTTTTGGAAATTGCAGAAGTTTCGAAGGTTGTCCATATTAATATTTTTCTATATAATATTTCTAATTGTAATATATCACACTTTATTAAACATTTTAGTACAGAGTACTAAAAGTGCATTTCGATGTATTCAATGCACAAATAATTAAACAAAAATTTCAGCTAATAATTAGACCTAAACACTTGATAGCTCACGCTATTAAAGCAAAACTATTTTTAGTACATCTCATTCCAACGGCTCATAAATATTGTGCAAACAGCATTTTCAATGGATTTCTCTTCAGTTTCAGGCCTACGCAATGGATTTAGTATGACTTTTAGCACTCTCGAGTGACACCTTGAGTTAGCAGGCGATGAAAGGTGGCAGCAAACAGTGCAAGCCCACAGCAGGTGGAGAATTTATCAAATGGAACAAGCTATATACATAAATTTCTTTCACATTTTGTTTATATTTACTTATCACGTTAAAAGGGCGACTGACCACGAGCGAATGGGAGGGAGGGAGCGAGCGAGCGAGAGAGAGAAAGAGATGTGAGGGCATTGTGAAAGTGCCCGCTGAGAGAAGTACGTATATTTAGTTTTCTTATTTTTTATGGAGCTGCCAGTTATTGTAGGCCCACACAGCACCTGCAAGTAGAATGACACCACCTAGTTATATACATAGGTGCCTGGCCTGAGCATGAGCCTATAGACGACGATTACGAAAAGTATGAGGAGAAAAGAAAAACTATTTACGTGGGGGGCTACCCCAATGTTCTCCCACTCTCAATGACTACATTTTTTTCTTAAAGCCAAAATACCTCGTTGGCTGGGCCATTAGCATTACGAAAGAGCAGTGAAAAGTTACGAGTAGGTGTGCGTTTATCGGTCTCTCTCCCTCTCTTTCTAAATCTCTCTCTCTCTCTCTCTATCTTTCTTTCTTTCTTGCTCTTTCTCTGTCACTCTTTCACTCTGACGCACTATGTTTAGTGAGCACGAGTCGGAAATGCGTGCGTTCGAAATTTGGGTTATTATTTGTGTGTTGCCCTACTTTCTAAGATAGTCGAGGCACACACACACACACACACAAACACCCACACACACAATTGTGCTGATTAGAATTTGTGTACTCTTGCTCGTGTGCCCTTGTCTAGGGTATTATGAATTGGTCAGTAAACATGGAATGCCTGTGGAAGGGAAGTCATGGAATTTCTAGCTACTTACATAATAACTAGCTAGATAATTACCTATTGACTTAACTCTCAAATAGAGATGGATCCTTTGTCAAGTAAGCCAACTATTTTTATAGGGTATTTCAGCTTCGGTCTACTATACACATAATTTCCCCTTTGTTATAGTTTGTTTTGTAGTTGTGCGTCTGCCTCCAGCTCCTTTATGGTCTGCCCCGAGATGCGACCGGCACGATAAGTAATCGCCTTCTGCCCCGCCCCCTGCTGCCCAATAAAAAAGTGCCGGCATAGTCTGATAAGCTAGGCATAGGTAGCTCTATAGTAGATGTAGTTTTTTTCTTTTTTTGCTGTCTTTTCGGTCAATTTTCATGTGACGACTGCACAATTTTGATCGCTGAGCTATTTTCGTTCGTTGTTGTTGTTTTTTTCACTTTTGTTGCTCCATTTGGGTTAATTGACATATTTGGGTCAATGTTTAGTTTGCATTTCTGGTGCCGATAAAATAAATAGTAATAATGCTTAGTCGACTCAGTGAAGCGCACTTTTTGCCATGAATTACTTCCTACATAAATAAATAAATGGGATTTTATGAAATTTACTTTGTCTGTTTGGCTTCCAACTACATCCTTAGGTAGCCAATGCTGTGTTCCTTATAATTTTCAAAGTAATTCCATGATTATGATCAAGCTATACGGATGCTCAAATTGTAATTCAATTGAATATAGACAGAGGCAGAGTGAGAATGAAATTAGTGAAGTATGATTTATACAATTAATACCATTTGCTAATAATTCTCAAATGGTTCTCGTTCAGGCTCAATCCATAACAGTTTCCTGATGTAGGAGCAAGTTATTCTTAAGAGATTCCAAATGCAAGTAACTATCTATCATATTAGTTCATTAGTCATTTATGTGAATATACTAAATGAATATCACAATTGGTATATATTTTATTATCATAGTTATCATCCAATATTTGGCTTTCTTTTCACATAAATGACTCTAACCAAATGAGCGCCGCCTGTGCAAAGCGGGCCATGAAAGGCAACACGAACAATTGAATTCAATATCTTTGCCAACGTGGAATTGGAATGGATTGTTCTTCGTTTTATTTTATTTCATTTTTCTTCCAGCTCCATTTGATTCGATTTCGATTTCGATTGAGTTTGGGGTTTTGGGTTCTGCATTTGCTTCACTTTTTTTTTCTTTTCTTTTTGGGGTCATGTGTTTCACTTTCTGCTGGGCTAAACAGTTTTTTCTCTGTTTTTTTTGGTTTGTTTGTTTTTCGGGTAAATGCGATGAGTGCATATAGGAATTAGAAATACAATACAATTGAGTACAGACAAAGCGAGCACAAGCAGAGGCGGACCCACAGGGGAAGTGTGCTGCCTTAATTGACGGAGCAAGTCGGATGGGGCCAAAGTATGCTCCGCCCGAGTACCGCCACAATGGAATTTCATTACACCCCAAGTCGGCCCTGGTTTGATTTGTGCGTGTAATTGAAATAAATTTCCGAACCAGATGGAACTGAATTGTCTAGTGAACAAAGTGGACAACGTCAAATAGTCATTTGCCAGAGAATTGCAATTGCATTACCCACCGATAAGCGATCATCGACCAATAATCAATTTATCGATAGCTTACAAATTGTCTAACTACTCTCTCAAAGTATTTGATCGATCTTATGCATAGAGTAATCTCTTCCAATTCCAATTTATTCTAATAAAGTTATGCTTATTTAACATGTCGATCAATTAATGATAGTTCAATAATTGTTTACTTTGTAGCACTGATTGTTATCTAGTTTATTCATTGGTCAATAACTTCTGTTCTGTTCCTTTCCGTCTCTATATAGACAGAGAGAGAGAGACAAAGAGAGAGAAAGTTATATACACATGGAGAAAGAGAGTGAGATCTTTCTCTCTCTCTCTATCTCTCTCACTCTCTTTCTTTCTCTCTCTCTCTCTCACTCTCTTTCTCTCTCTCTCTCTCTCTCTCTCTCTCTCTCTCTCTCTCTCTCTCTCTCTCTCTCACTCTCTCTCTCTCTCTCTCTCTCTCTCTACACTCTCTCTCTCTCTCTCTCTCTACAACTCTCTCTCTCTCTCTCTCTACAACCTCTCTCTCTCTCTCTACAACTCTCTCTCTCTCTCTCTCTCTCTAACTCTCTCTCTCTCTCTCTCTCTACTCTCTCTCTCTCTCTCTCTCAACTCTCTCTCTCTCTACAACTCTCTCTCTCTCTCTCTCTCTCTACAACTCTCTCTCTCTCTCTCTCATCATCATCATCAATCTCATATAACCGTTAACACATAACTATATTGGCTATCGAAAAGTTATTTGTTTATAAATAGCTGACCTACTTCCTAGCACTATTTTGTTATCTAGCTAATGTATCTCTCTCTCTCTCTCTCGTTTACACATTTACGTGGCTTACCCGTAATTTGTGGCGACTTTTGTGATAAGTTACGATTTGCATAAATGGAACATACCTGTAAGATAAAGAATGAGGTAATAAATCAATGGGGTTTGTTTATTAATGAATTATTAAAGTTATTTGTGGCTTGCTGAGCAATGTACATTAAATTATCTTCAATAATGTTAATATGCCTATGAATTTGTATATGCAGTAATATAATAATACTCATAGATATTTTACTTGAATTTACAAGATTTCTAAATAATTCAAATTATTTAAAAGTTATATAAATTTCTCGAATTTTATTTTATTTAGAGAATTTAGATTTAATCAATTTGAAAATATATATAAATATAAATAAATTCATTTTGACTGATTTATGATAAATGCTTATTCTAATAGATAAAAACTGGGCTAGTTTGACTTATGGAAATCAAAGACCGAAGTGAACAAGAGATAAGAAATATTGTCTGAGTTCGCAGACTCTCAGAGTTGAGCACCTTTTGGATTTGCCCTCCTCAAGTCTCTTTGTGCACATCGTAAAGGCGAAGCAATTCATTACTTAATTAACGTGCACATTTAACCACATTTGAGTTCTATAAAAACACTTCCCTGGCCTAACATAAATGCTTTAATGGCGAATCCATTAATAGGAAAACTATTTGCACCAAGTCGTAAAACTGCATTCAAGTTTATTAATTGTCAACGTTGTCGCAGTTTGCAGTTTTATATTGTTTTTATGATGCGATTCTCTTTTTATAGAACTCGTTAAATTTGCATCGTAAAAAGTCGTCCGATGCAATAACTAAAAATCAAATTATATATATATATATATATTTATATATATATATATAAATATATATATATATAAAGCGTGTTTTATGACAGTGCAAATGGGGCGTCAACTCAATTTTCACCTGGCCAAAAAGGTGAATTGCGTGTCAGCCACAAAGCTTGAAGCGGACAGACTTCAAGAGTCAAGGAATTGTAGCTCGTTAAGGGTTAAGGTTTACAAATATACCGAAAGAAGAAGCAGATGTAGGAGAGGTAGGGGTGTTACACGCGATACGCTTAGATGTAATTAATTAAAAAAACAAGTAAGAGTGCTCTAGACTCGAGACTGCTCGACTAAGAGATACCCTGAACCCTGCGAAGATGCGATATTCAAATCATTTTACGCTTCTTTTTTATATACATATACACAAACAACACATACACACACACACATGCACACGCACGCACAAGCACTTTCTCTGCTACTGCGCAGTTTACGCAGCGACTGCGCGCGGGCAGCGCTTGGGCTGCAGTATGGGCTATATTTTGGAAACTTATTTGTTGAATAGGTTTGCTTCTAGATGGACTTTCATTTCAAATTTCATTTCATTTCAAATTTCAGATCTCTAGCTTTTGTGGTTTGCGAGATCACTGCGTTCACACGGACGGACGGACGGACGGACGGACGGACGGACGGACGGACGGACGGACGGACAGACGGACATGGCTATATCGACTCAGTTTGTCGAGCTGATCAAGAATATATACACTTTATGGGGTCTGCCATGTCTCCTTCTGCCTGTTACATACATTTTCACAAAAACATTATACCCTGATTTCCCATTTTCAATGGGTTCAGGGTATAAAAACAACAGTGGGACTACCCTCTCTATTCGAGAATAATGCCAAAAAATCATTTTAATGAGCTCATCGGATACCAAAAAAATAAATAAATACTAAGAAAATATTGAATTTTTATTGTAATTTAGCTGATTTTTTCTGTTTTCGTTTTTGGGTTTTTTCCTGGCCATGGCTTAAACAAAAAAGTTCTCATTGCCAGCGATGACGTGCAAAAAAATATAAATCTCATTTATAAATTTCGCATATATTTTTGATTAATTTAATGTGGCCAATTTAAATATACTACATACTATATATTATAGTATTTTTTCGATTTGCTAACAATTGTGGGCGCCCATTGATGTCAAGGCAGGTGGCAAAAGTGAAACTGTGCTGCGATTCAAATCTGTTTATACTCGCTCACGAAGTGGAAAGAGTATATTTGTTTCCATTTCATTTGTGCAATGTCCGTTCACGTTTGCTCACTGTTGCCCACGGCCCCCAATTGGGGCGTGGCAAATTCGAATATAATTTGACTCTCTTTAGCTGTGAACGAGTATTATAAAGTTCTTATTTATTTTATATATATTCTTTTAAGTTAGCCAATGAAGCGCTTAGGAAAATATTTGATATCTGCTGAAAACTATAATTCGTTTTTCATAATTCGCAGTTGCGGCTGAGTTAATTAATAAGCGAATGGTAAATTAATTGCCAATTATTGAGAGCGAACAAAATGATTTTTTTTTTTTAATTTACATCTAAAGCAAGTAAGAGTGCTCTAGTCGAGACTGCTCGACTAAGAGATACCCTGAACCCTGGGAAGATGCAATATTGAAATCACTTTACGCTTCTTTTATACATATATACATATGTATGTATATACAAACAACACATACACACACAATTTGGGGGAAGGGGGCGTGGTATCCAAAATCCAAAAATTGCAAAATGTTTGTACCCATTACGGATATACACAGTAAATTTGAAAGCTCTAACGGTATTCAAAAACGAAGAAAAGTTATCGATTTTTATCGATAATAAGGAAATGGGATGAGTTATCGAAAAAAATGATAAACTCGTACTGCGAAGAGTATACACGAGTATACATTTCAAATTTCAGATTTGTAGCTTTTGTGGTTTACGAGATCGCTGCGTTCACACGGACGGACGGACGGACGGACGGACATGGCTATATCGACTCAGTTTGGCGAGCTGATCAAGAATATATATATACTTTATGGGGTCTGCCACGTCTCCTTCTGCCTGTTACATACATTTTCACAAAAACATTATATCCTGATTTCCCATTTTCAATGGGTTCAGGGTATAAATGATATTTTTAAAAAAAACTTTATACATATGTAGTTTATTGAGTGATTTCATAAAAGTAAGGAATACAAAATTGAAAACTAATTTCTCTACATATATATTTACGTACATACATAATATATCTCTTTATATATACCTAAACACATAATCATATACATATACATATTTATGTATATAGGGCCCAATTCTTAATCCAAATCAAGCTGACTCTGTATAGGCCCATTCATATGCAAATAAGCCAAATAATTCTACAGCTGTGCCCCCATTTCTCATATTTATCCATTTTGCTGTTGTTTTTTTTTAACATCGATTGCAATCGTGATCAGGGGAGTTTGCACCATAATCAACCTGGCAGGCACTCATTACACCCTGAACCCATTGAAAAGTCGAATTCAGGGTATATTGGTTTGGTTAAAACGTATGTAACGGGCATGAGGAGGAGTGCAACACCCTTAAACATATATATATTCTTGATCAGGATGACGAGCTGAATCGATCTACCCATGTCCTTCCGTCCGTAGCCTTTAGCCTTCAGTATACCATATGAAGTATGATCTTATATTTTTCCCTATAATTCATTCCATTTTCTTATTATCGATAAAAATCGATCATTTTATTTTTCAACCAAATTTGCATTGAAAAATGTATTTCAAATACCAGAGAGTTGTGCTTGGGCAGGGTATCTGCTAGTCGGGCAGTCCCGACTAGAGCTTACTCTTACTTGTTTTTGGATGCACTTATCGCAGCCGATGATCGCGATCATAATCGATAGCTACCTTTCTCTCTCGCTCTTCCACACACTCTCTTGCACTTTCCACATGTAGCTGCAGTCACGCCATTTACTGTTAGCTTCTCGACGCCTTTCGCTTGGGCCAAATTGGAAGCTGGCAGCTGATTTCAAGTTCAAATTGGCCGCAATCATTTTTTTGTATTTTTTTTTCATTGTTGTTATTTCAAATTTGAATGCATGGGAAATTTATGCAAAAATCAAAATTGGCAGCAATCAGCGCTAGCATAAATCAAAAGCAACCAGAGATGGATAGAGACAGCGATAGAGCGAGGGGGAGCGAGAGGATAAACATTTACAGTTTTTTACCTGCTGCATTGCAACAGAAAACAAAAGCAAAAGAAAAAGTGGAAAATCACGCTTAGCTGCAACAACAACTTTCACCCGAAACAAACATGGTTGTTGTTATCGTTGTTGATGTTGTTGTTGGTGTTGTTGCAGCGACGCATTTCTAGAAGCCAGCGAAAGAAAGTGAGCAGCCATAAAAGCTACCAAAGAAGAAGCTGAACGAGAAGAAAGTCAAGAATAAGTGTATCCATATATGTACGTATGTAAGTGTGTGTGTGTGTGTGTGTGTGTGTGTGTGTGTAGCTGAGCGCAAAGTTGTTTGCGTCTGTGAGTATGTGTGTGAAACAGAGAGAGAGAGCGAAACTTGTTTGCTGAGCTGCGCTTACGGACAGCTTATTAGAAAGTTGTTTGACTCTCCCAGAATGCAGCCCTCAATGGGAATAACAGTTACGGCAAGACACGAAGCGAGCTTAAATTGTGTGTTAGTTGGTCTGTCTGCGCATTCATTCTCAATACAAAAGCTCTTGCGTGCGCTGAGAGAGCACAGCGATACTCTCACTCACTCTCTCTCTCTCTCGCTCGCGCCACTCTCTTTGCTGTTATTGCCTAATAAGAAAAAGTGTATTCTTAGCATGTTATTTTTTTGTTTGTTCATTTTGCTTTCGAGCACAAATTCCTGGCACTTTTATTTCCATTTGTTGTTGTTTTTCTCTTTGGCTAATAAAAATACTTAAATATACATAAATACATGTTGAAATATGTATGTATGTATGTATGTATGCACAGCATTTGTGCATACACACTACTGACATAGTTTGCGTTAAATATGTTTATTGTTGTTATTGTTTTTTTTTAATTTTTAATTTATATTTAGCCCCACAGTGGCGCAAAACATAGAAAATGGACATTGTGAGTGTATGTGTTCGTATGTGTGTATGTGTGTATGTGTGTGATGCTTGTATTTTATCAGCAAATCAACTTGCTGTCAATTTCACTTTTTATATTATTTCTATGCGCGCAGCTGCGCGTTGTTTTTAAAACTAAATTTAATTAAATTGTATATGAAATAGTTTCTACTTGCGGCCGCGCGCGCATTCGGCCGGTTGTGTCATTAACCTATAAAAACGTGTTCGCTAAATGCACTCACACACACACACACAGACACACACATAACTAATACTAGTTACGTCGCCGACGGCGACGGCGTCGACGTCGCTGTCCGCTTCAACGGCTAATGCACTTGACGTTGACTAAAGGCAAGAGCAACAAGTAAGAGTGCTCTAGTCGAGACTGCTCGACTAAGAGATACCCTGAACCCTGCGAAGATGCGATATTCAAATCATTTTACGCTTCTTTTATATATACATATGTACATATACACAAACAACACATACACACACACATGCACACGCACGCACAAGCACTTTCTCTGCTACTGCGCAGTTTACGCAGCGACTGCGCGCGGCAGCGCTTGGGCTGCAGTAGGGGCTATATTTTGGAAACTTATTTGTTGAATAGGTTTGCTTCTAGATGTACTTTCGTAATCAAACTTTTACAGCGTAATAATGACATTCATATGTATGTATTTGCCAAAGCACAAGTCTCTAGTATTTGAAATACGTTTTTTTCAAATTTGGGGGGAAGGGGGCGTGGTATCCAAAATCCAAAAATTGCAAAATGTTTGTATTCATTACACGGATACACACAGTAAATCTGAAATCTATAGCTATAACGGTATTCAAAAACGAAGAAAAGTTATCGATAATAAGGAAATGGGATGAGTTATCGAAAAAAAATGATAAACTCGTACTGCGTAGGATATACACGAGTATTCATTTCAAATTTCAGATCTCTAGCTTTTGTGGTTTGCGAGATCACTGCGTTCACACGGACGGACGGACGGACGGACAGACGGACATGGCTACATCGACTCAGTTTGTCGAGCTGATCAAGAATATATATACTTTATGGGGTCTGCCATGTCTCCTTCTGCCTGTTACATACATTTTCACAAAAACATTATACCCTGATTTCCCATTTTCAATGGGTTCAGGGTATAAAAAGAAAATGATCTCGGCAGCACCTGCGTCGACTGCGCTGTCGACGCTGACGATTTCTTTGCATTTCTCATTTGATTGCAAATTAATGCCAAGTGTACGAAAATAGCCAAAAATACAACAACAACAAACATACTAAGAATGCACAAACACAGAAGAGCATGCAAAACACATACATACATATGTATGTATGTATTTACATGCATATACACACCCGTGTGCATACTTGCATACATGCATATGGGCGTGTATATGTATGTATGTACATATGTATGTGCTGTGCTGGCAAAGCTTTCACAGGCTGACGTCACACGCATGTGAGTAACTTTCAAAATGGTTGCCGCTTGCACTTTTTGGCTGTCTAATGAATGTCTCAATGTTCAAGATGAGGTTAGGCTACACACAGATACGAACATTATGTTAAATATCTGTTATGGTAATTGAAGCACAGTAGCAGCTGATCATTTGACTGCAAAGCAGCTGATAATCTTTTCGTATGCAAATCGCAAATTGCAAATTGCAAATGTTTGCATTGCTTTGCCATGACAAATCGTTAGCAACAAAAATTTGAAAAGACAACAAAAACAAACTAAAAGTCAAAGTCAGGCGCAACAGTCATGCACTGTCGCAGCAGCGCAGTCGGCAGCAGCGCGCAAGCTTATCAATGTCAAAGCGTTCGAAAGAGACGGCGTAATTACAAGTAGCCAACGACAGCAACAACTGCAGGCGCTGCAGCAACAACAAACATCTTGTTTATACAAAGTAGACAAAATGTAGTTTGCTAGTCGCGCATGAATACAAATTTGTGCACGCCATGTAACAGCAACAACAACAGCAGCAGTAGCAGCAGCAGCAGCAGCAGCAGCAGCAGCAACAGCAACAGCAACAACAGCAACAACAACAGCGCTGTTAATCATATGAGCGCGCACGCGAGTCCATTTCAATTTGCAGGCGTTCGTTGGAGAGTGGGAGAGTTGGAGAGCGCGAGAGCGGTTTACGCTCATTAGCTGTTGTTGCTGCTGGGGCTCGATTCTTGGTGCTTGCATACGAAGTGCGCTTCGGCTGACTGCTCGATCGCGACGTCGATAACTGACGATGGCGGCGCACAAAATCATTGACCTCATTTTTTTCGTCATGCGAATACACACAAACACACACACACACATATGTGTGTGACAAATGAACTGCAGTTGTATGTGTGTGTGAGTGCAAGACTAAAAGCCATCAACTGACAACGTTGACGTCGACTGCGACAGCGGCGTCAATTGCGACTGTTATCGTTCTGTGTATTTTTATCACTTTTATTTGATGTCGCTATATACATACATATGTATAAATCGTTTGCTTTATTTATTTTGGAATTTGAACATATTTTGTTTGGTTTTCTTTTTCTGTTGCTGTCCTTGACGCATAGGATCGCCGCAGCCGCAGCAGCAGCAGCAACAGCAACAGCTACAGAATAAGAGCAACCCTAAAAATTATGCTTGCCACCCTAACAGCGAAGCAAAACCCATGCCCGAAATCTAACAAAAGAAATGCAAATAATAAGCTCAAAGCCGGCCAAAATACAATTGTGCAAAAAGCACGCACACACGTC
This sequence comes from Drosophila leonis, assembly GCA_035045365.1. Classification (NCBI taxonomy): domain Eukaryota; kingdom Metazoa; phylum Arthropoda; class Insecta; order Diptera; family Drosophilidae; genus Drosophila; species Drosophila leonis. The sequence continues at coordinate 1,638,111 of JAWNPC010000835.1, forward strand.
GCGACGCGTCGCAGCAGCAGAAGCTGAAGTCGTTACCGGTAGTTGCTTAGCTGCGCTGTCGACGTCGCCGTCGCCATTGCCGTTGCCGTTGCCGTTAGCATCGGATTGCTTGGATTTGCTTGTCTGCAGGGGTAAGGTCATGTACTTGAGTTTACAACGCTTGCAATGGCACGTAAAACTGTGTAGAGAGTAAAGAGAGAGAGAGAGCGCGCTGTGTGCAGTCATATGCACATTCGACAGCTTTGTCCTTGCGGTTTTTAGTGAGCAACGGCATTTTATATATATTTTTTTTTTTTGGGCCTGCACCAGTGACCCAAATTTACTCAAAAATTACGAGTTGAGTTCAAAGCCACTTGAAACGACGATAAAGAAGAAGAAGAAGCAGAACAATGCACACACAGCTGCTTGAGCTGCACTTCAGTCGTCACTGTATAATGAGTGAATGAAAGTGAGAAAGAAGAAGAGGAAGGAGAAGAGTACAATTTGAGTGTTAAATAAAAACTAATAAGTTTCAAATTTGTAGACTTGAGCACTGTTAAGACATCTGTTGCCTTTGAGTTTGAGTCTATTCACACAACTAGAAGAGTAGACTTTTGAGTGATGTTGGAGTGCATTGAGCACTGTTACCAATGAGTTCATATTTAGTTTGAGCTGAACCACGTATTTTGTAGTTTATTTGAGTACATTTAGCTTAGATATACATAGATCTGATCTGGTCTTCATTTTATTCGTATATTCATAACAAAAATACTTTATAAAGAATTTCTAAAAATAATACAAAGCTCTGAATTAAAGCCAATTTTTTTATAATCAAATATATTATTAATTTTATTAACTGGTTCTTATATCAGTCGCCAATGGAATATTACTGAAGACTCTAAAAAATACGTTTTGAATTTGATAAACTTTTGTTTTAAGCTGAAGCAAATCCTTCTGTCATCTTTAAAGCTGATTCAAGGCCATTTAAATTTGATATAAACGTTTTTTTTAAAGTTTAATCCTTCGTTGACCTGACCCTGACATGGCGCTCACTCAATGTCTGGCTGGGCATCTGCTGACCGGAATACGGACAGGGCGCAAACTGTGTCATATCCGGAAGCTGGAGCTGCAACTGCAATAGCAACAGCAACAGCAACAGCAACAGTTGCCCCTGACCTCTGACCTCTGCAAATTAGGTCACACTGCAGCATGCAAATTGGTCTGCACGAGCCTTGTGACCCGCTTTTGCAGTGCAGCAGTGCAGCAGACGCCCAATGCAATTGAGCACGAGGACGTGGACGAGGTCGTCTGCCCGACAGCCGAAGGTCACTCGACACTCTGACGTCATCAACAATTGGAGTTCGATCGAAGCCCCGAACCCAGAAGCCAACGAGAGAAAGAGAGAGGGAGACGGACTGAGAGAGGGACTGCGAGAGTGTGTCTGTTTGCTAAATATAGAACAACTTGAGGTAGGTTCGAGTTACAGCAACTGCCCTTATGGCTGCATATTGCAAACGTGTGTGTGTGTGTGTGTGTGTGGTGCAGCCTGCCATGACGCTGGCTGATAAAGTGCGAAGCAAACGCACAAACGAAACAACAACAACAACAGCAGCAGCAGCAGCAGTTAATGCAGCAGCTCTCCCCCTCCCTCGCACAACGCTGCCTGGCAAGTCTTTAAGTGCTGTTGATGTTGTTTTCCATCCCTCGTTCCCTGTTCCCTATGGACTTCGCATACACACACACACACACATGCATCGATATATATATATATATGTATGTGTGTGCATAAACAAAAGCAATGAATGCAGCTCGTAAAAAAGCGCATCATAAAATTTATATACATCTATGTATATATATATGTATATAAATACAATTAAATTTAATTAGTGCAGTGTGCAGCAGTGCGACAAA